>CM070102.1:430000-602500 GCA_036178185.1 Liparis tanakae
AGAGACTCTGTGATCTGCTGTTGAGGAATCCAGTCACATGACCCACATCTGTCACACGCCATCAGACCAACATGGCCGGCGTGGACCGGGCCCGGTGGCGTGGACCGGTGGCGTGGACCGGTGGCTTGGACCGGGCCCGGTGGGCCGGTGGCGTGGACCGGGCCCGGTGGGCCGGTGGCGTGGGCCGGGCCCGGTGGGCCGGTGGCGTGGGCCGGTGGCGTGCACACAGGAGTCAGACACGACCTCCTGACCCAAAGAAACACCTGGGTCTTTAAATAATTATGAAAAAATTATTCATGCATTCATAACAGAGAAATATAAGATATAAAATATGTGACGACTGTGAGATATAATTAGAATTTAGAAATGACTTTAAAATCGGCTGATTTGATTGGCCCTTCACTTTCCTGTTAATCAATACAAGAGGTTCTGACTTCAACGGCAATATTTAAATATTACTATATTTATTGATTTAGTTTCACACGCTTTGCTGAACCAGTCGTAAATAAATAAATAAATAAATAAATGAATAAATAAAAAGTCGTCGTCACTGATTTAGAAAACAAACGCCAGGAATCGGTTGCCAATTTCTCAAAATGGTTGCCAAAGGAAATCCTGACACACACACACACACACACACATTACTCAAATACTGTGTTACTTTAGTAGTACTTTAGTGGTACTTTAGTAGTACTTTAGAGGTACGCTAGTTTCTGCTACTTTATAAAACGATAATATTTATTTACACAAATAGTTTGACATCCAAAATCCATCAGCTGTTGTTTTCTGCATTAAACGGTGATTAAACACCGACTCTACCGAGAGGACGATGATAATCTGTTCTCTCGGAGTGTTTCTGCGCTCCTTGTTATCGATAACTCTGTCTGGGCATGGAGCTCCACCTGTCGCGATCATACAGGTGAAGTTCCCCTCGGAGACTTTCGGCCACCAGCCGAGAACAAAGAGCTTTAATAAAGGTTACATATCCTTTGGTAACTCGACTTGTTGTTGTTTATTGTATTTAACCTTTAACTTCATGTGTTTCTTACCTGCGAGTCGCTGAAGGAGTTTCTCTGTTTCCCGTGAAAATAAATCTCCTTATTCCGAAAAGTTCATAAACCAATAAGTCCGTCAGCGAAATGAACCGGAAGATTAGGAAAGTTTAAGAGCGTAAACGTGCTAACGGGGATCCTGGACGGTCGAGCACCGGGCAGACAACGGTTTCCTTCCCGGTCCGCCAGCTTCTGAAGCGCTGTGTCCCCGCCCGTCCGGGGTGATGAGGACTGCTGCACCGCCGGCCTTCCACCGCCAGAGGGCGCGCTTCCTGCGGTTTAGACTGAGCGACCGGGACCGGAGGCGGAAACGGGAAGAAAGAAAATCCGGTTTCACTGAAATTAACCAAAATATATATATAATTTTGATCTCCTTATTCAGAAAAATAATATATGTACACACACATATATATGTATGTATACATATATAAATATGCACAGAAATATACACACATATATATATATATACATAGATACATATATCTACATTCTTTCTTCCGGTTTCTGCCTCCGGTGTATATATATATATATACACACACACATATATATGTGTATACATACATATATAAATATACACACAGAAATATACATATATATATATATATATATAGCCCTTAGGGAAATTGGTGTAGTTCCAGACTCAGACACTAGGAGGCAGCATGACTTTATGCGCCATCACTTTTCTTTTCTTCTCTTTTCTTTTAAAAACCTCAAAACTATTTAAAGAAAAACGATCAAAGTAAATGACGTTAGATATTTAACAAGTTAGTGAACAGAAGAAATGTCACTCTTCAGTTATTAAGTTATGAAACAAAAGATTATTATAGCAGTACGAACAGAACCATAAGGGTTCTCAAAGGGTTCTCCAAGAGGCTTTGTGGTTTTAGGAAGAACCACAAAACCTCTTGAAGAACCATCACCTGCTGGAGAACCTTTCTTTCATTTGAGACACCTTTATAGGTTCTTTGAAGAGGTCTTTAAGGAAATGGTTCTTTAGAGAACCCTGGTTTGAAAAGGTCTTTGAGGCACCAGATACGGTGCCTTAAAGAACCATGTTTTAAAGGTTCTTTGAGGAACCAGATACGGTGCCTTAAATAACCGTGTTTTAAGGTTCTTTGAGGAACCTTTCTAGGTTCTTTTAGCCCAGAGGATTCATCCTTTAGTTTCACTCTGACGTTTTGATTCTGCTGCTTCAGCTGAAGAGCAGCACTCCTCTTCATCAGTGAACAGAACTCATTGCTCTAAGGCAGCGGTTCCCAAACTCAAGAATGCCGCGGCCCAATTTGAAATCTGAAAATCTTCTGCGGCCCACCACGTCCCAGTACCGCTGCGTCGAAGGGGGGGGGGTGTCAAAGTGCGTCGGTATTGTGTGGCAAAAACGTTGCGAACAAGCATCGCTAAACATGTTTCAAAGTGTAAATATCCGCTCAATTTAAATCAGTTGTTTCAGATCCCTTCAATCAAACTGTTCCCATGAAAACATAAGAAGTTTGACTTAATCAATAAATACATAAATTACTAGAATTTGGATTAATATCTGGTGGCGCAGTGCACTAGTTGCTCGTCTGAAGTGTGGCCTAGTTCTGCGTGAAAGGGATCGAAACCAGGTGGGGCGGTCTTTTTATTTTTATTTTTTCTAAAATGTGTTTCTTCATAGTGGCTGTGATGCTCTGCTCACTCATACAATCGTAATCCCGACATGGAGATGAACTTGAAGACCTCCAGCAGTATGTCTGTGACTGTGTGACTGTGTGACTGTCTGACTGTCTGACTGTCTGACTGTGTGACTGTCTGGTGAGCGAGACAGAGCTGCAGACTGAGGAGAACACAACGCGGTAAACCAGTAGGCTTTAAACCAGTAGGTTTTAAACCAGTAGGTGAAACACCGGGTCAGTGAGGTGCTGGTGCTGAGGGCGGCCTGCGGTGACGTTAACCGTCGTGTTGTCTCGGAGACCAGCGGCTCCCCAGCGTCATCACAGGGCGACCTACACAACAATAATAACAAGTGACGTCACTTTCGCCTCTCCCTTCATCGCTCCAGCGATTTCCCGCTATTGATGAGATACAAGACACGTCACGGATCAAAATATGTCCGATAAAAGAATAACACGTAATTTAAATCATAAATATTTTTATATTAATTTCAAACTTTTCAAAATTGAAAATTAAAAACATTTTATTTATTTATTGTAAATGACCTCTCGCGGCCCACCTGCAGTACCGGCCCACACTTTGGGAATCGCTGCTCTAAGGATATTCTTCTTTCATATTGTGGTGAACCAGACCAGAACCAGACCCGGTGGACCAGACCAGAACCAGTCCCGGTGAACCAGACCAGAACCAGTCCCGGTGAACCCCCAAGAGGCGCACAGTGCGTGTAAAGGTCCCGCTACGTCACTTCCGCCCGCAGACTGACAAACTGCTCCGTGATTGATTTTTGACTCCTGTGATAAAACTTCCTTTATTCACAATTAGAGATCTGTCGTTGTCATATTTACAAATACATAATGCAAAGTTACACTAAACAGACGCTGCGCCAACCCACCGTTCAGCCTCCTGGGTCTGAGCCCCCCCCCCCCCAAAAAAGATTTAAATTATCAAACCATACAATTAACGCAGTGTAATGGATTATGGGTCAGAGAATAATTTAATGCGCCAACAAAAAAGCTTTCCGGCGGCACCTCGCGCGTAAAGGCGCGCCCTCCTCTGCGCGGCTCTCCAGCTCTGCAATGTACACGCGCAGCGTTAGATGGTTACGTCGAGGTTACGACCGGCTGCAGCTCCCACGTTACCCACGGGAACTCCTTCCGGTCCTCCAACTCTTCAGACACGTTAATCTCCTTTACAACTTAAAATCAGACACCAGCAGAGGGTTGGGGTCAATCGAGTTGACATCGACACTGACATGAAAATGCAGCATCTCCACATGGCCGGAAGTGGAACAAATACAACCTAAAGTGGTCTTTCATATTCGTGACGTGTTGTGTGCGTGTGACGTCACTGCTCAGTCGCTGGCCTACCGGGTTTTAATGAGGCTCGCGTGGCGTTCCTTTGTTAACGGGACACGTGCAGTTCAGCTGCTCGCCACTGGGGGATTTCTTTATTCCTAAATAATAAGAAGCCCTCGGATATAATGACGTCATCGGGGTCCTCCTGGGCTCAGGAACACATATCGAAAGGGAAGACACCCCATTGCATTGTGGGAAATGTTGATCCATTTTGGGCAAATTGGACTGTTGACTCCTCCCCCTTGATGTTGTGACATGAAGCATGGGCACAATGTCATCTCTTTACACTATAGTTATATTAATATTTTACACTATAGTTATAGCTCATGTTTTAGTGTTTTTGGAGAAACAAGACGTTAGATAATTGTGTGGTAAATATTTGTAGTTTTTCTGATGTTTTAAAGTCCAAATGATTAAGAAGTCAGCAGCTTATTTAATAAAGAAAATAATCATTAGTTGCAGCGCGACAGGAAACTACAGCTGTTGTTGTTGTTGTTGTTGTCAGCAACAGGAACTCAAGGGAAAGTTTGTTGTTTCCAGTTCAGTAAACTTATTGAAGACTGAGCACGCACACGCACACACACACCTTTCTTTGTGTGTGAACGTGGGCCGTGGCGCTCGCTCGTCCTCCATCTCTTTATTAACGTGATTTCTTAATTGTTCATTTAAATCCTAAAGAGTTTTCCACTGTAATTGTTTTCCAAGGTACAATAATAGAGAACGTGATGACTCCTCACATAGAACCTGAGGCCAGTGACTGAGCTACAGCGGCACACACACACACACACACACACACACACACACACACACACACACACACACACACACAAAACAGGATTTCAATGCAGGTTTTTAGATTTTTAGAAAAAACTGAGGATTCAAATTACAAAAAAAGAAAGAAAAGATAAAGAAAGAAAAAAAAACATTTAAAATCCTCCAAATTCTGTTTTATGGATGAATCGCTTCCCGCGTCGCTCAAACTCACCGTGTCCTCGTGACCTTTGATCCCAAAAACACAGAAAAGGAAAAGAAGGAAAATGAATCCCGGATCAGAGTTCCCCGTTGGCCCGACACTGGAATCTAGAACACGTTCAGACCGGATCTCGCCCGTTTCATATTCACGCCACGGTATTCGAGTTTCATTGTTACAGCTTTTACTTTTTTTTCAAGCCACGCCCCCTCCCCCCCACCCGTCATCTCTGTAATGCAGATACGTTTATTTGTGTTTGTCGATTAAAGGAATCAAGAGTCTCTGTGGAGTTCCTTTAACTCCCACTTAGCCGGGGAACACTGAGAAGGGAGGGGGGGGCAGGGGGGGGGGGTAGATAAGGTGTGTGTGTGTATGGGGGGGGGACAGTGGGTATGTGTAGTTGCTTCCATCTAAAACTCGACAGTGACCACAATGTTTCAAGTTCTCCGCTCGCCGCGCTTCACTTGTGCCTCTGGAGGGTTTTCCTCTTCCTCCTCTTAAAGAAACAGCAGCACCTGCAGGCGGAGAGAGGAACTGTCAGGACCAATGAACAGGTTCATCCACACGACCAATGAACAGGTTCATCCATATGGTGACCAATGAACAGGTTCATCCATATGGTGACCAATGAACAGGTTCATCACATGACCAATGAACAGGTTCATCCATATGGTGACCAATGAACAGGTTCATCCACACGACCAATGAACAGGTTCATCCACATGACCAATGAACAGGTTCATCCACACGACCAATGAACAGGTTCATCCACATGACCAATGAACAGGTTCATCCTCATGACCAATGAACAGGTTCATCCACATGACTAATGAACAGGTTCATCCTCATGACCAATGAACAGGTTCATCCTCATGACCAATGAACAGGTTCATCCACACAACCAATGAACAGGTTCATCCTCATGACCAATGAACAGGTTCATCCACACGACCAATGAACAGGTTCATCCACACGACCAATGAACAGGTTCATCCACATGACCAATGAACAGGTTCATCCACACGACCAATGAACAGGTTCATCCTCATGACCAATGAACAGGTTCATCCTCATGACCAGTGAACAGGTTCATCCACACGACCAATGAACAGGTTCATCCTCATAACCAATGAACAGGTTCATCCACACGACCAATGAACAGGTTCATCCTCATGACCAATGAACAGGTTCATCCTCATGACCAATGAACAGGTTCATCACCATGGTGACCAATGAACAGGTTCATCCACACGACCAATGAACAGGTTCATCCTCATAACCAATGAACAGGTTCATCCACACGACCAATGAACAGGTTCATCCACATGACCAATGAACAGGTTCATCCACACGACCAATGAACAGGTTCATCCTCATGACCAATGAACAGGTTCATCCTCATGACCAGTGAACAGGTTCATCCACATGACCAGTGAACAGGTTCATCCACACGACCAATGAACAGGTTCATCCTCATAACCAATGAACAGGTTCATCCACACAACCAATGAACAGGTTCATCCTCATGACCAATGAACAGGTTCATCCACACGACCAATGAACAGGTTCATCCACACGACCAATGAACAGGTTCATCCACATGACCAATGAACAGGTTCATCCACACGACCAATGAACAGGTTCATCCTCATGACCAATGAACAGGTTCATCCTCATGACCAGTGAACAGGTTCATCCACACGACCAATGAACAGGTTCATCCTCATAACCAATGAACAGGTTCATCCACACGACCAATGAACAGGTTCATCCTCATGACCAATGAACAGGTTCATCCTCATGACCAATGAACAGGTTCATCACCATGGTGACCAATGAACAGGTTCATCCACACGACCAATGAACAGGTTCATCCTCATAACCAATGAACAGGTTCATCCACACGACCAATGAACAGGTTCATCCACATGACCAATGAACAGGTTCATCCACACGACCAATGAACAGGTTCATCCTCATGACCAATGAACAGGTTCATCCTCATGACCAGTGAACAGGTTCATCCACATGACCAGTGAACAGGTTCATCCACACGACCAATGAACAGGTTCATCCTCATGACCAATGAACAGGTTCATCCATATGACCAGTGAACAGGTTCATCCACATGACCAATGAACAGGTTCATCCTCATGACCAATGAACAGGTTCATCACCATGGTGACCAATGAACAGGTTCATCCACACAACCAATGAACAGGTTCATCCTCATAACCAGTGAACAGGTTCATCCACATGACCAATGAACAGGTTCATCCACATGATCAATGAACAGGTTCATCCACATGACCAATGAACAGGTTCATCCACATGACCAATGAACAGGTTCATCCACATGGGGACCAATGGGTTTCGAGGACTTTAAACCACATTTCCATGACATAACATTTTGTGAAATCTCTGTGTATACATGAGTATATAAACCTTAAATGGTTAATAGAATAAATATGTATAGAAATGTTTATTCTTTTAATCAAACTGTGTAAATGAACATATGAATATAACATCATTCCCAGGATTTTTTCACTACTTTGGGGATTTTATTTTTTTCCAGGCCTGAGAATAAACTTGTTATACTTTCCAGGTTTTCCTGGTTTTCCCTGCGCGTAGGAACCCTGTGAAGAGGTTAATAACGAGCTCTTCATAAGTCTGCCTGCGCCTGATGAAGACGAGGAGGGTTGATGCAGATTAACCTGCATACGGCTCATGAAGGTGAACCTGGTCCCCAGATTCACTGAGGAACTAAAACCTCTAGCCCCCCCCCAAGGTTCCGTACTTGGTTTCGTCGGACACCTCCACCTCGGTGGGCGCGGTGATGGGGGCGTTCGAGTGTCCGGCGGTCGGGTCGTCGGTGTTCAGCTCGCCGTTCGTGGAGCTCATCACCTGCAGGAGTGGAGACAAGGGGACGCCGCCAGGGTCAGACACGCCTCCTTCATCATCGCTCTTCATCGGCCGGAGGAGGAGAGGTTGAGCGTGATCTTGAATGCTAAAGCTAAAAGCTGACAGAGCGATTCACTCTAAGTACAACATTACTGCATCAGATTGTCTCGAGATAAACTTTAAAATAAGAACATAAACCCGTTCCCTCTCCTCCAGCATCAGAACATGAGCCGCCACTAGATGGCGTGTTGGGGCCACGTCGACTAGCGAGACTGGTCGCTTTCTGTCTGTCCACCAAGTGTAGACACACCTGCACATGAACATGTGTCTATGCAGCAGAGTGCTCCATCAGCTCAGGTGAGCTTCCTGTTTGCACACGGCCCTTTTCCTGTGAGCGGCACACAGCCAATGAGGCGACAGCAGCCGTGAGAGCCAAGCGGGACAGATGCAGACGCACAGACGGTCAAGACAGAGCACAGACAGACACACACACACACACACACACACACACACACACACACACACACACACACACACACACACACACACACACACACACACAGACACACACACACACACACACACACAGACACACAGACACACACACAGACACTCTCACTCTCACACTCTCACACACACACACACACACACACACACACAGACACACACTCTCACTCTCACACTCTCACACACACACTCACACTCTCACAGACACTCTCACACACACACACAGACACTCTCACTCTCTCACTCTCTCACACTCACACACTCACACTCAGACACTCTCACACACACACTCTCTCTCTCACTCTCACACACAGACACTCTCACACACACACACACACACAGACACTCTCACACACACACACACACACAGACACACACACTCTCTCTCTCTCACTCTCTCACTCTCTCACACTCACACTCTCACACACAGACACTCTCACACACACACTCTCTCACTCTCTCACTCTCTCACTCTCACGCGCGTGGCTTCATGCGGCCGTGCAGCAGCAGTACCTGGACGGAGCCCCCCAGCCGCTCCGCCGTGAGGTGCGAGCCCAGAGCCTCCTTAGTGGTGACGGGGGTCGGCTGGGACTCGCTTCCTTTGGGCTCAGGCGACTTGACGCAAAGAGCAAAAAGGGTTGAGGCGGGTGGAGGTGAAGTGGTGAGAGGGGGGGGAGGCGATGTGAGGGAGGAGGTGTGGTAGAAGGAGGGGGGGGGTGAATGAAAACAAAGACAAATTATAGAAGACACTCTCCCAAGCAGAGGCTTGTTAAGACAAACTGTTAGAGGAGAGGGAAGCGACGCGTTGAACAGCCAAGCACCAACAGAACCACATGCAGGCCACGCCCCCACCAGGCCACGCCCCCGCCAGGCCACGCCCCCGCCAGAGCCACAGGATTGTTCTTTACTCTTTTATTACTCCTTTCCCTTATTAAATCTGGTTAATTCGTAGAAATCTAAATAAATGTATGTATATTTCTTTTTGCCGATACTTTATTGTACGCGTCGGTCTTCTTTTGATGGCGGCTCTAACGGGATGTTACGAGTCGTTAGGGGTCGGAGGCGGAGCTTCACCAGCTCCAAAAATAAAAAAGGTGGCACGTTGCTGGAGAGCCAATCAGGTTACACGGAACAAAATAAAACAAGAGGGCAGAGTCCGCTGAGATAAGGCAATCGTAAAATCTAATTCACTCCAGTGAGTCGTCACAGGGAGACATGACTCACTTCATCTGAGTTCTGTGGAAGGAGTCGGTCATCAAGTTAGACTTTAACTCTTCTACTATTTCTGGAGGGTGGAATATGCCGACTACCAACTCTTCATCATCTCCTCTTCATGGTGTTGTTCCTGTGTTTTAATGTGTGATGATTCCTTCTGGTCACATGACCTCTATGACACCTGTCCACCTGGAGAGGATCCTCCTCTTCTCTCCTCAAGGGTTCTCACCTTTTACCCTGAAGGCTTGTTTGGGAGTTGTTCCTGATCCCATGTGAGGTCAAAGGTCAAAGGTCAGGGATGTCTAGGTGTAGATTGTAAAGCCTCTGAGACACATTTATAGTTTGTGAAATGGGCTCTACCAATAATCTGACTGAGTTGAATCCTAACGAGTCTTATGCCTCATTAGAGCGTCCGGACCGTCAGAGCACCGGGCCTCAAGAGACGGTCTGCAGGAAGTCGCTTATCCAGGAACACGAGAACAGAACCGGCAGAACCGGCAGAACCGGCTGCTCCTGGGTCAGTCGGCTGGTGGATCGGTGTGTGTGTGTGTGTGTGTGTGTGTGTGTGGTGCCGCTGCCTCACCTGGTTTTTGGTCTGCTGCTGTGCTTTGTCTCGGCTGGTGGGCGGCAGCGGCGTGTCACTGGCGATCGGGCCGATCGGCGTCGGCTGAGTAACGACAAATCAAGACCACGTCAAAAAAACAACCTAATAAACAGTCAAATTTAGTCGTAAGACGGTTTGCAAAAAGAATAAATACACTACCGCTCAAAAGTTTGGGGTCACCAGACAATTAAGTGTTCTCCATGAAAACTCTTTTATTTATCAATGAATATAAATGTAGTCCAGACGTTGAGGAGGTTATAAATAATGATGTTCATAGTAAATATTAATGTAGTTCTTCTTGTTCTCAAAGGAAGGCCAGTTCTATAGCTTCTCTCAGCAGCATAACTGTTTTCAGCTGCGCTCACATCAAAAGGGCTTAAAGGGACTTCACTAACCAGAGAATAGTCATGACCACATTAACTATGGAGAGACTTCACTAACCAGAGAATAGTCATGACCACATTAACTATGGAGAGACTTCACTAACCAGAGAATAGTCATGACCACATTAACTATGGAGAGACTTCACTAACCAGAGAATAGTCATGACCACATTAACTATGGAGAGACTTCACTAACCAGAGAATAGTCATGACCACATTAACTATGGAGAGACTTCACTAACCAGAGAATAGTCATGACCACATTAACTATGGAGAGACTTCACTAACCAGAGAATAGTCATGACCACATTAACTATGGAGAGACTTCACTAACCAGAGAATAGTCATGACCACATTAACTATGGAGAGACTTCACTAACCAGAGAATAGTCATGACCACATTAACTATGGAGAGTTATGATTATTTAATGTGATCTTCATTAGTAAATAAGAACACGTCTACATGAGCCCAGACTCCTGAACGGTCATGTAAATGTAAGAAGCTGCAGTCCAGAGCCACTGAGGCCCTAAAGAGGCCGAGCGTCTCGGGGGGGAGGCCGAGCGTCTCGGGGGGGAGGCCGAGCGTCTCGGGGGGGAGGCCGAGCGTCTCGGGGGGGAGGCCTCACCAGTGATTTGCCGACCCAGTCGTACTCGTAGTCGAAGACGTAACCGTTCCTGTCGAACAGATCCGTGAAGAGCTTCCTCAGGTAGTCGTAATCGGGCTTCTCGAAGAAGTCCAGCCTCCTCACGTAGCGCAGGTAGGTGGCCATCTCTTCTGCAGCGAAAGACGACGCGTCGGTTTATTTGAGCTCGGCTTGAGGAGGAAGCCGTGGGAACAAAGCGTCTCACAGGAGTCATACTGACCGGGGAAGCCCTCGCACAGCACCTCGATGGGCGTCGCTCGCTTGGTGTCTCCGATCTTCTGATAGCGCTCCTTCAGAGTATCCGCCTGGACCGGAGACGGGAGGAACACACGTTACACTCAAGACACACGTTACACTCTAAACACTCTAAACACTCAGCGGACGAATCGGAGGGAGATTAAAACGTGAATCGGCCACTTGTGCGAATCATTTGCCGAGTCATTCAACATGGACACAGGTCAGCTGAGGGGCCGGAGCACCGCATGTGGAGAGGGTCCCGGTGTTAAAGGTGATACACCTGTTGTTTATATGGGGGGGCAGTTCATGTCCTCCATGTCCACTGATGACCTGGATGATTCTTGTATTTGACAATATATTTGAGCAAAATCTTGAGTAAAATGTCTCTTCACTGTAATACAAATGCAAAAATGTAAATATATGGATTTGATGACATATGGGATTTTGTTGGCACGTATTTGATGTGTCAGACCGTCCGTGTGTCGGGTGTTAAGTCAACAAACAGACCCGGGGGACTTGATGCTTAGTATTACGTCATTTATACCCGAGAGCCTTATCAATGTCTTTACGCCACAACAACTCATCTCAAGTTGTGTGTGAAGCAAAAGCAAAATAACACATCCCAGAGGCCTCAATGGCTCCTGTGTGTGGGGGAGACAGAGGGTCTTTCAGGTTCAACAGACAATGCGGACGCGTCGCTGGAGAGACCTGGAAACGTCCCCAGAGTGAGGGCACAGCGTGGGCACAACAGGCGCTCTGTTCCTGAGGTCATGTGGAGGTACAGAAGAGACTCTGTGGACAAGAGCAGCAGCAGCAAGGTGCATCTCCACACTCAGCAGCACGAGGGTCACAGGGTCAGACACACGGCGCTGGAAAGGGCTGGGGTCGCTTAGAAACCTCCTTAATCTTATAAGATCACATGACACGAATCATAACTCTCCATAGTTAATGTGGTCATGACTATTCTCTGGTTAGTGAAGTCTCTCCATAGTTAATGTGGTCATGACTATTCTCTGGTTAGTGAAGTCTCTCCATAGTTAATGTGGTCATGACTATTCTCTGGTTAGTGAAGTCTCTCCATAGTTAATGTGGTCATGACTATTCTCTGGTGTATTGAAGTCTCTCCATAGTTAATGTGGTCATGACTATTCTCTGGTTAGTGAAGTCTCTCCATAGTTAATGTGGTCATGACTATTCTCTGGTTAGTTAGTTAAGTGGTCATGACTATTCTCTAGTGTCATAGTGTGTAGAGGCCCATCTCCATGTTCTAGTGGTGCATTGTGTTATCGCCTTAGAAGACTAGCAGAGGGGTAGAAAACCCTTCAGACCCTTTTGATGTGAGCGCAGCTGAAAACAGTTATGCTGCTGAGAGAAGCTATAGAACTGGCCTTCCTTTGAGAACAAGAAGAACTACATTAATATTTACTTTAAACATAATTATTTATAACCTCCTCAACGTCTGGACTACATTTATATTCATTGATAAATAAAAGAGTTTTCATGTGAAACACCAAACTGCCCGGTGCCCCCGACTGTGGGCGGTAGTGTTCATCATGTGTGTGTGTGGTAGTGTTCATCATGTGTGTGTGTGTGTGTGTGGTAGTGTTCATCATGTGTGTGTGTGGTAGTGTTCATCATGTGTGTGTGTGGTAGTGTTCATCATGTGTGTGTGTGTGTGTGGTAGTGTTCATCATGTGTGTGTGTGGTAGTGTTCATCATGTGTGTGTGTGGTAGTGTTCATCATGTGTGTGTGTGTGTGTGTGTGTGGTAGTCTTCTTCATGTGTGTGTGTGGTAGTGTTCACCATGTGTGTGTGGTAGTGTTCATCATGTGTGTGTGTGTGGTAGTGTTCATCATGTGTGTGTGTGTTAGTGTTCGTCGTGTGGGCGGTAGTGTTCACCATGTGTGTGTGGTAGTGTTCATCACGTGTGTGTGTGTGTGGTAGTGTTCATCATGTGTGTGTGTGGTAGTGTTCGTCATGTGGGCGGTAGTGTTCACCATGTGTGTGTGTGTGGTAGTGTTCATCACGTGTGTGTGTGGTAGTGTGTGTGTGGTAGTGTTCATCATGTGTGTGTGTGGTAGTGTTCTTCATGTGTGTGTGTGTGGGCGGTAGTGTTCACCATGTGTGTGTGTGGTAGTGTTCATCATGTGTGTGTGTGGTAGTGTTCTTCATGTGTGTGTGTGGTAGTGTTCATCACGTGTGTGTGTGTAGTGTTCATCATGTGTGTGTGTGGTAGTGTTCATCATGTGTGTGTGTGGTAGTGTTCATCATGTGTGTGTGTGGTAGTGTTCATCATGTGTGTGTGTGGTAGTGTTCATCATGTGTGTGTGTGGTAGTGTTCATCATGTGTGTGTGTGGTAGTGTTCATCATGTGTGTGTGTGGTAGTGTTCGTCGTGTGGGCGGTAGTGTTCACCATGTGTGTGTGTGGTAGTGTTCATCACGTGTGTGTGTGTGTGGTAGTGTTCATCATGTGTGTGTGTGGTAGTGTTCTTCATGTGTGTGTGTGGGCGGTAGTGTTCATCATGTGTGTGTGTGTGGTAGTGTTCATCATGTGTGTGTGTGTGTGGTAGTGTTCATCATGTGTGTGTGTGGTAGTGTTCATCATGTGTGTGTGTGTGGTAGTGTTCTTCATGTGTGTGTGTGGTAGTGTTCATCATGTGTGTGTGTGTGGTAGTGTTCTTCATGTGTGTGTGTGTGTGGTAGTGTTCATCACGTGTGTGTGTGTGTGGTAGTGTTCTTCATGTGTGTGTGTGGTAGTGTTCATCATGTGTGTGTGTGTGGTAGTGTTCTTCATGTGTGTGTGTGTGTGTGGTAGTGTTCATCATGTGTGTGTGTGGTAGTGTTCTTCATGTGTGTGTGTGTGTGTGTGTGGTAGTGTTCATGTGTGTGTGTGTGTGGTAGTGTTCTTCGTGTGTGTGTGTGTGGTAGTGTTCATCATGTGTGTGTGTGTGGTAGTGTTCTTCATGTGTGTGTGTGTGTGTGGTAGTGTTCATCATGTGTGTGTGTGTGTGTGTTCTTCAGTGTGTGTGTGTGTGTGTGGTAGTGTTCGTCGTGTGTGTGTGTGTGTGTGGTAGTGTTCGTCGTGTGTGTGTGTGTGTGTGTTGTGTGTGTGTGTGTGTGTGGTAGTGTTCGTCGTGTGTGTGTGTGTGTGGTAGTGTTCGTCGTGTGTGTGTGTGTGTGTGTGTGTGTTCGTCGTGTGTGTGTGTGTGTGTGTGTTCGTGTGTGTGTGTGTGTGTGTGTGTGTGTGTGTGTGTGTGTGTGTGTGTGGTAGTGTGTGTGTGTGTGTGTGTGTGTGTGTGTGTGTGTGTGTGTGTGTGTGTGTGGTAGTGTGCGTGTGTGTGTGTGTGTGTGTGTGTGTGTGTGTGTGTGTGTGCGTGTGTGGTAGTGTTCGTCGTGTGTGTGTGTGTGTGTGTGTGGTAGTGTTCGTCGCGTGTGTGTGTGTGCGTGTGTGTAGTGTTCGTCGCGTGTGTGTGTGTGTGTGTGTGTGTGTGTGTGTGTGTGTGTGTGTGTGTGTGTGTGTGTGTGTGTGTGTGTGTGTGTGTGTGTGTGTGTGTGTGTGTGTGTGTGTGTGTGTGTGTGTGTGTGTGTGTGGTACAATGCGCTGCAGTACCTTCAGGCCCTGCCAGGGGAGGCTACCTCGGAGGAAGTACATGAACATGTGACCCAGAGCCTCCAAATCATCCCGTCTGCTTTGCTCTGGAGGACAGAAGAAGAAATGAGGCGACGTGTTGAGAGACCTTTCATAGCCGGACGGGGAAACGAACCAAACAGTAGAACCTGGTTTAATGTGCCACTGCTCGTCTATTGTAATATGAGATCCTTTAATCTCAATGAGGCCTTTTCGGGTTAAATAAAATAAATAAATAAATAAATGAAATAAATAAAATAAAAATTAAAAATATTTCAAATATATAATAAATGTAATAATAAATAATAATAAATATAATAATCAATTAATTTGTTAGAAAAATCAGAAAAATCATATTAAAAAGACATGAAATTGAGAAACACAGCAACTTCCATTGGCGAAGCAAGCAACTGTGTTCGGGCATTTGTTTAACATGCGTCAGTAAAAACACACAGTTAGGATTCAACCATTAAAATGTAAAGCAGGGCAAAGCTGCTCCGGAGACGCTCCTACCCTTTCCCAGGTGCGTGTTGATGCTCATGTAGCGCGCCGTCCCGGTCAGACTCTTGTGCTCCCGGTAGGGGATGTGTTTTTTGGTCTCGGGGTCGATGTACTCTTTGGCCAGCCCGAAGTCGATGATGTGGATGGTGTGCTGCCGCTTGCTTCCCGGCCGCCCAACCAGGAAGTTCTCCGGCTTCACGTCTCTGTATATCAGACTCTTGGTGTGGACGTACTCCATCCGCGTTATCTAGAGGAGCAACGACGCAGATCAGGATTCATCGTAAACTTACTAGCCTGATAGTTCTCGGGCATCAACACCACTTATTTTGAGTAGTAAGGACACAAGTGTATTATTTTATTACCTGATGCTATTGTAAATGTCCTAGTTTTATCAGGCAAATACCACCAAGAATTAAATACCATTGTATTCATATATTCACCGCTTTTGTTAACCCAAGATCTTCAAACACCACAACAGTTCATCCACACGAGGAAAGGAATGTCTTCACAAGACTTGAAGAATGTTTTAATCACACTTCAAATGATGTCTTTCGCCGTGTGCCTCGTTGTCAGAGAGCTGAGGCTGTTCTCCCGTGTTTCAGGTCAGACACATGGAGTCATATGCACGGGCCTTAAAGGTTCGTTTAGGAAAGTGTGTCAAATCGAGAAAAAGATCCCAGAGGGTTAAAAACAGGAAAAGCTATTATTTTGAGTAGTGAGTATAAAATGAAATAAATGGAGGCAAGTTCACTAAAATGTGAATGTTTCTAAATTAACTCGATGTCACCGTCTTCAAACTGTTAGTTTCTTTTAACTCGTCTTGCTCCGTTTTATTTCGTTGTGTTTCTGAAGTTGCTGCACGTCCACTTCACCCTCGGAAAAGAGATTTTTAATCTCAGTGAGATTCACCTGGTTAAATAAAAGGTTTACATAAAAATAAATAAATAAATAAGTACACGATGCGTTATTTTATGAGCTGATGCTGCAGTTTAAGCTCGGGAGGTGTAAACAACGCTCCAACATTCGGCCTAAAGCAGCGTTGGCTCCCCTCTACGTTCGTCATGACCTCAGAGGTCAGAGCTCTAACATGTGGACCGAGGGGCTTCAGGACTTTTCCAGGACTTTAAACCAAATTTCCATGACTAAACTGAAATCTTGGTATAAAAATGAACAATTTATGAAATGTTGCATATTGCTTGCGTACGCCGGCTTATATGTTGAGCGTCTTTCTTTAAAAGAACATATTAATTATTTCAAACTCGGTGTTAATGATGTGATTAGAACACATTTCCATGACTTCTCCAGGCCTGGAGGGGACCATTTTAAAATTCCATAACATTTCCAGGTTTTCCATGAGGACCCCGGCGGTGCTCTTCATGTTCTCGTCTACCCCCCCCCCCCCCCCCTCACCAGCTGTATGGCGATCATGAGGACGGTCTTGAGGGAGAAGGTGCGGTCGCAGAGGTCGAACAGGTCCTCCAGGCTGGGCCCCAGCAGCTCCAGCACCATGGCGTTGTATTTACCGCACGGACCGAAGTAGTACACCTGAGGGATTCCCTCTGCGGAGACAAGGACACGACCCGGAGGTGAACTTCTGCACCGCCCGGTCACCACCGGCTCTCTAATGGTCGCCGCTCTGCTGCTGCTCCCTGATGTCACTGGACTTATACAGTCTATTGAATAAAGAAGTGGTACTGAATCACACACACACACACACACACACACACACACACACACACACACAGTTAATGAAGCCGGTGACCAGAGGTCACTGGGAGAAGTGCCGAGTCATGGCGCTCTAATCGCGAGGCTTTCAAAACACGGAGGAGGCCGCGTCTTTAATCTCCTGCTGGTGGCTGGGAGCAGAGGAGCAGAGGAATGGAGGAGAGGAGCAGAGGAGAGGAGGAGAGGAGGAGAGGAGTGGAGGAGAGGAGGAGTGGAGGAGTGGAGGAGAGGCGTGGAGGAGAGGAGTGGAGGAGAGGAGCAGACATGAACCGTATAATAAACCTTATAATAAACAATAAAGCATCAAACTCAATCAGTCACATGATCATAAACTACGACATAAAAAGGTACAAACAATTCTTGAGTTATAAATGTGATTGAAATGTATTTATATGGAAGTATATATACACACGTGTGTGTGTGTGTGTGTGTGTAAAGCCTATATATATGTATGTATGTATGTATGTGTGTGTATATATATATATATACACACATATATATATTTTTTTTTTATTATTATAATTTCTTATTTTCTTTGTCATTTTATCTTAATTTAATATTATTTGTATTATTTATACGTTTTTAATTTAGGATAGGAATATATAAGCATTTTCTGCTCCTACCTATACCTTTTCAGTCTTTCTGTTTTGTATATTATATAGAATAATATTGTATTTAATTTGATTGACTGAATAAAATACACAACGACAACAACATCATCATCAATAACAAAGACCCGTGGAGGGTGGGGGTTCAACTCCCGACTGGAGGCTTCTGTGCGGGACGGGAGAGAATGAGGGGCGTGCCGATAAGCTCCTCCTGGGCGGTACGCGCTGCGTCGTCCACGCCGTGACGCCACCGACGCGTCCGAGGGCCGCGACCCCATTCAGCAACGTTGACAACATAAGTAGATTGAATCTGCCGCCTTGACTCCTCCCCCTGTCATGTCAGCTGCCCCAGGACGGAGCATCAAGGCCACAGAGGAGAGTCAACGGCCGAGAGCGCCTCCACCCATGGAAAGCGTCCCACATCGACACAGGACACAGATGCGACTCGTCTGCATTCAGCCTTCACCTGTTGTGTTTAAAGTGTTCCCCGGACGCTCGCCGCGAGGCGCTTTTTGCCTTCGTCAAGAGAACAACGGATGTACTAAACAGATTTGCTGAATACATTCTTGACATTCCCGACATCACCGAGTGGACGTGATGAAGCCTGAAGAGCACGCCTCACGGTCCTCTTGTGCCAGAGGAGCGGCAGCAGCGTCTCCAGCTCCGCCTCTGCTCCGCGGCGGTGAACACGACGGCGGGCCGACCGCCACAGCGGGAGCGCGGAGCGTTATTCTGGCTCGCCGACGCCGACCACGAGAACCCGCTTGGCTGCAGCTAGTCGCCGCCACGGCCTGCTGCTCTCCCAAAGGAGCGAGAATGATCCTCTCGCCACGACCCTCCAGCGCCCGACTCGGGTCTCTGAGGCCGGCCCACTCTGGACCTCCCACGGCCATCCCTCCTGGTGTTTTATAGAGGAAGCTTCCAGCATAGGTTGAGGCTGTAATGACCTTTTAATAGACCGAGTCAGCCTTCTTCAGACCACGGTATGCAATGAAGTGTTGATTGGGACTTGGCGCATTGTCCTGCCGGTAAATACATCATTAAATAACTTGCTCTAGAAGAGAAGAGACCCCAAAAACTACCGATTGTCCGTGAGGGCGTGTCTGTTTGCAGATCTCACCTCTACCTCGTCAGTTAGACTGAGGAATGTTTGCATATGTTGAATTAGAGACGAGTCAATACAATTAACTCAACACAAACTTAAAGAAAACATGACATGTGAGCCCTTCCCAGAACCCCCCCGCTCAGCGGTGGTCTGGGCTGTGGGAGGAGGATGGCGATGCTGGTGTGTCGAGGTGGAATTGGAGAGAAGAGGAAGCGGCTTTCTGAGCATCCATGGACTCCCACAGACTGAGCTTCAGCCCGGAGGAGAACGGAGGCTGTGGGAGTCTGTTCCCCTGAGGCACATATCCACATGTCACAAAGCATCATCCCCATAGCGTCAGATTCCCGACGACAAGAGGTTATTCAGGACGTGGGCCCGTTGGGTCACTGCAGCTGGACGGTTCTTCTCCAGTCTGAAAAGACCCATTCCCCTCATGGCGACCAGCTCGAGACCATGAGGGTCTACAGGCTGCTGCTCTTACCCGAGGTCCCCAACTGCTTGTAGAATCTGTACTCCAGGTGCAGCTGCGGCGCCCTGGACTTGATCGGTTCCTGAGAGAAGAGAGGGAAACAAAGGAAAGAACCAGTGTTTAATACATCGCTCAGGTCAATATTCTCTCTCTACAACGATGGGCGGGGGGGTATTATCTATGGATAAAACAGAGGATTGTGTATGTGTAAAAGCTAATTCAGAGACATGAATCCTTGGTAACTGATCTCAGGAGGCAGAAGACGCTGTGAGTGACCACCTCACACTAGTCTCAATCTGCAGTTAGCTGAATACCCAGAGTGCATTGCTGCACTTATTTCAGCACCTTGATGTGAGACTCAGGTGAGACTGTTGGATGAAGAGCGTCTCCAGCTGGAGAACTGAGAACCAACTCTCAGTGTTCATATGAATCACCAGCTGGACAACCTGAATGTGATCTGGTTACTACGACGACGGCATGAAGACAAACGAGGACCGGAGAGAACTCAACGACTCCTCCAGCGTATCCCGCTTCTCACATGCCAAACTAAATGAAAACCGTTGTTTAGCTCTATCGTAAGACCGTTGTCACATTCATGAAAATGCCTTCAAATGTCATCTAGCCTCGTAATTTCTCAGGAGGCGCTTGAAGTGAGATTAAATATTTCCCATGTGCATTTAATTCCAAAGCACTTCTATTTCAAATTATATAAAACTAAAAGCTGGAAAGCTATTAAGCTCCCACATTCACTCTATTAGGCCTTTATTAAATCATCACACACACACACACACACACACACTTTCTTTTGCAGTCGTCCCTCTCAGGCTTATTATGGGATGCGTTGTGTGTTTCACTTCAGGGACCAATCAGAAGACGTTCAGTTATTAACCAAGGCTGCTTTACTGCCTATAGACCTCATTTACATATTCAGTCCAGGTTGTGACGAGAAGTCAAAAAGTTTCCACATAATCCTGAATGTTAACAACAAATATCTCCTTCATCCATTAAAATGCTTGAAAACCCCAGGAGAAAGTCTTTAAATCAGTAGCTGTAGCTGAGCGTCTCAAACATGCAACGACATGCTTTGATCTTTGATCCCGTGTTTAATATCCAGGCCGGAACCTCCTCAGAGCGGCTGCATGGTCGTGTTATCAGACTCAAACTCAGATTACCAACATCTTATCTTCCATTATCTGTCGGGTAAAAACTAAAGACGTCAACGTCCTGCTCCAACGAGGGAAAGTGCCAGAGACGTAAGCCGCCGCCGTGCATGCTGGGGGATAGAAAGTGCGAGTGCAAGGGGAGCGGAGGCCCGTGGGAGGAAGACACGTGACGCCACCGACGAGCCCGGCCACGCCGCGGGGAGAGGGAATGTTAAAGAACGACTGGAAGCAGATGGCGGCACCACAGGCCCTTAAAACACGGCTTACGGCAGGACCGGCTTACGGCAGCTTTACGTACTAAGAGGCGTCTCCATCCGCAGCAGATGGGCCGAGGGCTTCCTCTGGTCCGGACCGGTGCCGAGCGGCTCCCGGTGCCCACACGCTCTCCTGGCCCGGCAGGGCGGCGCCCAGGAAGCCCTTTTGTTAGAAAGGAGCGCAGCGGGGCGCCGGCCGGGCGAGGCCATCCATCCGGTGCGAACCGGTTTTTAATTTATATGGCGGGCCGCATCCTCCAACACCTCACTCTGACTCACAACTGAGACCGGACCCTCTCCTCTGGCGGGGAAGACGGCGCCGCGGCATTTCGCCATTCTCGACATTCAATTGGCGGCACTAGGCCGCGCTCTGAGCGGATTCCCATTGGATTTCTAGGGCGTAAAAATAATCTTCAAATTCAAATAAATATCGAAGTAAATACAAAAGTATACATAAGTACATATATACAATGAATTATATAAATAATGATATTTTTTGATTAAAAGAATAAATATCTATATAAAAAATAACTATATAAAAAATGCTTCCATGACTTTTTCCACTCATTTTTTTTTTTTTTCTTTTTAGGATTAAAGGTTTTTTTAAAGTTCCAATATCCAGGTGACCTTTTTCAGGACTTTTCAGGACTTTTCCAGGTGACCCATGGCACCCGAACCCCCACTACCACAGCTAGCCCACAGCTGAGGGCGCTTGAGAGCACAGAGGCGGAGGTGGTAGAGGTGGTAGCCAGAGAGCCGAGGAGTCCGTCGTTTGGGCATCTTTGGGGTTTCAAACACAACACACACACTAACCACCGGACACTGTGGTTCACAAGTCAGAAGAGAGACAGGAGAGAAGCAAATGAATTATAATATTATTACAATATTTTTTAGATAAATAAATAAAAATGTATTTATTGAAAATATATATTTCTTCAATAGTTGTTGATACTATAATTAAATTATAATAATTTTATAAATAGTTTTTTTATTTAATAAATATGTATGTATATATATATATATATTTATTTAATTTTGTTAAATAAACTTCTAGGTGCTACATTTATATCACAGTATATTGAAGGACTTTCCGTGTAGCACAGCATTTAATTGTTGGGGGTCATAACTGTCTCTTTTATATTATAATCTATTTGTAAAGAATAAAATATGTATCGCGAGCATGAGCGCTGCCCCTCCCCCTGGCATGGCGTGCCGGTTGGGGCAGCTGACCGGGGCCAGGAGGCCCTTCCCCCCCTCAGCTGTCCGCCTGCAGCCTTTCTGAGGCTCTGGGTTCACCGGATCCACAGTCAAGACGTTCCAGGAACACGTGGAATCATCCACACCGGAACCCATTCCCACCACCACACTCACGCCTTCCAACAATAAAAACAAATCACAGCTGCTGGATTTAGCCAGAGGAAGAAAAGAACCGTCTATCCCGTCACTCAAAGCACATCAACGTTATCATCGTCACAGGAACGGCCATTAGGGACCGAGCGTCTGGCCCAAGGGCACGTGGACAGACCCAACCCCGGGCCTCTGATTGAAGACGGCCCACGTGGGGCGAGGAGCCAATAGGACGATCCATACGGTAATACCTGGTGGCGGACGCTCTGTAGCCACGGACAGAGAGATGGAGCCTCCCTTTGAAACGGACCCCGGGATTCATGGCTGTTTGTGTGGTTTGTGTTCCGTGTGTGGCCGCACACACGGAACACAAAGGCTCAGACTCTGGGTCAATACCATTAACATGCGTCTATACAATTATGTTGAATTGGATTTTGGACATTAGCCGTAAAATTCATTTTCTTTGGCGATTCTAACATAAAAAACTAAAATCGGTTTCATCATTTGCCAAGGAAATAAAATAGACATAAAATAGAGACAGATTCCTGTCGTAAGTTCCCAGAACTCGAGGTGACATTTTGATATGTCCTGCCAACAATAAAACCCAAAGATATTCAAATATAAAGACAATCCTCACATTTGAGAAGCCAGAACTGATGTACCAATCTTGCCTGATAAACGACTCAAAGCTTATACATCACCAATAAAACGTTCCGATGGAAGACATATCTAAGTAACCGTCGCGTCAGGCCCATCACGTGACGCCAACTGTAGTTCTGCATGTTCCCGCCTTTACAACACGGCGAGACCACGACAGCCAATCAGATCCCTCCGTTCCTCAGCCGCCCTCGTCTGCACGAGGCTTCAGTCCAATCACGACGGGCTGGAGCACATCGAGAGAGGCGAGGGACGCAAAGAGGAAACGGCCCACACGTGTGTTGATATCAGTAAATCCTCTGAGTGGATCAAATCCCACCACTACAACATGGGGGGCATTTCAAGGATCTCTCTTAAAATAAAACGCTTGGAAGCCGGTAGGAACATATGATTGACGGAGGTTTCTGTATTTTAACCTGCGGTAGCCTCCCCACACACACACACACACACACACACACACACACACACACACACACACACACACACACACACACACACACACACACACACACACACACACACACACACACACACACACACACACACACACACACACACACACACACACACACACACACACACACACACACACACACACACACACACACACACACACCCCTTACCCGGGATTAACCGACTCTGCACATGATGTCATCCGGGCTAAATCTGATCTCTGCTCCCACAGCGGAGGTCGCTCAGTCGACCTCTGACGGAGCGACCTCCACCAGAGGAAGAGGCCAAGCAGACGGCTCACTTTGCGGAGCCTTGGAGTTAAATAAACTAATTAAACAGCCAAACATGGACATGTTGACCATTTTTATGACATTTTTTAGACAATCGATTAATCAATAAAACATTTTCTTATCAATAAATAATTACTAGCAGCAACCCTGCCGTCAAGGTCTTAAATTGGTACTTTTTAAATATTATTATTGGAAATTCACAATATTCTTGACACCACATGATGCCATGACGTGGTGAAATCTGAAAAAGGAAGCCCACCAACCAACACAGGAACCCGACGCAGAGCAACACACACACCCGCGTCGCCCATCGTGTGTGAAGCCACACGCGTGTGCCATATTCAGGGGCGCAGACCCGGCATGGTGCACGGGGCCCAGAATAGACCGCGACCTTTGCCCGACAACCGTAGACCAATTCACAAAATGCAACCGGCGATGTGACTCATCGCCTGAAACGGGACGAGTCGGACGTCTAAATGGAGTCGCAGCCGCTCGGCCTCGTGCCGACCAGAGGAGGCTCAGGACTAACACAGGACCTTAACTCAGGACTAACACAGGACCTTAACTCAGGACTAACACAGGACCTTAACTCAGGACTAACACAGGACCTTAACTCAGGACTAACACAGGACCTTAACTCAGGACTAACACAGGACCTTAACTCAGGACCTTAACTCATGACCTTAACTCAGGACTAACACAGGACCTTAACTCAGGACCTTAACTCATGACCTTAACTCAGGACTAACACAGGACCTTAACTCAGGACTAACACAGGACCTTAACTCAGGACCTTAACTCAGGACTAACACAGGACCTTAACTCAGGACTAACACAGGACCTTAACTCAGGACCTTAACTCAGGACTAACACAGGACCTTAACACAGGACCTTAACTCATGACCTTAACTCATGACCTTAACTCAGGACTAACACAGGACCTTAACTCAGGACTAACACAGGACCTTAACTCAGGACCTTAACTCAGGACTAACACAGGACCTTAAACCACATGTATACCACCAAACTGAAGTCTTGGTTCATCCATGAAACTGTGAGAACATTTAGTATTTAAACTGTGAATTCCAAAGCACACAATAAACATTAAATAAACAAATGACCGGCGAACTTTACAGTTACGGTGCGTTCACTTGCAACGCGGAGAAAACAAATGCGCCGCCAGCATGAGAGCGTCTGCCGGCTTAGATTTAGAGTCTTTCTTTCTAAAACATTCATTATTTCAAACTCGGCGTAAATGAACATGTGAATATAACAGGGCGTTAACTGTGAAGACCCTAACTGTGGAGCTAATACCGATGGAGAGCATAAGGCCTGTGTGTGTGTGTGTGTGTGTGTGTCCATTCATCCGTCTTCACCATCAGGTGTCTTTGGGTGGGGCGGCGCCGTGGAGGAGCGAGCGGTGTCAGAGAGCGACAGCCGGCCGGCGGGCGGCGCTTCTCTCGTTTCAGCTCAGATTTAGAAGCGCGGCCAGATGGAGCCGTCAGCTGCTCCCAAAATGCAGAGCGATAATCTAGCGCCGGGCGAAATCAGCCGGAATTAGACATCGGCAGAATGTTCCGGAGAGAAGTTGAATGCGGCGGGTAGCCGTGACCTTCGACCCGGGGGCACTTTGTGTGACAATTTCAGACGAATCGTGATTTCAGGCCGATGGCGTCGCGGTTGAAGTGTAACGTCAACGCGTCTGAGATGAACGAGGTCAGAGGGCGGGGCTTATGGCAAAGCACCGCTTCCTAACAGGGGATGTAGGGAACGACTAACAACTCGGTGTATATGGAGTTGTTTAATAAATAGTTGTTATTATTTAGGGAAGCAGTGATTGAACTTTATTTGCTGCTAAGAAATATGTTTTATATATTTGCCTTTTCAATGTCAACAACAAATGAAACAAATCAACGTTCTACAATAGTGCGTTGTGGAAACTGCCACCTACGCCTCAGAAATTAAAAGTAAAAAAAGAAATCACTCGACAATTTAATATGAGCGTTCCTGTAGGAGCTGTGTCTTTAGTCTTATGGTCCGTTACGGCCGACAGATAAACACAGAGGAGATACACTCACGTGACCCACAGGGGCGGGGCTTCAGCTCTGTTGTGTGGAGGCGGGGCTTCAGCTCTGTTGTGTGGAGGCGGGGCTTCAGCTCAGAGTTTTATGGAGGCGGGGCTTCAGCCCAGTGTTTTGTGGAGGCGGGGCTTCAGCCCAGTGTTTTATGGAGGCGGGGCTTCAGCTCTGTTGTGTGGAGGCGGGGCTTCAGCTCAGAGTTTTATGGAGGTGGGGCTTCAGCCCAGTGTTGTGTGGAGGCGGGGCTTCAGCCCAGTGTTGTGTGGAGGCGGGGCTTCAGCCCAGTGTTGTGTGGAGGCGGGGCTTCAGCCCAGTGTTGTGTGGAGGCGGGGCTTCAGCCCAGTGTTTTGTGGACGTCCTCATTAAGTTTAACCGTTTCCTTTGGGTCCTGACATTTAGGGATTCATCACCAAGTAGGACGGATCATTATTTGTGTTTTGAGATCTCCACTGTGCAGCCTGCACTGTTAACTCCGTTTATTGGGTTTTAATTTGAAGAATAACTGAGGTTAAAGTGCTTGTTTTCAGTATTATGTGTTCTCATCCAAATCGTATGAGTGCAATGGATGTTTTATAAAACTGTACCGTAGTCGTTTTCTTTTATAGCCCAAATAAAATGTCCTTATCCGGAGTGGTTAAGTTTGCAGTCTGATAAACTGAGTATCAGTTTCACGTGGTGACGACAACAAAATGAAATGAAAGTGGTGACGAGTTCCTGAGACATCACACATCAAGTGGCTGCTGATGTCTCCTGATCCTAAAGGTCAGGAAGGTCATCAACTGCAACGACAACTAAGCCAAGCAGTAAAATCAGGGCGCAGTTCATCTGACGTGAGCGTTACACTCAAAATAAAAAGCTCAAATTCAGTAGAATAGGTTCACAGGAGAAAAACATCAACAATGAAATATTAAACCGTTTGATTTGAAATATACGTATAACTACAGCTGGTGCCCCATTGCCCTTCATGTCCCGCCACGTAGGAACATGTGTTACTTCCTTATGCGGTGCAAGCTGCTTTAGGCAATTTGTGTAAATGCATTTGTGTCTAAAAACAGACCTGCGGACAATTTGTCAATTTCTCGGCTCTTTTTAAATCACAATCATACGATTGGGTTCATCTGGCTTCAGTTGAGACGCTTTAATAGACCGGCGCCGCCTCATGGCGGCCAGAGGGAACGTGTTAGAAACCACAACATTTAGATAAGTATAAAACTGAAATGCATTAAAGTGATGCCCTATGATGCAGACACGTAGCTATCCCCATTTTGTGTGCAGTCACAATTTGCACTAATGTCCGTCTACAAATCTTTGTCGCTGTTGCTCTGAAGTCGTCCACATTGACTCTCCGGTGCAGGTTGTGACCGCGTGAGCGTCCAGTGCTGCTCCACATTCATTGGAGGAGTCGCTCGAGGACTGCAGGACGGTGTTTACATGTGGACAAAGCACTGATTCATGCCGCCGGCCCCAGAAGCTCCCGAGAGCCCGGCAGGATCCGGAGGAGCGTAAACCGTCAGAATGTCACTCTGACTGCAGCCAAACATGCCGATGGAGCTTCTACGCCTCTAACATCATTTCTTGCTCATCTTCAGTGGGAGGAACGGAGGCTCAGATTCCCTTTGAGAGCATCTCGACTGAGCGGCTCCGCTCGGTGCCTCGGCCAGAGGACACGAGCCTTTGGGCGCGATGCAACATTATGAACTGCTTGAAGCCTCATGACTCCGTCTGTTCCTCCCCCACGCCGTCACGCCAACATGTCGTTATCTGCCAACGAGCAGCCACCGCGCGGCTAGAACTCGGCCTTTGGTCTCAGGTATCTGGACGCCACTCTTTTCCTCTGTGGTGCAACACGGATGAGCCGGAAGCCAACAGCATTACGCAATGTGCTCAAACAAAACAACGCTCTAAGAAAGAGGCCGAGACAAACGGTGAAGCTGAGGGGAACGACAGTTCGCTGGGATCTCATTCGTGCAGCTTTAAAACAGGTTTAGCTGGGATTCTTTGTGTTTAACGTTATTTATCAGCACTACACACCCGGTTGTCTAAATGACACGACGCACAAGACGGATCATTTCCTTAGAGAACACCTTGTGAATAACAAAGAGTCAAACAGCCGTGCGTTTGATTTTATAATTTAACCAAATTGTGGAATTAACCTCAATTAGCTTCTCGGCCGACGTCAGCGAGCAACACTCGTCACTTCAGCGCCTTTGTGTCCACGGCTAAAAATAAGAGCCCTGGACTCCCATTGTCTTGGGACAACAATGGGGGAATTTCAATATTCAAGTCTGAAATCCAGCTGCGCTTTGTGCCGCCAACATGCACAACACACACTGCCCTGTCTGCACACGGCTGGCACACAATGCACAGACGGGCTCAGTGTTTACTCTGTGTGTGTGTGTGTGTGTGTGTGTGTGTGTGTGTGTGTCTATATGGTCACTCCAACATCACTCCCTCCGCTATGGGAGGCGCACCAGTACAATAACCCTCTAACATTAGCTTATCACACTCCTCCCATACGGGGACGGCGTGACGGCCACAATGTCAAAGTGTTAGTGGACACACAGAGAGAGAGACCTCCGATCGGGTTATTACTCATTACCGATTGGTTACCGATTCATTATTTTTGCCAGCGGCACGTCTCAGAGAGCGACTCACGCAGCGGGGCGAGAGCTAACTACAAGCTGGGGAGTTTACGTCTGTTGGGCCTGGTGGAAACTCAGAAACAACATTCAGTTTGACTTCTGAGCCCAAAGAACAGATCACAGGTGTGTCCCAGCACAACCATGGGGGAGCAGAGGGAGCACCTCCTTGGGAAGAAAGAAAGAGAGACACAGAGAGAGAGAGACACAGACAGAGAGAGAGAGACACAGACAGAGAGAGAGAGACACAGACAGAGAGAGAGACACAGACAGAGAGAGAGACACAGACAGAGAGAGAGACACAGACAGAGAGAGAGACACAGACAGAGAGAGAGAGACACAGACAGAGAGAGAGACACAGACAAAGAGCAACGGCATTCAAATACTAAAAGTATAACAGTGAAGAGATCAACGTTTCAGAGGAACGGAGGATTAGATGGTCGTTTTCTCGGTGGACGGTTATGTCACCCTGGGGGGGGGGGGGGGGGGCAGTGCCTCGTTCCTACATTAGGCCTCGACGCAGAAAGCAGACGTTAAATGCCGCTGCTGCCCCTTTAAGACGCGGGTCTCCCCGAGTGCGGCCTGCAGCGCTGCATACAGCCGTGGCTCCACGGCGCCGCCCTCCATCACATGAGCGTCCGTCAGGGAGAACCGTCCAGCTGAACGAGGACTGAAGCCCTGTGTCTGGACACGGCCAACAAAGGGAGCTTTCAGCGCTCCCTCCTTCCCTCCTTCCCTCCTTCCCTCCTTCCCTCCTGTTCCAGCGCCGCTGACGGAGGCTCTCGTGCGGCGGCGGCCGGCCACACGTCTCCACCTCTGCCGTCACGTGGGCCGCGGGGCGACGCCGGCATCCACCTTGTCCCAGGTGCACCGGGCACCGCCCACGGGACGCTGAGTCCCCGATGAGTGGCGTCCTGCGGAGGCCGGCGTCTACAACTCATCACGTGGCAACGAGGGAGACATGAAACTCGTAGATATCTAATCTCAGGTCCCACCTAAACTAAGCTCCCTTACCTTTAGATCAACGCGACAAGGGAATACGGGACATTTAATAAATAAACAAACTTTATATTAATGAGGATCTTGGAAAAAGTCTAGTCTAAAAAAAGTCAATTATTTTGTTTCTTGTGATTTTACATCATTCTGGTCAAAGTAAATATGGAAGTGTCAACATATGTTTTCCTACAGATCAAAGGGAAGCCAGTTAATGGAAATAATAATCATTAGATTTATTTATAATGATGTTTAGTTGCAGGCTGAGTATTAGCAGTGGGATAGAGGATCTTTACTGGAAAACCTTCACATGGTTTTGTATAACTTCATGCAAATATACTTTTAAAACTACTTAAAAAATATAATAATTTCCTGAAAAATTCCAGTTAGTATGTGCTTTTTTATAAATGTTAATGGAATCAATATAAAATGTAGTCACAATATAATTTTCATACATAGATTTTACATTATCTTTAGACATTACTTCCTTTAAAATAATCTATCATTTTAATATATAATCTAAGCAGATGGAGTCATCAAAGTAGCTCCAAAAATACAAGAAAACATAATTTAACCGTCTAAAGTGTTAAATAATAATTCTCCTCAAGGCTCGTCTCTCTCATGACCCCGTTTGCTCGATTCCCGTTCTCTCCGTTCCAGCTCCAAACGGACGTCCAGCGGCCCAGGAGGAGCAACGCTGTGACCCCAGAGCCAGATCCACATATAGCTGCAGCCAGGGGCAGAAACACCCAACCAGACGACGCTCACAGGAAACCTGCCGTTACACGCCTCCACAACCTCCGGCTTCTGCTGGAGAGCAGAGCCGCCAGCAGATAACCACCACTCTGGGGGCGGAGCCAGAGGTACCTTCAGGAGAGGCAGAGAGGAGGAGGAGGAGGAGGAGGAGGTAGAGAGGAAGAGGTAGAGAGGAAGAGGAGGAGGAGGAGGAGGAGGAGGTAGAGAGGAAGAGGAGGAGGAGGTAGAGAGGAGAGGGAGAGAGGAGGAGGTAGAGAGGAAGAGGAGGAGGAGGAGGTAGGGGAGAGGGAAGAGGAGGTAGAGAGGAAGAGGAGGAGGGAGAGGAGGTAGGAGGAGGAGAGGTAGAGAGGAGGAGGAGGAGGAGGAGGTAGAGAGGAAGAGGAGGAGGAGGTAGAGAGGAAGAGGAGGAGGCAGAGAAGAGGAGGAGGAGGAGGCAGAGAGGAGGAGGAGGCAGAGAGGAAGAGGAGGAGGCAGAGAGGAGGAGGAGGTAGAGAGGAGGAGGAAGAGAAGAGGAGGAGGGAGGAGAGGAGAGGAGAGGAGGAGGAGGAGGAGAGAGGAAGAGGAGGAGAGAGGAGGAGGAGAGGAGGAGGTGAGAGAGGGGAGGGAGGAGGAGAGGGAGAGGAGGAAGAGGGAGGGAGGAGGTAGAGAGGAAGGAAGAGGAGGAGGCAGAGAGGAGGAGGAGGCAGAGAGGAGGAGGAGGCAGAGAGGAGGAGGAGGCAGAGAGGAAGAGGAGGAGGCAGAGAGGAAGAGGAGGAGGCAGAGAGGAAGAGGAGGAGGCAGAGAGGAGGAGGAGGCAGAGAGGCGAGCCGTCGCTACCTGGAGGAAAGCGGTGGTTCCTCCGGGGCGTCATGCCGACAGGGAACACAAGTTGCTCATCGTCTCTGGTGATGGGAGACGTTCTGACATGTCCAGACGTCCACGACCAGACCGAACCCCGTTGTGAACGTGAGAAATGTAGAACGCGTTGCGTATCGAGAGCGGCTGCCGGCTTATATTATACGTCTTTCTTTAAAAAGAACATCAATTATTTCGAACTCGGTGTGAATCAACATGTGATAACACATTTCCATGACTTTTCCAAAACTTTTATCATTTAAGTTTAGGTTTTCCATGAGCGTACGAACCCCGGGAGAGCTTCCTCGAGAGCGGAGGTCCCTCTTACAAAAGGAAAGTGTCGGAGAGATGGTGAGATTTTAGTTTTTTACACGAGCGTTTAGCCTTTAGAAACCTCACGGGCCTGACTTCAGTGTCAGAGAGCAGTCACAGCTGAACCCTGAAGCGGACGTCCCCGCGCTCGCCCTGCGGAGGGGAGCGACGGGTCACCACGTCGACAAACACAACGGCGACTCGTTAACACGGAGCCACGCGTGGAGGAAGCGCTTCCTCTTTACTTCCCGTTTGACTCGGAGGTCAAAGAGTCTGCTGGACATTCAAAGACATCACGTTAACCCCGAGGAGGAACTTACCAATTTGATGGCCACATATTCGTTCGTATAGAGATTTTTTCCCAACCGCAGCTCTCCAAAGTTCCCGCAGCCAATTTTTTTACCCACACGGAAGTTTGGGCCGACCATAAGAACTCCAGAGTTGGTCCCCGAGCTCCGGCCCCCATGTCCAGTCCTGCTGCCCGTCGTCTTAGACATCTTTTTCCCTTCCTCTGTCTCTCCTTTGCCCCCTCTCTTATCAAAATCCATAAGCTTGTGATATCCCGGCCTCTCCACGGTTATTCTCCAGCCACGCAAACCATAGAAACTCCAATGACTTGAGGGGGGCGATCTCACAGGACGGTGTTGCTGGGCAGAATGTGCAGCGCTTCAGAAGACACCGAGAGGCGTTCAAGAGAATCCGACAGCTCTTCTCAGCGGTTCTCGTTCAGAGGGCCTCCGTGTTGGCTGTCCTCCGGCTCCGGCCTCAGAGCAGCACCGAGCCTGAACAGTAGGCAGGTTGTGCGAGTACGCGCCCGCCGACACACGTGCAACACTAGTCATAAAACAGCGCTCCGAAGCCCAGCTGCTGCGTCCACGAGGCCCGCGGGAACATCTCCTGGTTGCTCCTGGTTGCTCCTGGTTGCTCCTGGTTGCTCCTGGTTGCTCCTGGTTGCTCCTGGTTGCTCCTGGTTGCTCAGCCTTCAGTGGCGCGGCGGACACTCTCCATGCTGCGGGGCCGCGGCGGACACGGCGACCCGGAGTGGAAGGAAACACGAGGAAGACGGGAGCAGAGTCGCTGTTCGCTGGATATCTGGAAAACAAGACAAATCCGTTAATCGTCTGCCTGGACCACAGGGATCATCCAGCACACAGATAAACAGTCACTCATCGTTGTTTACTATATGTTATAGCACTGGGCAACATAAGGATACCGTGAGCCCAGGAGAAGGATATTGTAGTCAGAATTACAAATTTAAAAATAATTTTGGAAAGACCAAAACAGACTTTAATGACATCCCCGTGGACTTTAGAAACGTGCCACTATACCATTACGTATCAACTTTCTTAAAGACCAAATGATTAAAGTAGAAAATAAAACAGACTAATCAATAATGAAAATATTGGTTAGCTACCTAATTGAAACTTCTTAATATGGCACAAGTGTGTCTTTCCCTGATGGCAGGCATTACAGTAAAATATAGATAAACATCTCACTGTGCAAACATTAAAAAGCACCAACGGTCGACCCCAGAGTATCGATATTCAGGTATTTGGTCGAAGATGTAAGATTCTCCGTTTCATGTTGAAACATCTTTTATTATGGAAACACATTGACTGTGTTTACTGACTGCAGATGAGCCGCCGCCTCCCCATCCAAACGCTGCACAAGCTTAATCTGCTCAGCTAATCAATACAACCAGACACGGTAATGATGGTGTTTTCATAACAATTCATGGTCTCGATTGATGAAGAGATTAAAATGCTCTGAATAAAACTTTAACCTTTTACTCGAATATCAAATGACGTCTACTGCGGCTGTTCCTTACTACAGCTGAAATAAGATCTGGCTCCAGACCAGCGCACGGCAAACTTAATAAAGCAATCAATACGAGTGGAAATATTCCAAAGTGGACCTAAGGAGTAAGAGAAAAAAGAAAAAATTATTTTTCAGTTAAAGCATTCGTCAGAAGCACAAGGAAAAGTGCCTTCCAGGAATTGTGTAGATCAAAGTCGTTTTCGAAATGCCTAAAAGACACCAAGATATAAATATATATTATAATGTTGTTGAAACACAAAAACGGTTGTTTAAAAAATAAAAAAATATCTTCAGGCTTCTTGCATTGAGCATTAGTCACATCCCCGCGGAGGCTCTAAAGACGAGATGCGAGACGCCGCCGTGCATCCGGACGCCGCGCAGGAGAAGCGTGGAGCGTCACGTCCGTGGAGACCGAAGGTTGCCTTCAATCACAGACTCCAGAGAGCAGGTAATGCACGGGTCATTGGCAGCTACTCCTTCCTATGGAAAGGCACTTACACGGATCAATGACGGCTGTAATGTTGGCTCTTCAGGACATCATCGGGGAGAATAACACGGCTCTCTACAGCTAGAGCAGCTCGTCCCACAGCGTAAGGACGAGACACCACGCGCCACCTTCAGGGTGACCAGACGCTGTCCTTTGTAAAACATTCATTCAAATCTTGACGCATAATAAACAATTAGACCCTGGGATGTTTTTCACTGTGTAAAAAAACTGAGAAATCATTTTATTTATTTAAGGGGCTATTTAGGCATCAACAAACAAACACATGACACTTAAACTTGTGAAACAATATTAATTGTAATCATTTCCTGGAGGTTTTAAGTGCTGTGGTCAAAGAGGGTAAAGATGTGAAGGCAACAGAGGGTTGAACCAGCAGTGGGCCGACACGTTGTCAATAAACAACACGACTCAATGACAGTCTACAGAATGTCTGCGGTCTTTCACGGCTGCGTCGCCGCGCCTGAGGAAAGCAACACCCGTGTACGCCAGGTATGCAGCGACCCGTGACGCCGGCTTCCTTCTGGCGATACTCGGCGCAGGAGGAGAGACGAGCACAATGAACGAGGTGAGTAAGAGCAGTCAACTGACAACTACTGACACGACAACCAGCCCGTCATGCGTCAGGCTGACACTAACACACTAGTCTTTTAAAAACACAAATGTGATAATCAGGGTTCTTACACATGTTGACCAGTGGATTTCCAGGACTTTAAACCAGATGTCCATGACTAAACTGAAATCTCGGTATAAACATAAAAACTGTAGAACATTTTGCGTATCGAGAGCGTACGCCGGCTTATATTTTGAGGGTCTTTCTTTAAAAAATATATATACTAATTATTTAAAACCCGGCGTAAATGAACATATAACACATTTCCAAAAACTTTTCCCAAACTTTTATGATTTACGTTTTTTCCATGACTTCCCCAGGCCTGGAAATGACCACTTTAAAACTCCATGACTTTTCCAGGTGCTCCATGACCGTAGGAAGCCTAATGCTGGAACATAAGACAGGTATCCCTAAGAAAACAACACTCTAAACTACATACTGGACATTGTTGTCCACATGTCTAGGCATGTCTTATTTTAAGAAACTCATGTATTGTATGTCAACTTGTTTGATATAACTTTAGCTACCAAGTTGTTCACCCCTCCTGTTACCTTCACATGTAGAACATATTTGACCCTTTATGACCACAGCAGTTAAAACCTCCAGAAGATGATTACATTTAATATTGTTTCCCAAGTTTAAGTGAAAGGTACTTTGTGTTTGTTTGTTGACGACCTAAATAGCCCTTTCAATAAATAAAAAAGTTGATATTTCTTATATGTTTTACAGTGAAGAACACTGATGCGTACGAGTTGTGAATCGGGACATTGAAAACATATCATCATGTGAATTTTATGTTTTCACAGTTGTCCCCAATAAATTAGGAAAAGTCATGAAATATGAAGCAAAACACACTATGTTAAAACATTTTTTTAAGAGACGTCAGACATTGAATGGGGCCAAATTGACCCCAAAGGTCACAGGAGGGTTAAAACCAACTGAGTAGGAGCTTAGTGAAGGTCTGAGAGACAGAGACAGTTAGCTAGAAATAACAAGAGAAAATCATCTTAAATATGAGTTACACGACCAACAGAAGAGCTGATAATGAGCGCTGTAGTCTGGGCCAGGTGTTCTGGTGGAACATTACGGCTAACGGCCACCACTAGCTCCCTGCTGAGGACCCGCCGGTCCGTTAGCTACGGTTAGCTCAAAGTACCCGCGTCCTCTCGTCACACACCTCGCGTTCCACGATATCAAAAGAGAAATAAAACTACGTTACAAGGCAACCCGCGTCGGAAGGGCCACAGGGGACGTAGTTAACGTAGTTAACGTAGTTAACGTAGTTAGCGTAGTTAGCGTCGGGCTCGGCGGACAAGGCCGGACGCTCTGCTGGCGTCAGTTAGCGGGCTCAAGTTGGCTTTATACCTTCAAACCAGACGGTTTTAGCCCAACCGTCTGTTGTATACAACTAGGTCAGCTAGAAAGAGCATTAACGTAACTATTTTCATAAATATAGAGTAACGTTAGCAGTGTATCCTACACTAAATCGAGCTAGCTAAATACCACCTAGCAGCAGTGAGCTAACCTCGGTAGCCGACCTGGACCCGGTTCCTCTCGGCCCGACGCCCCGCGGAGAGACCCCGCCGAGGAGCGTCAGGCCCCGGGTCAACAGCACAGACACGAGCTGGATCACTAACCGGTGACCCGGACGGAACCGACCCGTCCATGGCTTCACTTCCCTGGGCGGCGTAACCGGCGAGTTAGTAAAGGCTTAATAACCTGAGGAAAGTCGTCCAGGCGACGCTGCGGCTGACCGTCCCCGACGGGCTGATGGTCGTCGTTGTGCCGGATACGAGGGTCGCGTTATGAGTCGTCCCCGCGAGCTGCAGACTCACTGCCGGGCGACTCCTTAATCCCGGCGGCCAACGGCTCACCGACGGCTGTCCAGCTAAGCTACCGCTAGCTATGTAGCGAGCTAACGGCTAGCACACGAACGATTAGCATCCGCGTCCGGCGGGACGGCGCCTCGGAACCGAATCACCGCAACAGTCAGTAACGGACCCGCCTCAGCCTCCGGGGGAGCGCCGCGGTTACCTGGAGGAGCAAAGCTACCGGAACGCGGTGGACGTCATGGTGCCGCCGGCCGGAGGGAAACCGCTCTCTGCTCACTGGCCCTCAGGTTATGATGCCGCTCTGTGTCTTTAAGCCTCTCTCTCTCTCTCTCTCTCTCTCTCTCTCTCTCTCTCTCTCTCTCTCTCTCTCTCTCTCTCTCTCTCTCTCCCCCCTCTTCGCCGATACCCGTGCGCGCGCCGCGTCACGCCGGCTCTCTAGCGGCGTGACGTCAGACAACTTGCGCAACTGGTTTTGGAGAAACCGGGAGGCGCCGTCCGGTGTTCTGTCATTTCATGCTACTTGTCGAGAACTGATACCTTGTGGAATTGCGTGTTCTGTCATTTTTTGCTGCCTTGTAAAAAATTGCTACCCGCTGCATAAACTGATATAAAAAATGCTACTTTATGGTTTTATACATCTGTACATCAAATAAAGGCATAAAGTAAGTGTTTTTTTCTGTCATGAGTCTAATTATAAAAAGTGTCACTCACCGTTATCAGCCGTGCATGTCGTGCAACTCGGAAAATCGACTCGGCGCAATACCACAAGGTGACGTCACTCACCGTTGCAAAGACAGGGTTAGCTAAACATGATGGGCGTGTCGGAAAAAACTCGAAAAAACTCGGAAAAACGACTCGGCGCATGCGCAATACCACAAGGAGCGGTTTTTGACAAGCAGCATTAAATGACAGAACATTGCGCATGCGCTGAGTCGATTTTCCACAAATGATTGTAAACATGAGTTTGTTCACATTATCATAATAAAGCACTGGTTTATCATTAGGGTATTTAGTGTTGAAGATAAACACTTTAACAGTGAAAAGTGAAACATTGAACTTTGAAAGAAAAGCATATTGTGATAGTACAATAACATCCTATCAGATAGGGTAGCATGGATCGATACACACCTATCGGTTTATGCAAATTATGACAAGGCAGCAACAAATAACAGTACACCGGCGGTTCCCGTTGACACTTTACTGTGAATAGAAGCTGTACTTAAGTTACATTACTATTGGACTCAAGTACCAACAAAGTATAGCACAATAGGAGGCTTTTAACACTAGTAATAGTGAGATAGACATTTAAACATCTACATCCTGCATGGTGAACTCAGCAGCACAGTTACATATTTACAATTCAATCATTAAACACAACTAAATGTCTTAAATGTTACTCACAAAACATGATTTTTGACAGTTTATATGTTGAATCAACAAAGATATTACTAAAAGTAATACCCAAGTGTAGATAGACTCAGTTACAAGTCATTCAAACTTTTACTTAAGTTAAAGTAGTAACAGACCAAAATAAGTACAACTTTATGCAGAATGGCTCATTTCAGAATGATGTTTCTTATATTTGTGTATTGTGTAATAGTGTAATAGTGTAATAATGTAATAATGTATGCATTAGTGTGTGCTTAGATTGCATATTGAATGGAGTTGGAGCTTCACGCTGCTGGTGAACTTCCCCTGAGCATCAATAATGTGTTCATCACGATACTAAATCATAATTAATGTAATGATTTATATTTTGTTTTAATCATCTGAATGTGTTCAGTGACAAATCATGAAATAAATATATGGGAGTAAAAAAGTACTTATATATATCTTCCTCTGAATTTGTCGAGGAGTATTTAGCATTAACTGTGACTGTTGAAGACAGTTTCTGACAATTTAATCAAAATCAAGGTGAAAAAAAATAATGGACTACAAATGATAATCACGTCGTCTTAAAATCCGCTGTTGATGAATTATTACATTTAATCAACAAATAATTTCCCACAACAACAAAAACACAGGTTCAACTGATTTTATTCCACACTTCCATGTTGCAGTGTTACATTAAAGAACGTCTTTATTACTCACAGCGACATAACGCTGAAGGGACGAAGAAACCTTTAAATGATGCGCAACCTAAACATCGACCGCCATCAAGCCAACATCAAGCTAGCTGCAGGTCAGTCCTTAAAGCAGGAGGGCGGCGCTCCATCGGCGCTCCGAGTAAACCAGGTGCTGCGGTCCGGGTCACAGGGACCAGGCCGGTTCTGGTCCCCCTGGTCCACATCAGAATCAGGGCTGCTCCCAACAGCAGAACACACGCTGCCAGAGGAAGAGCCGCCTCCGGACACGGCTTGAAGCAACAGTCAACTATGTATATAAGTGTAACATAACATAATACATTCTCTTTTGTAAGAGCTGGAGATGTATGGGGGGGGACATTTACATGATGTGTGTGTGTGTGTACTAGGGTATGCAAGTATGTGCATATATATGTCAGTATGTATGCCGGTTTTTGCTTATATACCCGTATGGATATAAATATCCTTTTCTTCTTCTTTTTAACTAGTTATGTTTTGGTCTGAGTGGCCTTGTGTACGTACATGTGTCCATCTGTTCCTTTGCATGTCTCGAAAACCAATAAAAGATTTGACCACAAAAAAGGACTACGGTTTTAGCCCCAGGTGAGGGCGTGGCCCGCAGTGCGTGCTGAGTGTCGATGGTTGCACCTCCAGGGAGGAACCGTGCCGCCGCGCCACGGGCCAGAGCAGCGGGGGAAGGGCGAGCCGGGCGGGGGGGGGGTGGCGGCGGCGCTCCTCCTTCACGAAGGAGAACCGCGGAGGAGGAAGAGGAGGAGGGGGAAGTCTGAGAGGGCAGCACACAGCGTCAGAGTCTGGAGGGCGGCACGCAACCCTTGTTTCATCCACTCCAGGAGGAGGAGGAGGGGGAGGGGGAGGGCAGGGGGAGGGGCCATCGGTGGGGGATGCGGTGACGTCCCGTTGGTCCTCCTGGCCCACCTCGGTACTGCAGCCTGGGGCCTCCTCCAGACTCCGCTCTCTGGACGGAGGAGAGCAGCGCTGACCTTTACGGAACTTTGCCCTCCTGTTCTTAAACCACACCTGGATAAGAGAGAGAGAGAGAGAGAGAGAGAGAGAGAGAGAGGTTTGTGGAAGTAGGTACGTTTTTATTTTCATTTGAGAAATTGAAAAAAAAAGATTTGGTGTTATTAGATAGATAGATAGATATATGGATGGGTAGATAGATAGATAGGTAGATAGATATATATATGGATGGATAAATAGATAGGTAGGTAGATAGATAGACAGATAGATAGATAGATAGATAGATAGATAGATATATGGATGGATAAATAGATAGGTAGATAGATAGACAGATAGACAGATAGATAGATAGATAGATAGGTATATATGGATGGATAGATAGATAGGTAGATAGAGTCCCACTCAAGCCCTCCCAGAGGAGGTGCGTCCCGTCGGCCTCTCACCTGGACGCGGCCCTCCGGCAGCCGGACGCAGAGCGCCAGCCGCTCTCTGGCGCCGGCGTCGGGGTAGTGCGTCCGGCGGAACGTTTCCTCCAGAGAGCGAAGCTGCTGTGCGCTGAAGGCCGTGCGGCTGCGCCGCGGCTGCTGCTGGTTGCCATAGCGAGCCTCCAGGATGAGCTCTGATTGGCCGAGACACACAACACAGTGAGCAGACAGCAGCTCTGGGCTCACACGTTATATGTTGTTGTTTTCACATGTATACGTTTCTGTTCTTTACATTGCTATGTTAATATTTTGCACATTTCTATGTTGTTGTTTTCTACATTTATACGTTGTTGTTTAGCATATTTCTATGTTATTGTTGTGCATATTTCTATGTTGTTGTTGTGCATATTTCTATGTTATTGTTGTGCATATTTCTATGTTATTGTTGTGCATATTTCTATGTTGTTGTTGTGCATATTTCTATGTTGTTGTTGTGCATATTTCTATGTTGTTGTTGTGCATATTTCTATGTTGTTGTTGTGCATATTTCTATGTTGTTGTTGTGCATATTTCTATGTTGTTGTTTGTATTGACCCTCGTACCTGCCAGCCTCTCCGCCACAGACAGCGCATGCGCGGCGGGCCCGCCGGCGGCCACGGAGAACACGTGGTACTGCTCCGCCATCTGCCGGTGCAGGTCGAGCAGCGCATGCGCACCGTGGAGGGGGAACGCGCCGCAGCAGCGCAGCGCGTCCATGTGGAGTCTGGAGGAGACGCGGAGGAACTGTGTATTAGTACACAGAGTACACCGAGTACACCGAATACACTCTCCAGGCCGAGTACTTTGAACTGGAATGGCCCTGAAATATATCCCATAAACAAACATGTGGCTGTTATGACGGTTATGACGAGTGATTATACAGAATGAGTGAATACTAAATACAGATGTTTTTATTGCTTCATTTTCACATGATTGGAATCAGAAACCAACAATAAACAAATCTGCGACACAACATTATAGTTATTAAAATGATCCCCCGGTGATTATGATGTAGTTTTCAGCGGTGTTGTTGTTACGTCATGCAGCTGATGAACTGATAACTTCAGCTGTGAGACTCAACAAGTTAAGTAATACACATCGTGACGTCATCTACCAGAAGAAACACACCTGACACGTATTATGCATCTTATTTCCATAAAAAGAGCATTTTAAACTCCAACAACAACAACAACAACAACAACAACAGATGCACGTGTCCTACCATCATACAAGTACTCCGTTTCTCTCAGGTGACCACGTGGTTAACACCTTCAGTGTGTAGGGCTCTCACCTGAGGTCCAGCGCGTGAGGGTCCGGTCCGGTCCGGGTCCAGTACTCTAGTCCGGGTCCCTCAGTCCTCCAGCACCAGCTCTGGTTCTCATAGAGACACCGACCATCAGCCTCAGCGTTTAAGAAGCATTTACCCAGACTCCCCTGCGCCATCAACCAATAGAAAGAAGGTTTTAGCCGGGATTAGGGGGGGGGGGGGCTCAATTTTTTTTGTGGTGAAACTATTGAACTTGGGTATGTGTGCCCCGATAAACGAGCCCGTTAAACAATTAAAACAATGCGCGCGGCTAATCCCCCCCCCCCCCCCCGGGGCCTCCTCTTTTCTCGGGGGGCCTTGTTTTCTAACCGGGACCATATTTTGCCCATAAACGGCCCCGTGTGAAGTTAATCTGAGCTCCTCGGAGAGCTGTCAGAAGAACAGAGAACAGGGGGACACTTGAACGCAACATGACGTCATCATCACCTTCACTTCTCCCAGTAGAAACACAACTTTAAACTAACTGTATCACAGTGACGAGGACTAAACACGTTTTACTGCTAGTGATGTCATTCCATACGAAGTTATTATTACACATGCTGTCACAGTTATGAGGCCTTTCATTCTTAAAGTCATGTTTACATGTATCGCACAGCTTTATTTATTTATTTATAGATTAATATTTGGTCTGTAAAGCTTATGAACAATGATGTAATGTTTATAAAGCTGTAACTTGATCATGTGAGTTAAAGCTCCATTAAAATAATACTTTTTATAAAATAATGCAAAGAATAAATGACATCACTCTAAACTACATTATTAAGTATGATATACTACTTCACAATACAGTTATGAACACATTAATGCATCAATACATATAATATTATACTTTATATATAATATAATATTATACTGAAATGGGCCGTTGAGTATTTCTACTATTTCTACTTTAAGGATAATATTTAATAATCTAATTTCCAAGACAAACTATTTAAAGTCAATAAAACACGTCGAGACACGGGTACTTTTATTTACTGAAGGTTTCAGTTTATTCATGTTTAAGTTCAACTTGTGTGACTCGGAGTTGCTTCCCTCATCTTCATCTTCATCTTCAACATCAATAACAGTTCATCCTGCAGCTGATGAAGACGATGTTGTTGTTGTTGTTGTTGTTGTTGTCCCAGATGAACACGTGAGACGTCTTGTTGTTTACACATTTCTTCTTCACTTCTCAAACGGATCAGATTCCAGAAATAAGTAAAAATGTTTGTTGTCTTTTTTCTTCTTCTTCACGTTTTCTCTTTTTTTCTTCCTCTCCTCCTTTCTCTCCATCTTGGCTGTCAAGCTCCATTAGTGTCGGATAGAAATATGTCATTTAGAAGAGGCTCGGCCCCCCGGCCCCCGGCCCCCCCGCCCCCGGCCCCCCGGCCCCCGGCCCCACTCAGGGCTCCAGGATTAGGCCCCAGAGGTCTTTGTCTCCACAGCTCTCCGGATTAAAGAGATTTAGTGGAGAGAGAGAGAGAGAGAGAGAGAGAGAGAGGAGGAGAAGAAGTTATTTCATGGCACTTCATGATGAAACCGGCCAAAGCTGTGTTGGCTGGGGGGATTAGAGGCACACAAAGAGGGGGCTTGTGTGTGTGTGTGTGTGTGTGTACGTGTGTGTATGTGTGTGTGTGTGTGTGTGTGTGTGAGCCCCCCCCCCCCCTCGTTTCCCTTTCTATGGGCTTCACCTCCTCCACCATCCAGACCGCCAGGTGAACATCACCCTGTTCCTTCAACGGTCTGAACACCACACAGGGTTCTTTAGACGGCTTTGTGGTTCTACAGAGAACCATCACCTTCTGGAGAACCATGGAAATGGTGCCTTAAAGAACCACTTCTTAAAGGTTCTTTGAAGAACTCTTAAAGGAAATGGTTCTTTAGAGAACCCTGGTTTGAAAGGTTCTTTGAGGAACCATAAATGGTTCTTCTATGACATCACTCTGAAGAACCATATATGGTTCCAGGGGAGTTGCAGTGAGCGACTGTCAAGACGCCTTCGTCCCACCGGAGGAGAAATAACAGGAAGTATTACAAGTTATTAAAGTCCTGAAAGGAATTTATTCCTCAGATATCTTCATTAAACATGTGAAATACTTCATTTATTGATCCCGTTTGAAGACGTGACGAGAACTCGTGATCCTTTGACTAGTTCATGTTCTATGAGGGATATTCATCATAATTAACATTAACACTGGAAACTGAAGATTTCATTGTTTTAAAGGCTCTTAGTTAAAGAGTTCTAAGGGTGTGTGTGTGTGTGTGGCCTTAATGAGTTATTAAAAACATGTTTTATTTCTACGTTATTAAATGAAACGGATAAACAGCGCCGACCATTAAGAGCGATATAATTCAGAAGTTGGAATTTATAACTAAATAAGAGTAACTTATCAGAAGAACATAAAGATGTGACGTCCATTATTTTTTGGGGTAAAAAAAGAAAAAAGATCCCTAACTTTATACCAAATAAAAAAAATAAACAAATTGACAATATTTTGGCTTTTTAACAAATTTATCTGACGATTATTTTCTTTAAAAAAATAATCTCCCCAGATTCATAAATCAGTCCATAGCCTAAATATATTGATTTATTAGTAAATAGTTCATTATTAAAGGAGACTACAGTAAATAACAATAAACAAACAAACAGCTGATGATGTCACTTCACAAGCTGCAACATTCAGTATAGATTTAAACGATCTGATCAAAAGTCATGGTCATGATTTTGCTTATAATAATAACTGATCGTTTGGCTCCAGACTCACGACGTAAACAGTTTAGTAACGACCTGTAGGCGAGGAGGCGATGAGGACGGGGGGCGCTGCATCTTCTTCCTTTATCTCCTTCTTTCTGTGAAAGTCTGTTTAACAGATGTTTAGAGAGCTCCGCCCCCAAGGCTCTCGCTCTAACGTCAACCCTTAACTTCACGCTTTAACTCACGCTTCATGGAGTTCTTCTCTGCGTCACGCCGCGTTAAGCTGAGGCGTCTTCACGACTCATCGATAGTGTAAATGAGGCTCAGCAGCTTTGTCGTCGCCAGTCACCCCAACGGAGGCCATCGATTGGCCGAGCACAACCGGGGGGCCTTCAGGGCCCGGTGGGACGGAGACGAGGGGGGGGGCTTCTTCCAGGACGGAATCGATTGGCCGGCTGACCTTTGACCTCTGGGAGGCGAGTGAGCGGCGGGTCAATGTTCTCCTTAAGCCCCGAAATCAAGCGAGACACACACACACACACACACACACACACTGACCCACAGGGACTGAGTGATCGCAGGGGGGGGGGGGCACTGATCGATTTGATAATGAAGACGACCCTCTAAGCTGCTTCGCTCCACACACACACACACACACACACACACACACACACACACACACACACACACACACACACACACACACACACACACACACACACACACACACACACACACACACACACACACACACACACACACGAACCTTGTGTCGGTATCGATCTTCTCTTTTGATACCTGTCCGGAGGACGAGTGTCTGACAGCTTAACGACAGACACCGAAGAGAGAGAGCGAGTGAGAGATAAAGAGAGGGAGGGAGAGAGAGAGGGAGAGCGATAAAGAGAGAGGGAGAGAGATAAAGAGAGGTTGGAGAGAGAGGGAGAGAGATAAAGAGAGGTTGGAGAGAGAGAGGGAGAGCGATAAAGAGAGGTTGGAGAGAGAGAGGGAGAGCGATAAAGAGAGAGGGAGAGAGAGGGAGAGAGATAAAGAGAGGTTGGAGAGAGAGAGGGAGAGCGATAAAGAGAGGTTGGAGAGAGAGAGGGAGAGCGATAAAGAGAGAGGGAGAGAGAGGGAGAGAGAAAGAGAGGAGAGAGGCTCTCCTCTCACTTCAGCTCGTCTGTCCTTCTCTGTCTCCTTTAAACTCCATTTACACGTCTGCTGAAGAAAATAGATTTACAGCCTCTGCACCTGCTGCTGGTGAGGGAAGAGGAGACGACATAGGGAAGAGGAGAGGACATAGGGAAGAGGAGAGGACATAGGGGAGAGGACATAGGGAAGAGGAGAGGACATAGGGAAGAGGAGAGGACATAGGGAAGAGGAGAGGACATAGGGAAGAGGAGACGACATAGGGAAGAGGAGACATGGAGGAGAGGAAAGAGGAGACGAAATAGGGAAGAGGAGACATGGAGGAGAGGGAAGAGATGACATAAAGAGGAGAGGAGACATAGGGAAGAGGAGAGGTGTATAAATACTGAAACATGCAGACAGACTCTTCTTCTTCTTCTTCTTCTTCTTCTTTCTGTAACTATTATCTTTTAATACAAAAAGATAAACAACCAAAACAAATGAACAAATACAAAAGAGGAACAGAGTCTGTACAGCACCAAATATTATTCAGTCATTCAACATAAAACCAGACATTCAGTCAGTAATAACACGACTAGCTCCGCCCACTAGAGTCTTTACGGAGGAACAAACTCGTCGTCACGGCGACGCCGCGGAGGAGGAGGAGCTCTAACGCGGAGACGTCCGTGTCCCGGGATCGGTCGACCAATGAGACGCTCCGGGCTGAGAGCAGGCGGCCTGTGATTGGTCAGCGGTGAAGACGAGGCGAGCGTAGTGCAAATCAGCCGCGCTGATATCAAATCTTCTTCTCTAGAAAAAGCTCATTATTAAATTCTTTGAGGCTTTAAAAAAAACAAGAGAGAAAAAAAAAAACACTTCTCAGAACAACCACCAGGGGCATTATTTACAGAGTGAAATACAGACGGGCCTCCGGGCTTCTATTGCTTATGAAGGGACTGGCAGTGCAGCAGGGGCCACAAGCCCCGCCCCCTCCAACGACACAGGGACCTGAACATCTGCCCCCCCCCCCCCCCCAACACGAAGACAGGAAGTGGAGCAGAGGGGTCGGAGGTCATCTTTTGACCTTGGCGTCCTCCTTGATCTTCCAGAACATCAGCTCCAGGCAGGCTGACGCGTCCTCACTGGAGTCGTGGCCGTCCACTGGAGACACGGAGACACGGGGGTCGTTAACCACAAGACCACAACACCCTCAACAGACCACAACACCCTCAACAGACCACAACACCCTCAACAGACCACAACACCCTCAACAGACCACAACACCCTCAACAGACCACAACACCCTCAACAGACCACAACACCCTCAACAGACCACAACACCCTCAACAGACCACAACACCCTCAACAGACCACAACACCCTCAACAGACCACAACACCTCAGGAGAAACAAGACTTTATAAAACTTTGAGGCATTTCAGTAACTCTGTTTTAGCGGCGTTGAGGCGACAGTGACGCCTGCTGGTGACCAGAGGTAGTGCAGCCAGGCGTCAGAGACACAAACTACAATAAAATAAATAAAATACTTTAAAAAAAATGTATTAAAAATAAAAAATGTAATAAATAAAATAAATAAAATAAATAATAATAATAATAAGACCCGTCTATCACAGCTCTGTGTGGTGATTTCCCCACCGTTGTCCTGGATGATGCGTTTGAGGTGCTCGGACATCAGGTTCCTCAGGGCCCGTTTGTAGGGCAGGCCGAGGCGGTGAGGGAACACGATGGCCGTGTCCACCACCACGCTGTGGATGAGCTGAGACACGGGGAGGGTCAGACTCAGAAACACGTCTCTCAAACAACTCTTTGTCTTTACTGTCACCGCAACCAGGAAACAGAGGACTCCAGCTCCAGCTGCTGGCCTGAATGTGTATTCTGTTACAGCTGTGGAGCATTTGGGTTGATTTGAGGAAACAAGACTTCTTCTACTTGTTGACAACAGCATGTCAGTTCACTCCATAAGACTGTATATTTACACATATATATATTAGACATCAAAGTATTCATATCTATATTTACTTAAGGTTGAATCTAGTCTATCGTCTATATAAGTATGAATCGTGGCTGCACCTATGATAAAGGTGTAACCTCTGCCATTGAACGCATCGCCTCAGTAAGAGGGAGGCGCCGTGGTACCTTCAGGGCCAGCAGGTCACTCTCCAGGCTGTGTCCGATGAGGATGGACTCGGCCCTGAACATGCTGAGCAGCACGGCCTGGACGTCCCTCAGGGTGATGCTGGCGCTCTGCAGGTCCTCCTCCGTCACGCCGGAAAACCTGAACACCGCGTTCCAGATGTTTACGAGGATATGAAACCGCTAAAGGCCCGCCGCCCGCCGCCCGCCGCTCACCGCGTGTTGTAGTCCACCACTTTGCTGTCGGGCTTCACGAAGGTGTCGTAGATGACCTTCAGCTCCGAGTCGATGACGGTGACCCGGGTCAGCTCCAGGCCCTGCTTGGTGTAGCACTGAGGGGGCGGAGCAACGAGGCCTCGTCTTACTTCATGACTTCATGACTTTAAGACTTTAAGGCTCTTGTTACTTTAAGACTTTAAGACTCTTGTTACTTTAAGACTTTAAGGCTCTTGTTACTTTAAGACTTTAAGACTCTTGTTACTTTAAGACTTTAAGACTCTTGTTACTTTAAGACTTTAAGGCTCTTGTTACTTTAAGACTCTTGTTACTCTTGTTACTTTAAGACTTTAAGACTCTTGTTACTTTAACTCTTGTTACTTTAAGACTTTAAGGCTCTTGTTACTTTAAGACTCTTGTTACTCTTGTTACTTTAAGACTCTTGTTACTCTTGTTACTTTAAGACTTTAAGGCTCTTGTTACTTTAAGGCTCTTGTTACTTTAAGACTTTAAGGCTCTTGTTACTTTAAGACTTTAAGACTCTTGTTACTCTTGTTACTTTAAGACTCTTGTTACTTTAAGACTCTTGTTACTCTTGTTACTTTAAGACTCTTGTTACTTTAAGACTTTAAGACTCTTGTTACTCTTGTTACTTTAAGACTCTTGTTACTTTAAGACTTTAAGACTTTAAGACTCTTGTTACTTTAAGACTCTTGTTACTCTTGTTACTTTAAGACTTTAAGACTTTAAGACTCTTGTTACTTTACTTTAAGGCTCTTGTTACTTTAAGACTTTAAGACTCTTGTTACTTTAAGACTTTAAGACTCTTGTTACTTTAAGACTCTTGTTACTTTAAGACTTTAAGACTCTTGTTACTTTAAGACTCTTGTTACTTTAAGACTTTAAGACTCTTGTTACTTTAAGACTTTAAGACTCTTGTTACTTTAAGACTCTTGTTACTTTAAGACTCTTGTTACTCTTGTTACTTTAAGACTCTTGTTACTTTAAGACTTTAAGACTCTTGTTACTTTAAGACTTTAAGACTCTTGTTACTCTTGTTACTTTAAGACTCTTGTTACTTTAAGACTTTAAGACTCTTGTTACTTTAAGACTCTTGTTACTTTAAGACTTTAAGACTCTTGTTACTCTTGTTACTTTAAGACTCTTGTTACTTTAAGACTTTAAGACTCTTGTTACTTTAAGACTTTAAGACTCTTGTTACTTTAAGACTCTTGTTACTTTAAGACTTTAAGACTCTTGTTACTTTTAAGACTCTTGTTAAAGACTTTAAGACTCTTGTTACTTTAAGACTTTAAGACTCTTGTTACTTTAAGACTTTAAGACTCTTGTTACTTTAAGGCTCTTGTTACTTTAAGACTTTAAGACTCTTGTTACTTTAAGACTCTTGTTACTCTTGTTACTTTAAGACTCTTGTTACTTTAAGACTTTAAGACTCTTGTTACTCTTGTTACTTTAAGACTCTTGTTACTTTAAGACTTTAAGACTCTTGTTACTCTTGTTACTTTAAGACTCTTGTTACTTTAAGACTTTAAGGCTCTTGTTACTTTAAGACTTTAAGACTCTTGTTACTTTAAGACTCTTGTTACTCTTGTTACTTTAAGACTTTAAGACTCTTGTTACTTTAAGACTTTAAGACTCTTGTTACTTTAAGACTCTTGTTACTCTTGTTACTTTAAGACTTTAAGACTCTTGTTACTTTAAGACTTTAAGACTCTTGTTACTCTTGTTACTTTAAGACTCTTGTTACTTTAAGACTTTAAGACTCTTGTTACTCTTGTTACTTTAAGACTCTTGTTACTTTAAGACTTTAAGACTCTTGTTACTTTAAGACTTTAAGACTCTTGTTACTTTAAGACTTTAAGACTCTTGTTACTCTTGTTACTTTAAGACTCTTGTTACTTTAAGACTCTTGTTACTTTAAGACTCTTGTTACTTTAAGACTTTAAGACTCTTGTTACTTTAAGACTTTAAGACTCTTGTTACTTTAAGACTTTAAGACTCTTGTTACTTTAAGACTTTAAGACTCTTGTTACTCTTGTTACTTTAAGACTCTTGTTACTTTAAGACTCTTGTTACTTTGACTTTAAGACTCTTGTTAAGACTCTTGTTACTTTAAGACTTGTTACTTTAAGACTCTTGTTACTCTTGTTACTTTAAGACTCTTGTTACTTTAAGACTTTAAGACTCTTGTTACTCTTGTTACTTTAAGACTCTTGTTACTTTAAGACTTTAAGACTCTTGTTACTTTAAGACTTTAAGACTCTTGTTACTTTAAGACTTTAAGACTCTTGTTACTTTAAGACTCTTGTTACTTTAAGACTCTTGTTACTTTAAGACTTTAAGACTCTTGTTACTTTAAGACTTTAAGACTCTTGTTACTCTTGTTACTTTAAGACTCTTGTTACTTTAAGACTTTAAGACTCTTGTTACTCTTGTTACTTTAAGACTCTTGTTACTTTAAGACTCTTGTTACTCTTGTTACTTTAAGACTCTTGTTACTTTAAGACTCTTGTTACTCTTGTTACTTTAAGACTCTTGTTACTTTAAGACTTTAAGGCTCTTGTTACTTTAAGACTCTTGTTACTTTAAGACTTTAAGACTCTTGTTACTTTAAGACTTTAAGACTCTTGTTACTTTAAGACTTTAAGACTCTTGTTACTTTAAGACTTTAAGACTCTTGTTACTTTAAGACTTTAAGACTCTTGTTACTCTTGTTACTTTAAGACTCTTGTTACTTTAAGACTCTTGTTACTCTTGTTACTTTAAGACTCTTGTTACTCTTGTTGTGGACAACAGACACACTTCTGATCTGCATGTTTCCACAAATGGAAAAGTGCCAATAAAGATGACGTGTTGTGTTTTCCTTCCAGCATCAGTTGTAAAATGATGAATCAATATTCTCAAATCACGGGACACACGAGGGTCCTTGAAGGCCTCACCATCTCACAGTCCAGAGCGAACACCCCCCCGTTGCCGTCGGGCGGGAGGGCTTTACTGAAGGTGGTGACGAAGCCGTCGAACGACTCTTTACGGCCGTCCTGGACGTGTTGCTGAGGGGAGAAACACGGTTACTCTCTGGGACGTCTGGAAACATCAATATTAATAAAACCTGCGGAACACGACGTCAACACGCCGGAGCAAAGCGCTTGAACGTCACGCAAAACACTGAATTCTGAGAAAAACTAAACAAAAGAAGAGTTACCATCTCGTGACTGGCTGTACCTTATATTACTCGTTATGTTACTTTATATTTTATTTACATAGTAGTATACGTTATATTTTATATTCTATTATATTCTACTTATATGTTATAAGTTATATTATATATATTTAATATTATATATTATACATTATATTATATATATAATATATGTTATATTTTATATAATATTATATATTCTATTTATATCATATTATACGTTATAGTTGATATTATATTTTAACACGTAAAGACATTAAAAGAATAATACTTTGCAAGAGGCTGCATGACAAGGAGAGAGAGGAGACAGAGACAGGAGACAGGAGACAGGGAGAGGAGAGAGGAGAGAGAGACAGAGAGAGAGGAGACAGGAGACAGGAGACAGGAGACAGGAGACAGGAGAGAGGAGAGGGAGAGAGGAGACAGGAGAGAGAGGGAGGAGACAGGAGAGGGAGAGGAGACAGGGAGACAGGAGAGAGGAGGAGAGACAGGACAGGAGACAGGGAGACAGGAGAGAGAGGAGACAGGAGACAGGAGAGAGAGACAGGAGACAGGGAGACAGGAGACAGGAGACAGAGAGAGGAGACAGGAGACAGGGGAGAGGAGACAGGCGAGAGGAGAGAGAGAGAGAGGAGAGGGAGACAGGAGACAGGGAGAGAGGAGAGACAGGAGAGGCGAGAGGAGACAGGAGACAGGAGGAGAGGAGGGAGAGGAGAGGAGACAGGAGAGGAGGGAGAGAGGAGAGAGGAGACAGGAGACAGGAGACAGGGGAGAGGAGACAGGAGACAGGCGAGACAGAGAGAGAGAGAGACAGGAGACAGGCGAGAGGAGAGAGAGGAGACAGGAGACAGGAGACAGGAGACAGGAGACAGGCGAGGAGAGGAGGAGACAGGAGACAGAGAGGAGACAGGAGACAGGCGAGAGGAGACAGGGAGAGAGGAGACAGGGAGACAGGAGACAGGGAGAGAGAGGAGACAGGAGACAGGCGAGGAGACAGGAGAGACAGGAGACAGAGCAGAGGAGAGAGGAGACAGGAGAGGGAGACAGGAGACAGGAGACAGGAGACAGGAGAGAGGGAGACAGGAGACAGGGAGACAGGGACAGGGAGAGAGGAGACAGGAGACAGGCAGGAGAGGGAGAGGAGACAGGAGACAGGAGACAGGAGAGAGAGAGAGACAGGGAGACAGGCGAGGAGGAGAGGAGAGACAGGAGACAGGGGAGAGGAGACAGGAGACAGGAGAGAGCAGGGAGAGAGGAGACAGGAGACAGAGGAGAGAGGAGACAGGCGAGAGGAGGAGAGGAGACAGAGACAGGAGACAGGAGACAGAGGGAGAGAGGGAGACAGGAGACAGGAGAGAGAGGAGAGGAGACAGGAGAGAGGGAGACAGGAGACAGGAGGAAGGAGAGGAGACAGGAGACAGGAGAGGAGACAGGAGACAGGAGACAGGGAGGAGGACAGGAGAGGAGACAGGAGACAGGAGGAGAGGGGAGAGGAGGAGACAGGAGGAGACAGGAGACAGGGAGAGAGGGGAGGAGAGACAGGAGACAGGAGGAGACAGGAGAGAGGGAGAGAGACAGGACAGGAGAGAGGAGAGAGGAGACAGGAGAGGAGACAGGAGAGAGGAGAGAGGAGAGAGGAGACAGGCGAGAGGAGAGAGGAGACAGGAGAGAGGAGAGAGGAGAGAGGAGACAGGAGACAGGCGAGAGGAGAGAGGAGAGAGGGAGACAGGAGAGGAGACAGGAGAGGAGGAGACAGGAGAGAGAGGAGAGGAGAGAGGAGACAGGAGACAGGAGACAGGAGGAGGGACAGGGAGACAGGGAGGAGACAGGGAGACAGGAGACAGGACAGGAGGAGAGGGAGACAGGGAGAGGGAGGACAGGAGAGGGAGAGAGGGAGACAGGAGACAGGGAGAGGAGACAGGAGACAGGAGAGGAGGGAGACAGGAGAGAGGAGAGAGGAGACAGGGAGACAGGAGACAGGACAGGAGAGGACAGGAGGGGAGAGGAGAGACAGAGAGGAGACAGGGAGACAGGAGAGAGGGAGAGGAGACAGGAGACAGGAGAGAGGACAGGAGACAGGAGAGAGAGAGGAGACAGGGAGACAGAGAGGGAGAGGAGAGAGAGGAGACAGGAGACAGAGACAGAGACAGAGAGAGGAGACAGGAGACAGGAGAGGGAGAGGAGAGAGGAGAGAGGAGACAGGAGACAGAGGAGAGGGAGACAGGAGAGGAGAGGGAGGAGACAGGAGACAGGAGAGAGGGAGAGAGAGGAGACAGGACAGGAGACAGGAGAGAGGAGACAGGAGACAGGAGCAGGAGGAGAGAGGAGACAGGAGACAGGAGAGAGAGGGGAGAGGAGGAGGGAGACAGGAGAGGAGACAGGAGAGGAGAGGAGACAGGAGAGAGGAGGAGACAGGAGAGGAGACAGGGAGAGAGGGAGACAGGGGAGAGAGGAGGACAGAGGAGACAGGAGGGAGAAGGGAGAGAGGAGACAGGAGACAGGAGACAGGAGGAGGAGAGAGGGGACAGGAGACAGGGAGAGAGGAGACAGGAGACAGGGAGAGGGAGGCAGGAGACAGGAGACAGGAGAGGAGACAGGAGAGAGGAGACAGGGAGACAGGAGACAGGAGACAGGAGACAGGGAGACAGGAGACAGGAGACAGGGAGAGGAGAGAGAGACAGGAGAGGAGAGAGGAGACAGGACAGGGAGGAGACAGGGAGACAGGAGACAGGAGAGAGGAGACAGGAGACAGGGAGAGAGGAGACAGGAGAGGAGGGAGACAGGGGAGGAGAGACAGGAGAGAGGGAGACAGGCGAGGAGGAGGGAGGAGAGGAGACAGGGAGACAGGAGACAGGAGAGGAGACAGGAGGAGACAGGAGAGGGAGACAGGAGACAGGGACAGGGGAGGAGGGAGACAGGAGACAGGAGACAGGGGAGACAGGAGAGGAGAGGAGACAGGAGAGGGAGACAGGAGAGGAGACAGGAGACAGGCGAGAGGAGGAGAGGAGAGGAGACAGGAGAGGAGACAGGAGAGAGGAGAGGGAGACAGGAGGAGACAGAGAGGGAGGAGAGGAGAGAGAGGAGACAGGGAGAGGAGAGAGGAGACAGAGAGGAGAGAGGAGACAGGGAGACAGGAGAGGGAGAGACAGGAGAGGAGGAGAGGAGGAGACAGGGAGACAGGAGAGAGACAGAGAGGACAGGGAGGAGGGAGGAGAGGAGACAGGAGACAGGAGACAGGGACAGGAGGAGAGAGGGAGACAGGAGAGGAGACAGGAGACAGGGAGGAGACAGGAGAGAGGAGACAGGAGACAGGAGACAGGAGAGGAGAGGGAGACAGGAGGAGACAGGAGAGAGGAGACAGGGAGACAGGAGAGAGGAGAGGAGACAGGAGACAGAGAGAGGAGAGAGAGGAGACAGGGAGACAGGGAGACAGGAGACAGGAGACAGGAGGAGACAGGGAGACAGGCGAGGGAGACAGGAGACAGGAGAGGAGACAGGAGAGAGGAGACAGGAGAGAGGGAGACAGGAGAGGAGACAGGAGACAGGGAGACAGGAGGAGACAGGAGGGAGACAGGGGAGACAGGGAGAGAGGAGACAGGAGAGAGGAGGAGAGGAGAGGGAGACAGAGGGAGGGAGAGGGAGACAGGAGACAGGAGAGAGGAGAGAGGAGACAGGGAGAGAGAGGGAGAGAGGGAGACAGGAGAGAGAGGAGACAGGAGACAGGAGACAGGCGAGAGGAAGGAGAGGAGACAGGAGACAGGAGACAGGAGGGAGACAGGGAGAGAGGAGACAGGAGACAGGGAGAGGAGAGAGGGAGACAGGAGAGAGGAGACAGGAGAGAGACAGGAGACAGGGAGAGACAGGAGGAGAGGAGACAGGAGACAGGAGAGAGGAGACAGGGAGAGGAGAGGAGAGGGAGAGAGGAGACAGGAGACAGGGAGAGGGGAGACAGGGAGACAGGCGCAGACAGGGAGACAGGAGAGAGAGGGAGACAGGAGACAGGAGACAGGAGGAGACAGGAGAGAGACAGGAGAGGAGAGGAGACAGGAGACAGGGAGACAGGAGAGGAGAGGGAGACAGGAGACAGGAGAGAGGAGGAGAGAGGGAGACAGGGAGACAGGAGAGGGAGAGGAGAGAGACAGGGAGACAGGAGAGAGGACAGGAGACAGGGAGACAGGAGAGAGAGAGACAGGAGACAGGAGAGAGGAGAGAGGAGACAGGAGAGAGGAGACAGGAGACAGGGAGGACAGGAGAGGAGACAGGAGACAGGAGACAGGAGAGGGAGACAGGAGAGAGGAGACAGGGAGGAGAGAGGGAGACAGAGAGGGAGACAGGAGACAGGACAGGGAGAGGAGGAGACAGGACAGGGGAGACAGGGAGAGGGAGACAGAGGGAAGGAGGGAGACAGGAGACAGGAGAGAGAGGGAGACAGGGAGACAGGGAGAGGGAGAGGGAGAGAGAGGGAGACAGGAGAGAGGGAGACAGGAGAGACAGGAGACAGGAGAGAGGAGGAGAGAGGAGACAGGAGACAGGAGACAGGGAGACAGGGAGACAGGAGACAGGGAGACAGGAGAGACAGGGAGAGGGAGACAGGGGAGAGAGGGAGACAGGAGACAGGGAGACAGGAGAGAGAGGACAGGAGAGAGGAGACAGGAGGAGACAGGAGAGGAGGAGGAGACAGGAGAGACAGGAGAGGAGACAGGAGACAGGAGACAGGAGACAGGCGAGAGGAGACAGGAGACAGGCGAGAGGAGAGAGGAGACAGGAGAGAGGAGACAGGAGAGAGAGGAGACAGGAGACAGGAGAGAGAGGGAGAGGAGGAGAGAGAGGGAGACAGGAGACAGGAGACAGGAGAGAGGAGAGAGGGAGACAGGAGACAGGAGAGAGGAGAGAGGAGACAGGAGAGAGGAGACAGGAGAGAGGAGACAGGAGACAGGAGACAGGAGAGAGGAGACAGGAGACAGGAGACAGGAGACGTTACATGTGGGCGGGATGAATGACAAGATATGAATAGAATCCGGTGAGTCTCCATAAGGTGGTCATAGTCGTACCTTTAAGGTGGTCATAGTCGTACCTTTAAGGTGGTCATAGTCGTACCTTTAAGGTGGTCATAGTCGTACCTTTAAGGTGGTCATAGTCGTACCTTTAAGGTGGTCATAGTCGTACCTTTAAGGTGGTCATAGTCGTACCTTTAAGGTGGTCATAGTCGTACCTTTAAGGTGGTCATAGTCGTACCTTTAAGGTGGTCATAGTCGTACCTTTAAGGTGGTCATAGTCGTACCTTTAAGGTGGTCATAGTCGTACCTTTAAGGTGGTCATAGTCGTACCTTTATTCTTGCGCAGCCGCCCCCAGTGGAAGCTGCACTCCTCCCTCCGGACACAGCTGCCCTTCAGGTTCACCCGGTACTCAGCTCCACAGCGGCAGCACACCTTGTTCAGGGCTGGACCCCACGGGACAGGTTAGTCCACAGTACCACAGGTTAGTCCACACCACAGGTTAGTCCACAGTACCACAGGTTAGTTCACACCACAGGTTAGTCCACACCACAGGTTAGTTCACATGACCACAGGTTCATCCTCATGACCAATGAACAGGTTCATCACCATGACCAATGAACAGGTTCATCACATGACCAATGAACAGGTTCATCCTCATGACCAATGAACAGGTTCATCACATGACCAATGAACAGGTTCATCCTCATGACCAATGAACAGGTTCATCCACATGACCAATGAACAGGTTCATCCTCATGACCAATGAACAGGTTCATCACCATGGTGACCAATGAACAGGTTCATCACATGACCAATGAACAGGTTCATCCTCATGACCAATGAACAGGTTCATCCTCATGACCAATGAACAGGTTCATCACCATGACCAATGAACAGGTTCATCACATGACCAATGAACAGGTTCATCCTCATGACCAATGAACAGGTTCATCCACATGACCAATGAACAGGTTCATCCTCATGACCAATGAACAGGTTCATCACCATGGTGACCAATGAACAGGTTCATCACATGACCAATGAACAGGTTCATCCACATGACCAATGAACAGGTTCATCCTCATGACCAATGAACAGGTTCATCCACATGACCAATGAACAGGTTCATCCACATGACCAATGAACAGGTTCATCCACATGACCAATGAACAGGTTCATCCACATGACCAATGAACAGGTTCATTATATATATATAGTTATGCGTGTTGTGCGTCCTCACGGTCCGTGACGGGCTTCCTCTCCGGCTGGTTGAAGATGGCGGCCTTGCCCGGCGCCTCCGGGTTGGTCCTCGGGTATCCGTTCTCCTGCAGCTGCTCCTCCGTCAGCAGGTAGCCGCTCAGCTTCCGGAACAGCGTGGCGCCTGCAGGGAGACGACGGATCAGAACCACTCACGACGCGGTTCAACTCGTCACCGACGTATTGAGGTTGTTGTCATGTTGACGTCCGGTTAGAACTGAATGTTTATTAAAGAATGTTTACTATTATCCATCGAATAATAATTATGGATGGAGCCGTTTTGTACGAGCTCCGTTCGTTTTTTAATAATGATTCTATTAAAGTGAAGTTTGACGCCAGGTGAACCTGGAGCTGGTCACATGGCCGTGTGTCTGCTCACGTCAACTAAAGGTCTCTTCAGTTTCCTCTATTTGGGTTTTATCAGGTGACTTGAAGAAAGAAACAAAACGAGAACAATGGAAATGACTTAAAATAATATAAATAATATAGATATATAACTCACCGGTGAGCTTCTCCTCCAGCTGTTTGCCCATCCGGTTGACGGTGAAGCTCGTGGTGGCGGCAGCTCGGCCTCCGAGAACCTCCTCATGGGACTGGACCCGCTTGTTGGCCCCCGCCCCCGGATCCTCTGCAGAGACACACACACACACACACACACACACACACACAGACACAGACACAACAAACACACAGACACACACACAAAACAAACACACACACGTTACCACTGAGTCTTAACTGGATTCTTCTTCATCCGCATCATATGCGTGTCGGGGGGGCAGGGGGCGGGGCTTACTGGGTGCAGGCGCGGGACAGGAAGTGCTCCTGCTGCGGAGTTTCTTCAGCGTGTTGACGGCTACGTTGAGGTAGATGTTCTTACTGCTGCTGCGCGAGTACACCAGCTTCTCCTCGTCCAGCGCCTGAGACAAACAACAACAACAACAACAACAACATGACACCTACTGTTCACCTGGTCACATGACATCTATTGTTCATCTATTGTTCATCTGGTCACATGACATCTATTGTTCATCTAGTCACATGACATCTATTGTTCCTCTATTGTTCATCTGGTCACATGACATCTATTGTTCCTCTATTGTTCATCTGGTCACATGACATCTATTGTTCCTCTATTGTTCATCTGGTCACATGACATCTATTGTTCCTCTATTGTTCATCTGGTCACATGACATCTATTGTTCCTCTATTGTTCATCTGGTCACATGACCTCTCACCATCTCGAAGGCGACGTCGCTCGACGGGCAGAACTTGACGCACTCGTCGATGAAGACGTGGAGGTAACGCTGGCGGACGTTATTCGGAACTTTGGCCCCGAACTCGATGGGGATGGTGGGCCGCGTCATGGAGCCGCTCTGAGGGGGGGGGGTCACGAGAAGACACGCTCAGACGACAAGTAACGTGTGTGTGTACATTCATGGTGTGTGTGTACCTTCCTGGTGTGTGTGTGTGTACCTTCCTGGTGTGTGTGTGTGTGTGTGTACCTTCCTGGTGTGTGTGTGTGTGTACCTTTATGGTGGGGGTGTGGGCCACCCTCCTCTGCAGGACCGTGGATATGGTCTTGGGCAGGATGCCGGCGGTGGTCTGGGCCTTCACGGTCTGCTGCCTGGAGGCCGGCCTACTGGCCCCCGCAGGACCTGACACACACACACACACACACACACAATGAAGGTATTGACACACACACACACCATGAAGGTACACACACACAAAGGTATCCACACACACACACACAATGAAGGTATTGACACACACACACACACCATGAAGGTATCGACACACACAAAGGTATCCACACACACACAATGAAGGTATCGACACACACACACACACCATGAAGGTACACACACACACACAAAGGTATCCACACACACCATGAAGGTATCGACACACACACACATCATGAAGGTACACACACACACAAAGGTATCCACACACACAGTTCTGCTGGAGCACATGGCTCTGCAATGGTACCCTGATCCCGGAGTTCCCCGTACCGGCTCTGGAGGGCGTGGCCTGAGGCCGGTGGGCGAGCCTCCTCCTCTCCCCCGAGGAAGAGGAGGAGGAGGAAGAGGAGCTCTGAGACGTCACGCGGGCCGAGAGCTGAGCCGCCTGCTGCTGAGCCGTCTGCAGCCGCCGGTAACAGACCTCCTGGGCCGAGAGCCTCTTGTTGGGCCACGCCGCCACCGGAGAGTCGGACTGGACACACACACACACACACACACACACACACAGACAGAGAGAGAGAGAGAGAGAGAGAGCGAGAGAGAGAGAGAGACACACACACACACACACACAGAGAGAGACAGTCTTTGATCACTTCTCCAAGGTTATCAAATGTGAATCTTCATTATTCATATTATTACAGGACGACTCACGCTTCCTCTGGCGCCGCAGTGAGAGACTCTCTTCTTCTGGCCGGGGATCAGCGCGGTCAACGCCGCCTCGGCGCCGCCCTCCTCCTCCGACAGCCGCGCGGGCTGAAGGGACGAGGCGTTTAGAGGGAAGACATACAGCCTCGAGCGACACACACACACACACACACACACACACACACACACACACACACACACACACACACACACACACACACACACACACACACACACACACACACACACACACACACACACACACACACACACACACACACACACACACACACACACACACACACACACACACACACACACACACACACACACACACACACACACACACACACACACACACACACACACACACACACACACACACACACACACACACACACACACACACCTGTCGGGGCGGCCGCCCCCGGTCCTCCGTCCGCACGTCTTTGGACTCGTTGAAGATCCTCAGACATTCCTCCAGGGGGTCAGAGTCCAGCTCCAGGTCCAGGAAGGCCGAGAAGTCGGCGTCGGCCTCCAGGCCGCCCTCCTCTTCTTCCTCTTCTTCCTCTTCCTCCTCCTCTTCGTCGGAGGAAGAGGGCGTCAGCTCCGACGCTTTCCTCTTGTTGCCTCTCTTCAAGGCGTCCGCAGACTTCCTCACCAGCACCTCCTCTTCCTCTTCCTCGTCCCCCTCGTCTTCGTCGGCCTCTTCCTGGCTCTCGTCTCCGAACAGGTCGGCGTGGCTGAGGCTGGCGCTCCGCCTCTTCTCCGCTCGCCTCTTCCCATTGGCCGAGCCCGCGTCCGGCTTCGCCCGCTCTTTCCCGTGGGCGGCGCCCCCCTTCACGCCGCCGCTCGAACTGCACTTGCTCGTCTTCTTCACCTCCTTCTCTCTCCTCCTGCCCTCTGGCCCCTTCTCGGGGGTCTTGGCGTTCCTGCTCTCCCTCGCTCCCTCCCTCCCTGCCTCCTTCTCTCGTTTACTCTCCTCCCGTCGGATCGTCTCCTCTGACCTCTTCTTGTCGTCCCTCTGAACTTTGTCGGGCGTCTTTCCGGCGGCGCCGTTCCTCTCGTCTGTCTTGCCGTGACTCTTGTTCTCCTTCTTCGCATGGTCCTTGTTGGAGGTCTTCGTCGAGCCTTTGTCTCGGCCGCCGTCGCTCTTCCCGCCGCTCGTTTTGTTGGCGACCTTTGCGACCGCGTTCTCAAACTTGCCGCTTTTCTCTCGACTCGTGTGACCCCCCCCCCCCGCCTTCTTTTTCTTCTCCTCCGCCGCCTCCTTTTCTTTCTCCTCCTCCTGGACGTCCCCGGCCGAGTCCTCCTGGTTCCTGGGCGTCAGCGCGTGGAGCTTCCCCTCCGGCGCCACGCCGCTCCACGGCGCCCCCCGGTGGCCTCTCCTCTGCTGGAGGCTGCTGAGCGGGTAGGGCCGGTACTCCGTCCCGGAGCTCTCCCCGTCCGACTCGGAGAACGTGTACTTCTTGGGGTCGATGACCAGCGGCAGCTTGAGCGGCTTCCTCCCGTCCGCCTTGACCTCTTTCCCAACGCCGCCGCGCCCCGTCTTGCTCTTGGCGGCGACGCCGGCCGTGTAGTTGGACAGCGGGTCGTACTCCATGTCCGTGGAGGGCTTGGAGTTGTCCAGCGTGTATTTGACCTTCGGGGACGACGTGCTGCTGGAGAACTTGGGGCTCGGGGGAGGGGACGGCGGCGGCGCGTGTTTCCGGGACGACGGCTTCCTCACCGCCGTGGGGACGTATTCCGTGGAGCTGCTGTTGCTCGCCGCCCCGTCTGCGTCCAGCGTGTACTTGCTGCAGCCGGGCGTCGGGCTGTAGCCTCCCGCCGTCAGCTGGTAGCTGCCGGGGTCGTACGCCGCGTGCGACGCCGGCTTCTTCTTGCTCTTAGCGGCTTTCGGCGGAGGCGCTTTCTTCCTCTGGCCGGGGTCGTACGGCTCGTCCCCGATGCGGGACAGCTTCCTCTTCTCCCGCTCCACCTCGCCGCGGACCTCCTCGATGGCCCTGTTGACCTGGTCCAGGGCGCCGCTGAGGTCGCCCGAGTCGGAGGACGTCCCATTCTCCTGCGCCTGGGGTCTCACCACCTCCGGGTTGAAGGGGTCGTAACCTTGTTCTGCAGGAACACAAGAAGAAGAAGAAGAAGCCGTTGGAGATTCAGCGGTGACATCATCATAAAGGTGCAGCTGCTGGAGGAGCGTTGTTGACATTCCTAAGCACATCACTGTGTTCATCCCTGTGATCAGAAAGTTAAACGTTCCTCCTTTAACTTTCACCCCCTCAGTCTGAAGCTCTTATACACGTCGACAGCATTTAGAGGTTTTGAGAAGTGGCAACGGCCGACTTGACCTTTAAAACAACATCCAGCTATAAGAACGACGAGGTCCACGGTGCAGGGTATAGACTTTATTACGTCACTCAACGAGTTTATGTTAAGTTATGGGGGGGTAACTAACATATTCTTAAAAGCATTTTCAGTTTAGTGAACTTTTCTTTCTGATTTGTTGTGTTCATTATTAGATGATTATGACATCATCCTGTCCTGGTGTCTAACGTTGGATAACAGTGTATAAGGTATATAACAGTGCATGAGGCGGTAACTCTGGATACGTTACGCTGCTGCCCGGCCCCTGGCTCCGGGGCTCCGGGCTCCGGGCCCCGGGCCGAGCAGCTGTAGCCGAGGAGGGGCCTCTCTCTGCGGCCCCTCCGCCGGTACCTGAGGGTTCAAGAGGGGGGAAGTGGGCACCTTTGTTCCCGGGCCGGAGGTCGCTCCGCCGGGGCCCCTCCGCCGCCGCCGGGGCCCCGCGGGCCGGCCGCCGCTGCCGGCTGTGCCTGAAGTGGCAGTACGGCCGGTTACAGCCGCCGCCGCCCGCTTGGCCCTCGCTGTTCTCCGGGTAGAACGGGCAGTCGATGCCTCGGAAGAAGCCGGTTGATCTCAGCATTTCGCCCGGACGTCGCTCTCATGCCGCGTGAACCCGGCGCGGCCGCCTGTCCGCGTGGCGCTCCGTGGGAGAGCCGAGAGGGAGCTGGGGAAGACGCGCTGAACAATAACAACGTCCCTACGGCGCCATGTTGGATTGGTTCGGGAGACGGGAACTCTCGCGAGAACTCACGTGCGTCGCTTTGGCTGACGTCATGGAGGGTAAACGTCCAGGCGGCACGTAACGTTACTGGACTCACTGGAGCCCCAACGCCGGGCATTAGTTAGCCAGATACATGTACACTTCACAACAAATACCTCTTAAAGCGACGTAGACGTCAAGTTCATAGTTAATCGATGAACGTGCCTTCACCTCATTCAGATCTCGTTAGCGGTTCTCGCTAACCAGAGACACATGACGTCATGAGGGCACCACATTATGACGTCGACGCTCAAGTCAGCTTCGCCAAATAAGGACACGAGTTCAGTATTTTTTATTTCACAGTCATCCGTGCACGTGGTCTTTAAAGTTGTTAAACGGTGCAAAAAGATGGAGGTCCGAGGGTGCTCTCATTCTCAGACGTCAGGATGAAGAACAGGTGTAGCACAGGATGAAGAACAGGTGTTTATGAACTGTGCAGAGAGGCTGCTACTTGAGGCCCACGTCACAGTGCCTTTATTTACAACAGAAACAACATTAGTGTAACTAAATCATCCATTGAGAGCCAGCTGGATCCTTTTTCTGTAAAGTGGTTTTCATGAGCCGGTGATGAACACGAGCAGCCTGCAAGACAAGGAAACAGAAGCACTGCAACAAAGAGCTCTCTCTCTCTCTCTCTCTCTCTCTCTCTCTCTCTCTCTCTCTCTCTCTCTCTCTCTCTCTCTCTCTCTCTCTCTCTCTCTCTCTCTCTCTCTCTCTCTCTCTCTCTCTCTCTCTCTCTCTCTCTCTCTCTCTCTCTCTCTCTCTCTCTCTCTCTCTCTCTCTCTCTCTCTCTCTCTCTCTCTCTCTCTCTCTCTCTCTCTCTCTCTCTCTCTCTCTCTCTCTCTCTCTCTCTCTCTCTCTCTCTCCCTCTCCCTCTCCTCTCTCCCTCTCTCCCTCTCCCTCTCCCTCCCTCTCTCTCTCTCTCTCTCTCCTCTCTCTCTCTCTCTCTCTCTCCTCTCTCTCTCTCTCCCTCTCTCTCTACTCTCTCTCTCTCTCTCTCCCTCTCTCTCTCTCTCTCTCTCTCTCTCTCTCTCTCTCTCTCTCCCTCTCTCTCTCTCCCTCTCTCCCTCTCTCCCTCCCTCATTTGCCTTTGATTGCCGAGATTTTCCAAAAGTACAATAGATTTGCCACGACTATAAATAAAGCTGCAAATGAAACATGATCCCTAAAATGTCAAATTTACAAGTTTTAATCCATGAAGCCAAAGCTCACACAGAAGTTTAGAACACATTAGCCCATATTTGTTAAAAGTTTTCAAGTGGAAAAAGCACATTTCAAATAATTAAACATATAGTTAATTAGAGAAAATAGTTGCAACTTAACCACTTTTGTATTTATCCATTCAACCAACCGTACCTCCGTACCTGATGTCCTGAGAGGTGAGAAGGAATAAGAACATGGAAACTTCTATCCCACGACCTCCGGCCAGACCCTCATGCTCAGGCTTTTTGTTCCCATCAGACCATGTGACCTCGTCCTGATCGTCATGAGGCTCAGGTGAGGTAATCAGTGACGTCATGATCGGCTCTCAGCTGGGGATCAACAGTCACAAACAACCTCAGAAAGGTCCTGTTCAGTATCCAGGTGTCAATTACATAGTTAAATGTTTATGTTTTAATGGAGGCATAATCATTGTGTACATCTGTATATATATATATATTATATATATATATTATATATATATTATATAATATATAATATATATATTATATATATTTACTTATATATATATTATATATATATACTTATAAGTAAATATATATGTATATATTTATTTATATATATAAGTAAATATATATATATACAGATGTATATACATCTGTATATATACTTAGATATATATACTTAGATATACGTATATATACTTATATCTAAGTATAAATACAGATGTATATACATATATACATATGTATATACATATGTATGTACATGTGTATATACACATATATTTAAATATTTAAAATATGTATTATATAATTATATAATTACATATATTTAAATACGTTAGTGACACCTGTGTCTGCGATGAGATGAGAAAAGAACACAGGTAACCACGTCTGGGTGACTTAGGACGGTTTGTGGATCGGCGGCAGCGTCACAACCTTTAATGACGTAAACCACAGGAACACAAAGCCCCGAGTCCGGCCCACCGCGTCATCTTTTCTTCAAGGAATTTAAGAAAAATATCCTATGCTTTTATTTTGAAGGTTACAAATTAAATGGAAGTCATGGGAAGTGTCCTCTCCGCAGCCTGGTGCATCATGGGAAGTGTCCTCTAGAGGGCGCCCCTCTCGTGTGCATTGACTCCTCCACTCGGTCCTCTGCCTGCATCATTTCATATTTCCTCCTTCCTTGTGACGTTTGTAATGTTGCAATAGAAGTTATGCAACATGGTGTTGGTGTGTTTTAGATCTTAAGGCAGCAAATACAAATGTTATAAAACCTCAAATATAAATGTTATGTAAAACCTAAAATACAAACGTTATAAAAACTAAAGTACAAACGTTATGATAAAACTGACACCTAAAACATGTTCACCGTTTTGGATAATTTATTCATTTATATTTTAATCACATTGAAATAAACTAAATGTTGTAGTTGCTGTTACAATGAGAACATTTTCTATATTTAATTAAATATTTCATATTGAGTGTTGGATTGTTTAACATTGAATAGACTAAAACATGAATTAATAAATCACTAATAAATGTGCATGACAACTAATAACACGTAAAGCTCCGTGGGTCTGAGCTCGTCGTCTCTTCACATTCATGGAGTTTGACCGGAGTGAAACACGCCGTCGTTCAGCCGACTCGGAGTCTGAGGAGCTGCAGCTCTTGCAGCAGGTTGCATCAGTCCCACCCCCCCCCCCCCCCCCCACACCTTCACATCGACCTCATGGTCAACAGCCAATGGCGTGCGAGCGCGAGCCGTGGGGCGTTCCCGATGAGGCGCTCCGCCTCGGCAGGTGAAGAGTTGAGGACACGCGGAGCAGCGGAGGTGAAGTCTGGCTGTAAACAACAACAACTCGATGATGTAGTTCAAAAGCATTTTATTGCATTTTTTTGTAGAAAACATACAAAATCCTGCAGCGAGTCCCGAAGTGAGGCCCCGCTGCAGTAAAGTGCTCATCTTAAAAATCAAAAATAGGGTTTTTTTGTATTTAAAGTAATGTATTTGTTTTTTAAATGGGCTTGGAGAGGGGGGGGGTCGTCAGACAAGTGTCACAAAAAAAAGGAAAAATAAAGAATACTCCCACAGCGTGTTCCTGAACCACGTCGGAACATTTGATCTGCTGGTCAGTACATTGGGCTCAGGAGGGCGGCGCCGGGATCTGAACGGCGCCTTCAAAAGAACGACGAGAATAGAAAGACCACGAAGGCGTCGGAGGATATCACCGTGCCCCCCCCCCAATAAAAGGCAGTCCAAAAAGCTCCCGCCATGCCGAGTGGAGACGGCCAGGAGAACCTTCAGGAGACGGGAGAGCGGCGCCCGAAGGAAACGCCGGAGCACCGACCCGTTAGCGACCGGTCACCGGCCCGTTACGACCCGTTACGACCCGCCACAGCCCACACTGCCTCAGCGCCACGCCGCTCACACTAAACAAAGTCTTATTATAAGACATAAAGCCCCAAACGAAGCGCCGGGAGACGCCAGACGCGTCTCGGTGTCGGCAGAACGAGGCTCAGAGTCCTGAAGCTCTCGGGGAACCGGGCCGTCGTCACGACGCCCGACAGAACCCAAAAACAACAACAACGGAAATCTGCTTCGCTCCAGAGCAACGAAAACAACTCCCCCAAAACCACGGAGGGAAACAACCGGCGCTCGACCCGAACGACACGGAAAAGAAGAATATGTATATATCTTATATATATATATATCTCGTATTAACGACCATATAATGAGTGGGCGTGGCCTGCTGTGGGCGTGGCCTGCTGTGTCTGCCGGTGGAAGACTTCGGTCTTTGTGGAATGTGTTTCTTCCTTTAGGTTTTTTTTTTCCTCGAGAAATCTGAACTGCTTCGGTCGTCACGAGAATTTAATAATTTGAAGTGCGTCAAAAACAAAAACACAGAATCTTTAGGCGACGATGAGCGTTCCCGCCGGAACACCAAAAAGGAGGAGGAGCTTCAACCGTCTCTACGTGAAAACAGAGCCGGTTCACGGCGACCAACTGGACCGAGATGAGCAGCTGATTTGGCGTGTGGTCATCGGGGGGGGCCTCCGGAGTCCCCAGCCATGTTAATGGACCGCACCAGGCACGGACAGCACCGGCTCAGCCCCTCCCCCGACCCTCACCGTGACCCCCAGGGAGAGACGGGTAGGTTCATCTTCATTTTGCATAAGCGTGTACCGATGGACACACACACACACACACACACACACACACACACGATAACTTAATTCACAGTGGGTCCAGTTGCCCCGACGGGCCGGCCTTTGGTTCTGAACTCAGTTTACAAGAAAAAGCAGAAACTGAGTTTTATGAAAAGAAAAAAGAACATTTCTCTCCCCAAAAATAAAGATAAACTTTACCTACCTACCTACCTACCCCCCCCCCCCCCCCCCCCCCTGTTGCTATGCAGACCGACCTCGGGGCGATGTGCTTCAGAAGAGCTGCAGCGGGGCAGAAGGCATTTTAGAGGAAGGCCCTAGGAGCCCGGGCCAGCGGGAGGGGGCGGGGCCAGGAAGGGGGCGGGGCCAGGAAGGGGGCGGGTAGAGTCTCGGGGTCGTCCCGGATCTTAACGGGCGGTGGGCGGTTTCAGGCGCAGTCCCCCACGATGACCAGCGGGGCCAGCAGCTGCCGCAGCTCGGCGGCGCACACGGCGCCCTCGGCCCGCTGGCTGCCGCCGGGCGGCCGGCGCCGGGCGGAGAGCAGCGAGAGGCGCACGGAGGAGCCGGCCGCCGCCACCACCAAGGGGACCTCCTGCTGCCGCTGGTCCTGGATGCCGTCCTGCTCCGCCAGCTGACGGTTCACCGCCATGGCCTTGTCGGCGAAGAACGTCAGGTCCCTGGCGCTGCCGGTCCTGGAGGAGAGACGGGGTCAGGGGTCAGAGGTCAACGCCGACGACACAGGCCCGGACGTCACGAGGAGGCGGGACATCACAAATAAGGTCCTCAATCATTTAATAGAGCCGTTGGTTAAAAAAAATCTATAAATATAATTTTGAATTCTAAAAAAAAATAGGTTGTCCGATTTATTGTTTTGGTTTGTTTTTAGTTAATAAAGCTAAGAAAACACTTTGAATCTGTAGACTAGTGTCCAATAGTCTTGTTAGTGTTTAATAGTCTTGTTAGTGTTTAATAGTCTTGTTAGTGTTTAATAGTCTTGTTAGTGTTTAATAGTCTTGTTAGTGTTTAATAGTCTTGTTAGTGTTTAATAGTCTTGTTAGTGTTTAATAGTCTTGTTAGTGTTTAATAGTCTTGTTAGTGTTTAATAGTCTTGTTAGTGTTTAATAGTCTTGTTAGTGTCCAATAGTCTTGTTAGTGTTTAATAGTCTTGTTAGTGTTTAATAGTCTTGTTAGTGTTTAATAGTCTTGTTAGTGTTTAATAGTCTTGTTAGTGTTTAATAGTCTTGTTAGTGTCCAATAGTCTTTATTACAGTCGCTCATATCCCATGAGCCTATTAAATATATTATTTCTGAACACAGGTTAAACGTTATTCCACATGTTCAATGCCCTAAGGACACGTCCTCCTCGACAGGTGCATCCTCCAGGTGAGGACGCTAGGCTGCAGGCCTCACCTCTGGTGCAGGATGGAGGTGGACAGCGCGTCAGAAGCTCCCTGAACGACAAAGAGGTCAAGGTCAGAACTCACGACCCGACCCACCAGGAGGCGTGTGGAGGAGGAGGAGGAGGAGGAGGAGGAGGAGGTGTGGACTCACCCCCTGGACCCAGGTGTGCTGCAGCACCTGTCGGGCGCTCAGCCGGTTCTTGGCGTCCCGAACCAGAAGTCTGGAGATGAGGTCTTTGGCGCTGGAGGAGATGTGAGCCCAGTCCTTCTCCGGGAACGAGTACTTCCCCTCCTGGATGCTCTCAAACAGAGTGTTCTAGAGCAGACACGACCAGGTTAGTCCACACGGCCAGGTTAATCCACATAGCCAATGAACAGGTTCATCCTCATGACCAATGAACAGGTTCATCCACATGGTGACCAATGAACAGGTTTATCCACACGGCCAATGAACAGGTTCATCCACATGACCAATGAACAGGTTTATCCACACGGCCAATGAACAGGTTCATCCTCATGACCAATGAACAGGTTTATCCACACGGCCAATGAACAGGTTTATCCACACGGCCAATGAACAGGTTCATCCTCATGACCAATGAACAGGTTCATCCTCATGACCAATGAACAGGTTCATCCTCATGACCAATGAACAGGTTCATCCTCAAGACCAATGAACAGGTTCATCCTCATGACCAATGAACAGGTTCATCCTCATGACCAATGAACAGGTTCATCCTCATGACCAATGAACAGGTTCATCCTCATGACCAATGAACAGGTTCATCCTCATGGTGACCAATGAACAGGTTCATCCACATGACCAATGAACAGGTTCATCCACATGGTGACCAATGAACAGGTTCATCACCATGGTGACCAATGAACAGGTTCATCACATGACCAATGAACAGGTTCATCCTCAAGACCAATGAACAGGTTCATCACCATGGTGACCAATGAACAGGTTCATCCACATGACCAATGAACAGGTTCATCACCATGGTGACCAATGAACAGGTTCATCCACATGACCAATGAACAGGTTCATCACCATGGTGACCAATGAACAGGTTCATCCTCATGACCAATGAACAGGTTCATCCTCATGACCAATGAACAGGTTCATCCTCATGACCAATGAACAGGTTCATCCTCATGACCAATGAACAGGTTCATCACCATGGTGACCAATGAACAGGTTCATCCTCATGACCAATGAACAGGTTCATCCACATGGTGACCAATGAACAGGTTCATCCTCATGACCAATGAACAGGTTCATCACATGACCAATGAACAGTCAGATTCCTACCTGGCAGGTGTGGCAGGGCTCCCCCAGCTCCCAGCCACAGCCCCCCCCGCAGCGGCCCACGAATGGCGGGTATCCGCTCAGCATGATGTAGAGGATGACCCCCAGGCTCCAGAGGTCACAGCGCTTGTCGTAGATCGTGGCCTCCTCGCTGAAGGCCTCCACCACCTCGGGCGCCATGTACTCTGCCGAGCCGCACTGCGAACCGAACGGACACGAGTGTGTTAGTCGATGGCCGGCGAGCCACACACCTCGTGGTGGCGGTGCTTTAGGGCCTTCTCTTAGGCTCCTCCCCCCACCATGTGACCGTCACGCGCAGTAATATATATTTTTAAATGGCGCGTTAAATTTCCTCAAGGCGCGGAGGAAGTGTGACCGCGTACAGCTGCATATCGAGGGCGGAGCTATGAGGACGCAGGCGGCCGGACCAGCCCAGAAAGAAATGAGGTCCTCCTCCTCCTCCTCCTCCTCCTCCTCCTCCTCCTCCTCCTCCTCCTCCTCCTCCTCCTCCTCCTCCTCCTCCTCCTCCTCCTCCTCCTCCTCCTCCTCCTCCTCCTCCTCCTCCTCCTCCAACAAAGCTGCTTCTGTCGGAGGGGAAAGAACCCCTCCCCCAGGCTGGAGAGATAAAAGACACAAAAGAGGCGTTCCTACAGGAGGCGGAGCCACAGCGAGAGAGAGAGAGAGAGGATAAGAGGCTCTGGAGTGGGGCCACAACAACAATCTCCTGAGAGTCCTTACTAAGCAAACACCCCTCCCCCTCCCCCCTATCACTGCCGCCACAGGAAGCGTTGCGCCCCCCCCCCCCCCGGGGGGGGCTTTCCCAGCGCCATGTGACGGGTCGGGCCACGCCTCCGCCTGTTGGTGAACTACAGGCTTAAGGGGCCGCGGCTCGTTTCCTCGTCGTCGTGCAGCTGCGCCTAAGCTCAGAGGCGGGAGGCGGAGCCTCCATCCGCTGCCAACCAGGCGAGCGCTGCAGGCCGGAGCGTTGGGTTCTGGTTCTGGTTGGTTCTGGTTGGGTTCATGTGATTAGAGGAGACGTTAGGAGTAAGAACTGTTTTTCCTCGAGAGCAGAGCGCTGCAGACGGAGCAGCGACACGCTGCCTCCTGCAGGAATGTGGGCAGGCGGCTGTTGGGCAACCGAGACCAGGAGCCGACGACAATGTTCCCCGTGACAGAGAAAACAAGCCAGGGCGCATGAGCGGACACGCACTGGCCCCGCCCACATCCCGCCCCCCCACCGCGCCGGCCAATGGCGTCGCAGTTACTAGGTATAAGGGAGGAAGACAGTTTCTAGAACATGCCTTTGTATAAGGAGCATAAAGGGAGCATAAAGGGAGCGTGGCCGGGCCGCTGGCTGGAGAGGAGGAAGAGGAGGATTCTCTTACCACAGGGAGAGGAGGAAAAAGGGAAATAAAGAGTGGCTGTGTTGTTTTATTCTAACTTCACACACAAGCCTCGGCCTTGGAAAAGTCACGATGCCCCGACCGGCGAGGAGGAGGAGGAGGAGGAGGAGGAGCCACGCCGAGCCTCAGGGACGTTAACTTTAATCCACTGAAAGTTGTTATGTTTAACAACTTCAGGATGAAACCACAAAGACGTGATCGTTACACGGCAAGACGGTGTCGACGCATCCTTTGTTCTAAACACCGTCTGCACTTCATCTTACATCACATGTCATTTAGCAGACTTACAATAAGTGCATTCAACACATCTATATGCTGTATTCTTGCACCTTGTTTGTTGTTGTTGTACCATGACAAATGGTCCCTTTACGTGAAAACATAAATGGCCATAAATCTAAATGAGAGCCGAGGGCACGACGTCTCATTCAAGAGTCACGAGTTCTACGGGAAGCTGAAGTTACAGCGTAGACCCCCCCCCCCCCCACATTCCGATGGCTATCCTTCACCTGCTCTGGTCTGTCTGCCCCCCCCTCCCCTGCCGACAGACACTATACCCGTGTTCAGCTTTAGCCCCCCCCCTCCCCCCCTCTGAGTTCATGAGGTTTTCTTTGTCGAAACCATCACAACCCATAAACTCTGGGCTTCAATACTCGCCACGAGCAGCAGAACGGACGATGGCGTTCGGCGTGACGAGAGGGAGGCTAGAGCGGACCGACGGGACGCCGAGGATCAAGAGCCCGACGTCCAGCCGGAGAGCCGCCGCCCCGGTGCATTGTGGGAAAGCGTCTCCCCGCCCGGCGCGCAGCCCTTACCGGCGTGAGCAGCTCCGGGGTGGAGATGGGCGAGCTGTCGCTGTTCAGCTTGATGCCGCTGCCCAGGTCGAAGTCACAGATCTTCACCGGAGAAATCTGACGGGCGAAAGAGATCCGAGTCACGAAGGGCGACGAGTCGCCACGCGGCGCCTTAGGGCGACCTTTGACCTCAGAGGGCCGTGGAAACGCACCTTGTCGGCACTCTTGCAGAGAATGTTCTCAGGCTTCAGGTCTCTGTGCGCCATGCCTACAGGAGAGGAAAGAGCGTCAGAACACCGACCCGTCTGCGCGCTCTGAGGAGCAGTAACCAGCGTCCCTACCTTTGTTATGCAGGAAGTCGAGCGCGCTGGCGATCTCCTGCACGACGACCCCGGCCTCCTGCTCGCTGAAGTGCCGTCTGCGGTGGATGTGCGCCAAGATGGAGCCTGGAGACGAGGGAAGGAGACGCGTGAGAACCGACCGCCGACGGACCGGAGGAAACGGTCGGCTCACTGAGGACGGACTCCACCAACCTCCTCGGAGCTTCTCAAACACCAGGTAGAATTTGTCTTCCTCTTCAAAGAACTCCACCAGCTCCAGGATGTTGCTGCAGGACGAGAGGAGAGCCGTGAGCCGCCGGAGCCTTTAGAGGCACCTCGGGGCGGGGGGCGGGGAGAGGCTCACCTGTGGCCCTGGCACTGGTACAGCATCTCCACCTCCCGGAAGACGCGGCTGCGGCTGTGGCCGGGCCTCTTCTCGATGATCTGCAACAGAAGGGTCAGACGCTCAGCGGCCGGAGGAGCCTCACAGCGGAGCTCTACGTCTCCAGTCCCGTCATCACAGATTAACGACCACGTTGTTGAGCAGGGTCTACGATTGTAATGAATGTAGAGATGTATATCCATGTCACATAACAAGCTAACCTACTTCCACAGCTGCATGGCCAGGCGGATGAGGAGGAGGTCTATATTTAGCTTCACCGTGACCCATATTTAAGTCTGAAGTGCTCTAAAGGCCTCGAGTGTCCTTTGAAAGGCGTCGGAGGCTAATCCCAGAACTGTTTACGATAAACAGAAAGGATCACTAAATACAACTTTGTGCTGCCTGGACCTAAAGCGCCACGAGGCCACCGGCTGCACGGCGCCGCCGAGAGGGAGCGGCGGCCGACCGCGGGGAACGTTCCAGAGCCGCTCATGTGAGCCTGGAGGCCGAGCGGCCCTCTTCCTGGTAGGAGGATTAAAGCCATTGCTGTGTGTGTGTGTGTGTGTGTGTAATGACCCGTGTGTCTGTGTGTAATGACCTGTCTGTGTGTGTGTGTGTGTGTGTGTGTGTAATGACCCGTGTGTGTGTGTGTAATGACCTGTGTGTGTGTGTGTGTGTGTGTGTGTGTCGAGTCAGCAGGCCACACAGCTCTCTGATCTCACCAAGAGAAGCGTCATCGTCATAAAGTAGGAGCTTTATGGTCGTTTATCACGACTAAAAGATCAGGATCAACAAACTGCAGAACAACAAAACCCACCCAGGAATGTCCCGGCCCTCGGGTCGGAGTCAGCCTTCACGGAGGAGGCGTGGGCTCGGCTCACTGCTGGTCCTGAAGCCCCTCCCCCCCAGTCTGGAGGGGGAGGGGCGAGACGGGACATCTGGCAGCCCCCCCCCCAGACTCCCACATGACCTCCAGTAACTGCTGCTGCCCCCCATCTGCAACAGGCCCTCAGGCCCTCAGCGGGTCGGAGTCCCACGGCGGAGCTCAGATTCCTCTGGAGGACGACGAGCCGAGACGACGTCGACCAGCAGCAACGGCTGAATCGATTTAAAGTTCACAACAAGGCGCCGTTGTTCATGCCCAGCATTACTGGGTTGGGCCAAGAAAAGAAACAAGAGCCATCGCTCTACTTTAACAGATTTCATGTTTTGCCAATAAAGAGGAAATGAGCAGAATATATAAAAAGCTATAAAAAAGGAAGTTCCTAGAAGTCAAATATTGGACCCAAACTACTGAGAAGGAGAACAAAGCCGTGTAAACACTGGGTCACCCCCCCCCTCCGCTCTGAGTTGTGTTTGGCACAGTAACCAGTACATTATGTTCTCACTACGCCTCTGTCGGCTATGGACAAAGCAGAAGGGGGCGGGTGTATGCCTCCCAGCTCTGTGATTGGCTGGCCGTCTAACAACATTGAAGGGAAGTGTGGAGCAGCAGCTCGTTGCTCGCTCCGGGAAAACAAGGGAGAGGAGCACAACACGACGACGCCTCGGGCTTCCACCGCAGGAAGAGGACAATATCCTTCTGCTAAAAGATGTGACCAGAGAAACTAGTCGACATGGACACACACACACCTCCCTGCAGCATTCAGCACCACACACACACACACACACACACACACACACACACACACACACACACACACACACAGGAGCAAGGGCATTTCATCGGGCCGCTGACAGACAGCAGGCCGGCGCCACGACGACATTCACAGCCCCGTGAGACCGAAGCACCGAGCTGCAAGAATCTGAACAGGACCGCAGACGCTCAGAGAGTCAACGGTTGGTCTTTACCTTGACCGCATACTCCTTGTTGGTGATGAGGTTGAAGCACGTTTGCACTCTGGCATAGGCCCCCTCTCCCAGCACCTCCTCGTGCAGCCGGTAGACATCTGTAGCAGAGGTGCAGGTGTTAGATAGATATATTTATATCTCTATATGCGCCATACGATGTTCGATGCCGTCGTTTCTCCTCCATAATGATAGATATAAATGCTTTTTACCCTCGAATCGTCCAGAGAAACTGTCAGTTGCCCGGCAACGCTTTTTCTTCTTGATTCTCTTCTTGGCGTCAGGGATGTCGATCGGATGGCTAGAGGGCATGTCTGTCAAAACACAAGGGCCTTCATCATCCTCTTCAACATCAAGTGGCAAAGACGGACGCAGGGACTGAACTGGGTCCTTCTTGGCCCCAAAGCATCTTTGAATAGTTTGACTAACTTCAGATTACAAAAACTATAAAGGCAACAGCACTCACCATGTCTCGGGTCGGAATCAAAATTAAATGACGACTCCATCAGGTCGTCGGATTCAAAGGGATTTTGGCCCTGGAAAAAAGATTTTAAAATGCGCTTGTTAAAAGTTAGAAACCCCTCCATGACATATGGATCTCTGGTGGCCTCTCATCCTTAAACTGAAAGTTGATGATTGGGAAATCTTTTAAACGACTCAGGACCATGTGATGCACTAGTCCAGAGTGATGCAACAGCCTTCATATCATGTCGCTCGTTCAGTCCTCTGCAGCCATGAGCCGTGGGAGAGCACATGTGTTTATATATAGCAGGTCTGATTAGAGAGCTCTCCCAAAAGGCTTCATGGGGGTGGCAGCGCTGCATTTTATTATCGTTAATCCTCAACCATCTGAAGCTCACCTTGAAGGAGCGGTGGAATCCAGTGACTTCGGTAATCTTATTTTGCACCATTTTTAAGAGGATTTTTCTCTGTGGCAGATACGCGGCGGCAGTGGTCCTTTGTAGGGGGGATATCAATGTACAAGTAGTTTCAGAGAGAGAGATGGAGAGAGATGTGGAGAGAGAGATGGAGAGAAGTGGACAGAGGGGTCACTGCGCTGTCTGGTCCGGTTGCTGCGGCGTTTTAGACGGGAGCCCTGCGGACAGAACACACACACACACCGCCGCGTTACGGGCCACATGAGGAATACCAACCCACACACACACACCACAGCGTCCCACGTTCTAAATAGATGCTTATCCTCATATAACGTGAACTGAAATGCGTCACAGGCAATAAAAACAACCAGGGGCCATCACCAGCTAAGCTAACGCAGCTAGCTGCCGCTACAGCGCCATGTTAATTCCGCTAAGTTACAGCTGTTGGGCTATATGAGGTTTGGAGGAGGTGAAACACGAACAATACGAAGGGCTTTTTTAGCTTCAAAAGGTCTGAACCCGACGGCGGGGAGGCCGCTGCGCTCTTTAGAGCGACCGTTAACCGTTACGATAACGCCGCGGGGCCAGTGACGTGTCGCGCGCGAGAGAAAACGGTTACAATGGTCTTCAACTGTCACACATAAGGAGGATAAAAATGGACGCCGCGACCCTAAAACTGTTATTCCTGCGTGAACTCACCCCGTTGTTCGTGTTTATCGCTCCAGTGTTGGCGTCGTTGTTCCGCTGCTTCACGCCGCAGAGAGGAAGCGCCGGGGGGGAGAGAGGAGGGTGGCCGCGGAGCCGCGCGGAGGCCTTTATAAGCTGCCAGTTGGCTCCGCCCCTGACTCCGCCCCTGACTCCGCCCCTGACTCCGCCCCTGACTCCGCCCCTGACTCCGCCCCCCGCAGCACTGCGTCAACACAGCGGAGCGTCACGTGCTCTCCCGAGTCAACGGATAGGGCGGCCGCGTCCCATTTCATCTTCCTGCCACACTTTTACCACTTCTCGAATTCAGACGTATTTGATAGCTGCCCGACGTGGTATAGAAGTAATATAATAAGAAATAACATCGTAAATTATGCTATATAAACAGTTTAATATGGACGGAGTCGAATATATGACCGTACATCCGGGAGACACAGATGGGAACAGACGCTAAATGGAACGCAGCCGGTGAACTCTTGTTTTGTTCGCTGGGCTTTACCGTAAAGTGTGTAGAAGAGAGGCGTGTACGTGCATGTCCACACGGTGTTCCGGCAAGAAAGAGCTCCAATGGAAGTTTATATGCAGTTAGTTTAACTTTGTGCTGCACGTTAAGGCCACGTTAAGGGGAGCTACACGTTATCCAGCTCTTACGATGAAAGAACGAGTTTTCTACCTCCTTCTGTTTCTAAGAAGTTTAGAATTGTACACGTACACAGGCGCGCGCGCGCACATATTTTTTGTGGAGCGTTACAGGGCAAACGGCCCGTTTAGTAACCACAAGGGAGGCTGTTGAGACAAGGTGTCGGTCTCACTGTTGTGATAATGAAAGAAATCCCCTCTGATGATGAAGAAATGTGCGTCTTCCTCACCCATCTGCTAATTATGAAATACCAACGCTACATTGCCACAGGCATGACATCGATGACAACTCCAGAGATCAGAGGGCTGTGGTCACATGACATAACCCTTCATCTCTTATGAACGAGTTCACCCTGTTCACAGGAATCCTCTTCATTAAGGCCAGATGCAGATATTACAAAATGACAACATGTTGCATCATATGCAAACAAGTGTAACTGCTTTATAGCACCGTGTGCTTCATGGGGTCAACCGTCTCTCTGGTTTGTTTTGTCGCTGCACATAACCCGTGTCCACTGGCTCTGGATGTCATGCATTGTGTATCAAAGCTGTGCAAGTTCTAACCGTCTGCGTATTGTTTTCAGGACTCAACTGTCTTGTGACTGGAGGCTTCCTGCCTCTCCTCCTCCTCCTCCTCCTCCTTTCACCTTCTTCTACTCTTAAACATAAGCCAAATGATAGCAAACATTACGCAAGCCGTGGGCTGAGTGTGCGCCGCTGGGAGCACATAGCAGCGGCAGGAAAACAAGATCTGATGTCGAAGTGCAAGGGGCGCGTCTGAGTGACTATCGGTCAAAGAGAAGCAGGGAAGACCGCCAGGTAATAACTTCACAGGGAAACAACCTCATGCTGATGCAAGTGGCCGCCAAGCAGGAGAGTTAGAGGACTCTGAGGTCAGAGGTCATCCTCCATGCTGTACGAAGCTGTAGTTATCTGTCATTCCCACTGTGTGTAATGCCTAGCATGAGCATATGGCGTCATATCGTGTCATTTACTGTCTTTCCAGTACAGTGAGCTGCACTTTTTATGTTATTTGAACTCAACACTAAATCTTTCCCCACCAGCTCTTTTGGGCCGCTCAGCATAAATTCCTGCGGTGCATCAAAGACATTGTTGAAATACATAAAACCTTAAACTTTAAACTCTACAGCCGAGCTCACAAAATGTTCCCGAGACACAAGAATCACGAATGAGAAAAGTACAATATATTCTGAATAAACAACGAACATATTGTGTTTTAATACTTCTCTCAGCAGCATGTATCTTTAAAGGAGAGCTAGATAATATATATATATATATATATATATATATATATATATACAATTTGTATATATATATATATATTTTGTATATATATATGTATTTATTTATATATAGTCATTTATTTATATACATTTATATATTAATGTATTTATATATATATTTATTTATTTATATACATATGTATCTATCTATATTTATTTATATATATATGTATATTTATTTACATATTTATTTATTGATATATATATATATTCATGTATTTGTATTTATATATTTACATATATATATATATATATATATATATATATATATATATATATATATATATATATATATATATGATACTGTCATAAACCTGTAGCTACTTGTTATATAAGTGTAAATGGTTTCGTTCCAGGCGGTAATGAAAGCCCCTACATGCCGCCTCCAGCTCTGTGACTGTCGTAAAGAATAAACACCCAAAACGTTTTGTTAAGTTATTTGTGATTGGCGTGTTGATGGCGTGACCTCCTGACCCCGCGGGGGTCTGTAGAAACATTCCTGGAGGTGTTGTGGTCGTCCGGGCGGCGTTGAGCACCTGCAGAAGGAGAACGTGGTCTCCGGTGCATGAAGCCGCCGCACACGCTCCTCGGGCTCTGCCCCGAGGCCGCTGAGCAAACACGTTCTCAGAAACCTTCCCAGGGCCACGGAACAACAAGTTCAGCCTCCATTGTGGAGCAAAACCAGTCCAACTGAAGAAGAAGAGGAGGTGTTCCCGACCTCCCTCCGGTCCTCAGGAGGATCCTCGGTCACCGAGGGCTTCATTACTGTGGAAACACTTTGACCGTTTGTCTATTTTGATATCTTTCTGTGTTACAGAGACACGATTATGGGATGTTTGGTCATCCTCACGAACCTCCCGGTAAGTTTCCATGTCATAAATCACCCCCGCTGCACTAAAGTCACCCACAGGGAGGGACATGTCTGGGGGGGGTTAACTTCCACTGGCCCCTCCTCTTGAATATGTCCTCATCTCACTGTAAATTGTCTCCTCCTCTTCCTCCTGGCATCTTGACAGGAGGCAGCTGACACACACGCCTCACTTAAGGGTGTGTGCCCCCCCCTCTTTATTTCCATGTGCTAATGATCTCACTGTAGCATCAACACAGCGGGCAGACATGGCTCTGTAAACCCTGGCACACGTTTAGACACGTCTGATTGGTTGCGGCGGGCTGAAGTCCCGCCCCCTTTGAAGTCGGCCTCTTTCCAGTACTTTCCTTCTGGTTCTGCAGCCAATCCTGGAGGATGGTACATTCCAGAAGGAAGGGGGGTGCGGAGGATGAGGAGGATGAGGAGGAGGAGGAGGAGGAGGAGGAGGAGGAGGAGGAGGAGGAGGAGGAGGAGGAGGAGGAGAAGCCCACAGTGGGGAGGTGAGAAAGAGGAGGAGGAGGAGGAGAAGCCCACAGTGGGGAGGTGAGGAGGAGGAGACTCCTCTGAGAGGAAGGCCAATCCTGTAAGAGGGTCAGGACCAGCAGGACAACGAGGTCGTATGTGAGCGGTTGATGTTATTGGGCCAGGAAGTTACATCATGTTGGCTTGTTGTTGTTGTGATAGTTACATCATGTTGGCTTGTTGTTGTTGTGATAGTTACATCATGTTGGCTTGTTGTTGTTGTGATAGTTACATCATGTTGGCTTGTTGTTGTTGTGATAGTTACATCATGTTGGCTTGTTGTTGTTGTGATAGTTACATCATGTTGGCTTGTTGTTGTTGTGATAGTTACATCATGTTGGCTTGTTGTTGTTGTGATAGTTACATCATGTTGGCTTGTTGTTGTTGTGATAGTTACATCATGTTGGCTTGTTGTTGTTGTGATAGTTACATCACGTTGGCTTGTTGTTGTTGTGATAGTTACATCACGTTGGCTTGTTGTTTATATTCAGTTCCTCTTGATACTTTATTTACCTGCTGAGATACCATGTGCCCTCTAGAAGAGGCCATGATACTTTATTACATGTTGTTTATGAAGTATAATTCTTAATGCAGGACGTTTACTGATGATAATGATGATTATTATTATTTGGGTCAGAACACTTATTACACGTGGACGTTTCTTGCTGCATTGCTTCATCGTTCTTTACGAGTGATAACTCTTAAACCTCGAACAGGAAGTCTCTTCATCCGGTTCTGTCCGTTTCTTACATAACCGGTTTAATAACACCATTACCCCCAATCAGGTGCAGAGGCTCCGCCCCCTCTGCAAGACAACAACTGGGACAGATTGCATAATGTTCATAACAACATTAACCCGGAGGATTATTTACTCACCAAGTGGGTCTTGGTGCGTGGCGCCACCTGGTGGACAGTTCAACGTGTGACGGCTGCAGAAGCTTCTAGTGACAGACTTGATGACGTCACCTTTAAGGCCGTCACTCTCCTCTTAGTTTATTTAAAAATGTGTACAACTTGTATACAGTTTATTTAAATTCATGAAAGTTCTCCAAAATACAGAAAATACTCCAGGAAACAACAAAAATATCTCGTAACATGTGAACATTAAACTTTATCTGCCTGATGAAAGGAAAAGAAACATTATTCAAAGTTCATTAAATACTGATTAACAGCCAAATTAAAGTTATACAGAGTAGAGGATCATCTCCAACAGCGTGATTTATAGATGGACGGTAAGAAAAAACATCATCAAAGAATTTCATGGTCATTTTAGACAAAGACACAAAAAAAGCATCTTGGAATGATTTAAGATTCAAATAAAATAGGAAAGAAAACATCAACACAAAGATAAATATATATATATATATATATATATATATATATATATATATATATATATATATATGTTGTATATGATTTTTTTTTTAATATAACACATTAAAACCTTTCTTAAAGGAACAGGACGCGTCACCTGGCCGGTTCACGCCTCACCTGGCCGGTGTGCGCGGCTGGAATAGATATCACGACTTAAATATAAAAATAGACTCTTTTGCTCTTTGAACTTGTTCTGCCGTCTTCTAGAAGGACGGAACGCGTTCCCCCAGCGAGCTCCTCAGTGACACATGCGGGAGGTCATCTCCTTCTGCAGACACGACGAGCAGAGCACAGAGCGGAGAGGGAGGGAGGGAGGGAGAGGGAGAGAGAGGGAGAGAGAGAGAGAGAAGGAGGGGGAGGGAGAGAGGGAGGGAAGGAGAGAGAGGGAGGGAGAGGGCACCATGAGTACACCTGTGTAGCAACACACTTTGCATTGTCATGCTTTGCAATCTATAAAATATGATACATTAAATTGTCATGAAATATTAGAATTTTAAATTGAATTAAAATTAAATTGTTATGAAATATGAAACATGTTCATAAAACTTTCATGAAATGAGAAATTTAAATTAAATTGTTCTGATAGAATATGGACATTTTACATGACATGAGAATTTTATATAAAATATGAGAAATTTTCATGAGACCCCCCCCCTCACCAGCGGCTCCAGCTCCTTGTGGTCTCTCTCTCTCTCTCTCTCTCTCCCCCCCCCTCACCAGCGGCTCCAGCTCCTTGTGATCTCTCTCTCTCTCTCTCTCTCTCTCTCCCCCCCCCTCACCAGCGGCTCCAGCTCCTTGTGGTCTCTCTCTCTCTCTCTCTCTCTCCCCCCCCCTCACCAGCGGCTCCAGCTCCAGATCCTCTCTCTCTCTCTCTCTCACTCTCTCTCTCTGTCTCTCTCTCTCTCTCCCCCCCTCACCAGCGGCTCCAGCTCCTTGTGGTCTCTCTCTCTCTCTCTCTCTCTCCCCCCCCCTCACCAGCGGCTCCAGCTCCTTGTGATCTCTCTCTCTCTCTCTCTCTCTCTCTCTCTCTCTCTCTCTCTGTCTCTCTCTGTCTCTCTCTCTCTCTCCCCCTCACCAGCGGCTCCAGCTCCTTGTGATCTCTCTCTCTCTCTCTCTCTCTCTCTCTGTCTCTCTCTCTCTCTCTCTCCCCCTCACCAGCCCCAGCTCCAGATCTCTCTCTCTCTCTCTCTCTCTCTCTCTCTCCCCTCACCAGCGGCTCCAGCTCCTTGTGATCTCTCTCTCACCAGCTCCTTGTGATCTCTCTCTCTCTCTCTCCCCCCACCAGCAGCTCCAGCTCCTTGATCTCTCTCTCTCTCTCTCTCTCTCTCTCTCTCTCTGCTCCTCCCCAGCTCTCTCTGTCTCTCTCTCTCTCTCCCCCCCTCCCCACCAGCTCCTGCTCCTTGTGATCTCTCTCTCTCTCCCTCTCTCTCTCTCTCTCTCTCTCTCCCCCCCCCCCTCACCAGCGGCTCCAGCTCCTTGTGGTCTCTCTCTCTCTCTCTCTCTCCCCCTCCCCCCTCACCAGCGGCTCCAGCTCCTTGTGGTCTCTCTCTCTCTCTCTCTCTCTCTCTCTCTCTCCCCTCACCAGCGGCTCCAGCTCCTTGTGTCTCTCTCTCTGTCTCTCTCTCTGTCTCTCTCTCTCTGTCTCTCTCTGTCTCTCCCCCCCTCACCAGCGGCTCCAGCTCCTCAGGTCTCTCTCTCTCTCTCTCTCTCTGTCTCTCTCTCTCTCTCTCTCCCTCACCAGCGGCTCCAGCTCCTTGTGGTCTCTCTCTCTCTCTCTGTCTCTCTCTCTCTCTCCCCCCCCCCCCCTCACCAGCGGCTCCAGCTCCTTGTGGTCCGTGAGGTGGAACTCCGTGACGAAGTAGTAGAAGTGCTTGTAGCAGGTGTTGACGTGGGCCTCGGCGCCCATCTGGCTGACGCGGTCGAAGTGGTGGATGTAGACGTGGACGAACACCCGGAACAGGCGGGACAGGATCTTCTTGGCCACCTGCATGAAGGTCTTGGGGAACGGCGTACCTGGAGGCAGACGGGGGGGGGGGTATGGTGATTCCTGTCGGACTGGCCTCGTCTGGTTGTGTCATTTGTATTTATCTGTTGTTGTTGTTGGTAAAGTGTAGCTTGTACAAACTTCTAATTAAATGATTAAAAGAAAGAATATAACTGGACCCTTCCAAGGTTTTTTTACCAGCTGCATCCTAAAAAGTACCCGGTACACGGCGTGATGGAGAGCGTCGGTTGTTTGGCTCAGTCAGTCGTCTCTTAAGAATCTGATCCTGAGCTCGTTTCTGTTATTGTGAGACACATTGTCATAAATGCATTCATTTGGATGTTTTGTAGTTATTCAGACGGAGAGAACGTCTAATCTGGTGAACGTGGCCTCGCAGATTAAAGGCCAAACATCCACTCCTCGGTCTTCAGACCGTTAGACGCCTTCAGACGTTGTTGTACTTTTATTTGTATCAATTAAACGTTAAATCATTGAAGCGGTTTTTGTATTTCTGGGGCTTCGATGTGACTGAAATGATTCGTCCATAGAAAGAAAGATAAATAATAGAAGTAATGTAATAACTCAATAATATGTGCACGTTATAGGATCCTGACTTCACCCTTTCAAAATAAAGTGTTGATGTGGCATATGTCCATCAGTTATGACCCTTTCAAAATAAAGTGTTGATGTGGCATATGTCCATCAGTTATGACCCTTTCAAAATAAAGTGTTTATGTTGCATATGTCCATCAGTTATGACCCTTTCAAAATAAAGTGTTTATCTTGCATGTGTCCATCAGTTGTGACCCTTTCAAAATAAAGTGTTTATGTTGCATGTGTCCATCAGTTGTGACCCTTTCAAAATAAAGTGTTTATGTTGCATATGTCCATCAGTTGTGACCCTTTCAACCCAAGACTGAAAACCTAAATAAATCATTATTTTACAAAAAACTTATACATTAAGAAAGAAATCTAAAATATGAGCAGAACTGTATGTTGTTTATTAGCGTATAAATGAAACCCCGCTGAGGGTTTGACTGTCAGCAACATCGTGTCTATTGTGTATTAACTGTGCTATAACACATACAGTTGACTAGACATTGGACTGATTATATGGTGACCTGTTGTGCAGTAAATAAGTGAAATAGCTTCATTGACAGTGACGGTAACGGCCCTATTGGTGATGCGTGTGTACATTATTATCAATGGGGGGTGGGTTGACTGCCTGATGCACTACTTTCACCATCTAAGATCCCCAGTTCATTGTCACTGTGCTTGTTTTATATTCTACATGCATGTTGCTCTTCTGTTGTCTTCAGTGTCTTTTTTTCCGTATTGATGCTACTATTTGTAAATAACATGCATGTACGGCGAGAGCGTGCCGTGTAGCCGGGTCGACCTCCATGACACCGCCCCTCTTCTTCTAGAGGACCCACTGACCCAGGAGGCTTGTGAAATCACGGTGGCGCCCCCCGCGGGGCGGGTGAACCGCCCACAGCCCTCTCCGCCCGGCGCCGGTCTCGACACTCACCTACGTTGGTGGGGAAGATGTTCTCGTTGTTGATCTGCACCTCGATCCAGTCCATCAGCAGGCTCATGTACTTGGGTGCCGACAGCGCCGTGGGCCTCTTGTACTTGTGCTCGTCCTGCCAGCGGTACTCGTACTTGGGCCCTCCGGACATGACGGGGCAGACCTGGTCGGTGCAGGAGTCGCTGACGGTGCCGTAGATGAGGTTGATGCGGTTGAAGAAGTCCACCACGTGCACCGCCACCCAGTCGTTGAGGTCCTCGCCGTGCGGCAGCTGCACCGCCTGCTTCAGGTCCAGCCCGGCGTTCAGAGACGCCTGCGCCTTCTTGTGCAGGTCGAAGCGCTGCGTGCCCGGCTCAAACTTGCGCTTGGGCCGGAATGTCCTGTCTTTGTTGAAGACTTGTTTCAGGGCCATGGACATGGTTGCGTGCGGCGGCGGCGCCGGGGCAAGTTTTCTTTAGTTTGAATGCCGTCTGGTGAATTATTTACAGTCAAAAGGTTGTGTCAACAAACCGGGGCAGAAGGGTCGTCTTGCGGTTGGGCTTTGTGTTTCGACTCGCTCTGCAAATCTGCGTTAAAGGAGGGGAGAGAAAGGGACAGTTAGGTTAGTAAATGTTTATTACCGTGCATAGTTTCAGCCAAGCCTGATTTTAGGGGAACCACAACGTCAGGCCTGACTTAAACATCGCTTTCCTGACTCAAAATTACACAAATTAATACATACACATTGTTATCTGCTGTCAACATGTGGCCCCCAGCAGGGTTCTTACACATTCTAACCAGTGGATTTCCAGGACTTTTCCATAACTTTTTCAGGACTTTTCCAGGACTTTAAACCAAATTTCCAGGACTAAACTGAAATCTCGGTATATACATGAACATTTTAGAAAATGTTGCGTATTGATTGTGTATGCCGGCTTATATTTTGAGCGTCTTTCTTTAAAAAACATAATGATTATTTCAAACTCGGCGTAAATGAACATGTGATAATAACACATTTCCATGACTTTTCCATAACTTTTATGATTTAAGTTTTTTCCATGCCTGGAAATTACCATTTTGAAATTCCATGACTTTTCCAGGTTTTCCATGACCGTAGAACCCTGACCCAGACTAAAGAGCGTTGTCCCGAACGCCGTCTAGAAATGGGAAAAGGAGGCGTTGGGTCTGCAGGCGGATCCCAGGAGCCGGGTCCCTCTTCAGGGTTAAATAGATTCAAAGAGTTGGAGGTTCCTCTGGTGGTGGATGTTCCCTCTGACTGAGGCGTGTGCTCCTGTGTGGACTAGGTTATGATGACTGCAGTCTTAGTATTATTCATGCTGTGATCTAAAAGAAAAATCTTTTTTTATTTTATTTTTATATTGTCTGTCAGTGAATAAAATCTGTAAAATAAATAACAACAATGACAATAAAAACCTCTCTATCTCTTATAATAAATGGTGCTCAGCAACTTCAAGTGTCACCTTTTAATGCAGCAACACATTTAACGGATATCAATTCTTGTTTTGTATGCATGTGTGTATAGAACAATAGTTCAGCTCACTAACCCTAACCCTACACTCACAAAAATGATTCAAGCCCTTCTTAGAGGTGACTCAATTAAATATTATTTAAAACATTGAAATAAATCAATTACAAAACAAAGATATTTATATTTCATGGGTGTAACACAAAATGTAGGAATACTTTCATGTATTAGATTTATTTAGGTAGCACTCACAAAAAACGATTCAAGTCTTCTTACAGGTGACTCAATTAAATATTGTTTAATACATTGAAATACATCAATTACAAAATGAAGATATTTATATTTAATTGGTGTAACACAAAATATAGGAATTCTTTAATTTATTAGATTTATTTAGGTTACATGGTGTGCATATCAACTCAAAATTAATGTGTTTAATTGGGGACTACCCTTTGCGCATGGGCCAGCTGAAAATCGGTTGTTTTCACAAGATGAACACGCTGTCAGGACTGGTGTAGTGGGTGGCACTGTCGCCTCACTGCAAGAGGGTTGTGGGTTCGATTCCCGGTCAGGTCAGGGCGGTCCTATTGTGGGGAGTTTGTTCTCAGTGTGGGTTCTATATTGCCCATAGGTGTGAGAGTGAATGGTAGTATGTCTCTCTGTGACCCCTGGATGGACTGGAGGCCTGTCCAGGTAACCAACCAACCAATGTCAGCTGGAGTTGGCTCCAAAGACCCCAATGAGGGTACTGAATAGAATATTTAATTTCCAATTTATATTTTGAGTTGGACAAACACAAATTAATTTAATTGAATGAATATTGTTATTTTATTTTAGATATGTCTGATACAAATGAGTTGGACTAACTAATGAATTCAATTGAATGAATATCGTTATTTTATTTTAGATGTGTTTGATAAAAATGAGTTGGACTAACTCAATTACATTGTATTGCACTGATGTGCTAAATTTGAGTATTGGATGGAAAACCTGCCAACACTTTAATTGAGTTCATCCAATGAGACATTTCTTTGAGTGTAACCACACGTGGGATCTCGTGTTTTCCCCGTCGTTGAATTCACTCCAGAGATCCCACGTGGGATCTCGTGTTTTCCCCGTCGTTGAATTCACTCCAGAGATCCCACGTGGGATCTCGTGTTTTCCCCGTCGTTGAATTCACTCCAGAGATCCCACGTGGGATCTCGTGTTTTCCCCGTCGTTGAATTCACTCCCATCGTGAGAACGAACCTCAAGCTGCCGAAGGCGCGCGGCCTGCGCGAGGAGAACAAGTCTGAGCCTCGCAGCGGCTTCAGGGAGCCTCACGTGACTCATTTCCCCGTTTCGGCTTTTCACTCAAATCCCGTCGTGGAAACCGAGAATCGGCGGAATGACGTCACACCCTAAAACCGGCCGCGTGCTAACATAACGGGCCGTTAACGCGACGGGTTGCACCTTTTCTATCCAAATACCGGCGCTTTTATCGGTGTAATAGCGCAGACTTTATATCGTTTTTCAAGCACACTTTATAACGTAAAAGCTAAGAGATTAAAACAAAAACGGGCGGGCGGGCGGGGGGGGGCACTAAGTTTACGTTGTTACGTGACTAGCTAGCTGCGGTCGGACTTGTTGCTTCGCGAGGACAAAAAAACAACAAACACAGGAGTTCACCCGCGTTATTCACACGTAATTGACATATTATCTTTAATAATAACCGTGTGAAATATCGGTTATCTCAGAGGAAACCGCGCCGTTATAAAAATACACTTTCACGAACTTACTTGTTCCGCCTTCCTGTTCCGTCAGTTCCCTTCGACCTTTTTCCCTCTGTCGAAGATTCCAGATGCAGCTAAACGAGGCTGGCCGTCAACGACGCGACCTACGACACCGGGGACAGAGCCATGTCGAGAGCCTCCGTGAATGTGGATGTAACATGCCACTTTTAATAAAGAAACTATCGTCGGACTCCTCCCCGCGAGACCAAAGTACAGCAGGGTCCACTTTAGAGACGTTGGTGGCAGCTTCCGGTCGGACCCTTCAAAATAATGTACCGGTGAGCCGTAATGCAACACGTATTCAGTGATAATAAGTATAAATAAATAAGAACTGAAATAATATGATTAAGCGGATTATGTTCAAAGCAAGGGCCTCGCTGCTTTTATGTCCACAACATTATTTAAAAGCATATATACATCTATACCCATTAAATGAGATAACACTGTTAGTTACTGAAATGTCAGTGTTGAAGTACTGACGTGCTTCTTATTATTTGCACTTCAAAAAGCAGGAAAATACCAATTTAACTTTAACTATTTAATTGGGTTATTATAATAATTTCTTTTGACATCTTCATTATGATTTAACACTTAACTGCATCTATGTTTTTATTACTTAAATAAACTTTGTCCCTACTCGTGCTTCCACGACTATTAAGTGCATGACTTGTATTGTTATTCATTGGAGATCCATTTGAAGGTCTGATGTTTTACTCTGTAAAAACCTTACGACATTATCTTTGACTAATCCATCAACTTCCGGGTTCCTCGTGCCCTTCAGTTGCTGCCCGGCAACTCACGAGCACTTCCTCTGAACAGCACGTGACCGTAAGTCTTTAAAGTCCTGTATATTATTTCGAATTAATATGTAATATATATATTGTACACATATTTATGTAATACAAATATTTCAAAAATATTTCTTAATATATATTAATATGTTATACAAATATTTCAAAAATATTTCTTAATATATATTAATATGTTATACAAATATTTCAAAAACATATTTATTAATATATATTAATATGTAATACAAATATTTCAAAAATATTTCTTAATATATATTAATATGTAATAACAATATGTTCAAGATATTTATTAATATATATTAATGTGTAATACAAATATAACAAAACATATTTAATTACATATTGCCCTTTTTATTCTTTACTGATTGTACTTTGTATTCTTCACTGGTATTACATTAGTCCTACACAAAAACATGTATATTTCTTCTTGAAATGTAGAAACGTTTCTTTCACCAAATCGTATCTTTGATCACTGTTCACAAGGAATGTTAAAAAAATATCAATAAAGTGTCGACAGGTCCATCGGTTTATTTCTACTTATATTTGGTTTGGCCTAAAAAAAGAAAAACACGCACCAGATACTCCAATTACAGGAAGGATAACTCTAAATATTCAAACCATGATAGATAGACAGACAGACAAACAGATAGAAAGACAGATAGAAAGATAGATAGATAGATGAATAGATAGATAGATAGATAGATAGATAGATGAATAGATAGATAGAGATCGAGAGATAGATAGATAGATAGATAGATGAATAGATAGATAGAGAGATCGAGAGATAGATAGATAGATGATAGATAGATAGATAGATGAATAGATAGATAGAGAGATCGAGAGATAGATAGATAGATAGATAGATAGATAATAGATAGATAGATAGATAGATGAATAGATAGATAGATAGATAGATAGATGAATAGATAGATAGATAGATAGATAGATAGATAGATAGATAGATAGATAGATAGATAGATAGATAGATAGATGAATAGATGGATAGATAGATGAATAGATAGATGAATAGATAGATGAATAGATGGATAGATAGATAGAGACAGACAGACAGACAGCTCTACATCTCCCATGGCAGACGGACTTCATTCCAGTTCTCCGATCTCCTCCGTGTCGTTTCCCTGCAGCAGCGCTCTTCGCCCATGAGGAGCTCTTTGTTGTGGCGCCGGCTGAACGGCGCTTTGTGCAGCAGACAGAACGGTCCTTGTCTACAGCGCGGACGGGCCGGCTCCCTCGGGCGCCGGCCGGCTGGACATGGAGTAGTAGTGGGACCGCATGGCCTCCTCCACCTTCCGGAAGTCAGGACGCTCGTCGTGCCTGGCGAGGGAGGAGGAGCAGAGCGGCGGAGGAAAGGTCACGGCAAGAGGAAAGGTCACGGAGAGGAAAGGTCACGGCAAGAGGAAGGGTCACGGAGAGGAAAGGTCACGGAGAGGAAAGGTCACAGAGAGGAAAGGTCACGGAGAGGAAAGGTCACGGCGAGGAAAGGTCACGGAGAGGAAAGGTCACGGCAAGAGGAAAGGTCACGGCAAGAGGAAAGGTCACGGAGAGGAAAGGTCACGGAGAGGAAAGGTCACGGAGAGGAAAGGTCACAGAGAGGAAAGGTCACTGAGAGGAAAGGTCACGGCGAGGAAAGGTCACGGAGAGGAAAGGTCACGGCAAGAGGAAAGGTCACGGCAAGAGGAAAGGTCATGGAGAGGAAAGGTCACGGCGAGAGGAAGGTTTCCATGAGCGTGTGATGCTTCATTGTATGTGTGTGTGTGTGATGCTAAATTGTATGTGTGTGTGTGTGTGATGCTTCATTGTGTGTGTGTGTGTGTGATGCTTCATTGTGTGTGTGTGTGTGTGATGCTTCATTGTATGTGTGTGTGTGTGTGATGCTTCATTGTATGTGTGTGTGTGTGATGCTTCATTGTGTGTGTGTGTGTGTGTGATGCTTCATTGTATGTGTGTGTGTGTGTGTGATGCTTCATTGTGTGTGTGTGTGTGATGCTTCATTGTGTGTGTGTGTGTGTGTGATGCTTCATTGTGTGTGTGTGTGTGTGATGCTTCATTGTGTGTGTGTGTGATGCTTCATTGTGTGTGTGTGTGTGTGTGATGCTTCATTGTGTGTGTGTGTGTGATGCTTCATTGTGTGTGTGTGTGTGATGCTTCATTGTGTGTGTGTGTGTGTGATGCTTCATTGTGTGTGTGTGTGTGTGATGCTTCATTGTGTGTGTGTGATGCTTCATTGTGTGTGTGTGTGTGTGTGATGCTTCATTGTGTGTGTGTGTGTGTGTGATGCTTCATTGTGTGTGTGTGTGTGTGTGTGATGCTTCATTGTGTGTGTGTGTGTGTGTGTGTGTGTGATGCTTCATTGTGTGTGTGTGTGTGTGTGATGCTTCATTGTGTGTGTGTGTGATGCTTCATTGTATGTGTGTGTGTGTGATGCTTCATTGTGTGTGTGTGTGTGTGATGCTTCATTGTGTGTGTGTGTGTGATGCTTCATTGTGTGTGTGTGTGTGTGATGCTTCATTGTGTTTGTGTGTGTGTGATGCTTCATTGTGTGTGTGTGTGTGATGCTTCATTGTGTGTGTGTGTGATGCTTCATTGTGTGTGTGTGTGTGTGTGATGCTTCATTGTGTGTGCGTGTGTGTGTGTGTGTGTGTCATTGGCCGGTGGGTTCCTACTTGTACGTCCAGCACGCCCTCATCACGCCGTACGCGGCCTCTGGGCACGCCGCCGGCCGCTCCATGCGGCTGCCGCCCTCGATAAAGCGCATCACCTCGGGTCCTTTCATGTTCTGGACACAACGGCGTCCGTCATTGAAGTCGGCGAGTGCGGCGCCGGAGGCGTGGCCGAGGGCGGCGTGGCTCACCTTGTAGGGCTTCCCCCCGTAGGTGAAGGCCTCCCACAGCGTCACGCCGAAGCTCCACACGTCACTCTTACTGGAGAACTTGTGGAAGTTGATGCATTCCGGCGCGTACCACTTCAGAGGCCATCGGCCGGCGGTGCGAGCCTGGAGGCACGACAGGAAGCACCGCGGCCGCGTCAGAGGTCACGACCTCAGCCGGCTGTGTTTAAGGGGGCGGGGCCAGGGGGCGGGGCAGGGGGCGGGGCCAGGGGGCCGTCACATTGGTTCAGGTGAAAGTTTTTGTTCTATTCTGCTCCTCTGTTTCTCTCCTGAAGGGTTCTTCCCTTTTTTCCCCTAAAAGGATTTTTTAGATATTCTTTTTGTTTCGAGTTTTTGCTGATCTAATTTTAGGTCAAAGGTCAAAGGTCAGGGATGTCTAATCGTACAGATTCTAAAGCCCTCTGAGGCAAATTCCTAATTTGTGATATTGGGCTTTACATAAAGTGAATTGAATGAAATCCCTCCACTCCCTCCAGATGTAGTTCAATAAAGTTTGATGAAGATATGCGTGACATACCTTGTAGTAGTTGTCGTCGACCCCGAGGGCCTTGGAGAGCCCAAAGTCACTGATCTTAGCAAACTGCCGTTTGACCAGCAGAACGTTACGAGCCGCCAGGTCTCTGTGCACAAAGTTCTTCTCCTCCAGATACTTCATGCCCATCGACACCTGGTGCATCAGGCCCACGATGTTCTCCACGCTGACGGTGTCCCTGGGGGGTCAAACACACAGTGACGTGTCCCTGGGGGTCAAACACAGTGACGTCTCCCTGGGGGTCAAACACACAGTGACGTGTCCCTGGGGGGTCAAACACAGTGGCGTGTCCCTGGGGGGTCAAACACACCCCTGGGGGGTCAAACACAGTGACGTGTCCCTGGGGGTCAAACACAGTGGCGTGTCCCTGGGGGGTCAAACACACCCCTGGGGGGTCAAACACAGTGACGTGTCCCTGGGGGTCAAACACAGTGGCGTGTCCCTGGGGGGTCAAACACACCCCTGGGGGGTCAAACACAGTGACGTGTCCCTGGGGGTCAAACACAGTGGCGTGTCCCTGGGGGGTCAAACACACCCCTGGGGGGTCAAACACAGTGACGTGTCCCTGGGGGTCAAACACAGTGGCGTGTCCCTGGGGGGTCAAACACACCCCTGGGGGGTGACGTGTCCCTGGGGGAAGTGTGACTGACTTGTGGGCGGACAGGTACTTGTTGAGCGGCCCGGCGGCGGCCATCTCCATGACCAGCATGAGGCTCTCGGCGCGGCACAGGCCCAGCATGCGCACGATGAAGGGGTTGCTCAGCTGGTGCATGATCTCCGCCTCCCTCAGCATCTCCTCCCTCACCAGCGCCTCGTTGTCGTTCTTCAGGACTTTGACGGCCACGTCGATCTGGCCCCTGAGGGACGCAGAAGGAGAGTTTTCGGTCGAGCGTCTGGCGTCCGGCGGCCTGCCTGATGTTCTGGAGGCGGTCCGGTCCTCACGACTCGGTCATCAGGACTCCTTTCTTGACGCAGCCAAAGTTCCCGGAGCCGAGCTCCAGCTCGTCGATGAGCAGCCGGCTCCTCTGGATGTCGAACCTCCTCCCTTCGCTGGGCTTGGTGTGCGGGTTGAAGCCGGCGCAGTCCATGGGCAGCAGCTCGCGCTCTGGGGGGCGGGGGGGCGAGCACCGAGGAACACAATGAGCTAGAGGTTTCTGTCTGCGCCGTGAAACAGAGGAGGAACACTCCAGAGATAGTGTGTACTTGACTAAAGTACTTACAGTGTTCAGGTACGTGAACTTCAGGGTTTACTTTTGACGCTACTGAATACTTTTCTTACAAACCATAAATAATAATATATAATATGGTATACTTCATAACGTTATTGTGTTATTATACTATAACATAATTTACTTTTTACACAGTTTTAACTACTTCATACTTTTGTACTTTTTATTTAAGTGAGTGTCTTCTCCTTTAAGTATTTTGAAACTGCTATATTACTAACTTTAGTAAATGTAAGTAATCTGAATATTTCCTACCCCAAACCAACCGGTTGTATAATTTAGTGTTTTGCTGTTTTTTATGTACTTTCTTCTTCCGCTTAGGTCAATCTGTGTGTGTGTGTGTGTGTGTGTGTGTGTGTGTGTGTGTGTGTGCGCGTGTGTGTGTGTGTGTGTGTGCGTGTGTGTGTGTGTGTGTCTGCCTGCCCTTCAGGGCCTGACCTTGAGGGGGCGCTGTGTATCCATTGGTCCGCCTCTGAAACAGAAAGGTTCAAATGAATCTCAGAGAATAAAGAGTGGCTTAAACAGAGCAGGCTGTGGTCAGTACTCACAGGTCCAGGAAGGCTGGGCGTCTCTGAAAGATCAGAACATCAGACCTTTACAAACTATTCCAGTCGGACGCGTTAAGACCATGTCGATGAACAGGGAACTCCTGTGAGTGCATCATGTAGAGAGGAACAGGAGGTTCATTACCTGCAGCAGCTTCCCCGTTAACACAAGCCTCTCCCAGGTGAGTCACCAGGCCGTCAGCCTTCATCTTCAGGTACTCCACCAGCTGGAGAGATGGACAGAAACACGACATAGAGCACTTTATTAATCCACATGGGGGACTCGTATGCCACCAACAAGTCATACAGACAAGAAGCAGACACAACCGACAAGAAACACACCCACGAACAAACCGGAGTCTCTCAGAAGACTCCGTGGACCACCGAGGCCTCCTAAGTCTCTCCAAAGTCTCTCTAGACCACCGAGGCCTCCTAAGTCTCTCTAAAGTCTCTCTGGAAAACTGAGGCCTCCTAAGTCTCTCTAAAGTCTCTCAATGGAACACAGAGGCCTCCTAAGTCTCTCTAAAGTCTCCCAGAAGACTCCGTGGACCACCGAGGCCTCTCCTAAGTCTCTCTAAAGTCCTTCTCAGTCGCTCAGTGGAACACCGAGGCCTCCTAAGTCTCTCTAAAATCTCTCTGGAACACCGAGGCCTCCTAAGTCTCTCTAAAGTCTCTCAGAAGACTCCGTGGACCACCAAGGCCTCTCCTAAGTCTCTCTAAAGTCTCTCTGGAACACCGAGGCCTCCTAAGTCTCTCTAAAGTCTCTCTGGAACACCAAGGCCTCCTAAGTCTCTCTAAAGTCTCTCAGTGGAACACCGAGGCCTCCTAAGTCTCTCTAAAGTTTCTCTGGAACACCGAGGCCTCCTAAGTCTCTCTAAAGTCTCTCTGGAACACCGAGGCCTCCTAAGTCTCTCTAAAGTCTCTCTGGAACACCGAGGCCTCCTAAGTCTCTCTAAAGTCTCTCTGGAACACCGAGGCCTCCTAAGTCTCTCTGGAACACCGAGGCCTCCTAAGTCTCTCTAAAGTCTCTGGAACACCGAGGCCTCCTAAGTCTCTCTAAAGTCTCTGGAACACCGAGGCCTCCTAAGTCTCTCTAAAGTCTCTCTGGAACACCGAGGCCTCCTAAGTCTCTCTAAAGTCTCTCTGGAACACCAAGGCCTCCTAAGTCTCTCTAAAGTCTCTCTGGAACACCGAGGCCTCCTAAGTCTCTCTAAAGTCTCTCTGGAACACCGAGGCCTCCTAAGTCTCTCTAAAGTCTCTCTGGAACACCGAGGCCTCCTAAGTCTCTCTAAAGTCTCTCTGGAACACCGAGGCCTCCTAAGTCTCTCTAAAGTCTCTGGAACACCGAGGCCTCCTAAGTCTCTCTAAAGTCTCTCTGGAACACCGAGGCCTCCTAAGTCTCTCTAAAGTCTCTCTGGAACACCAAGGCCTCCTAAGTCTCTCTAAAGTCTCTCTGGAACACCAAGGCCTCCTAAGTCTCTCTAAAGTCTCTCTGGAACACCGAGGCCTCCTAAGTCTCTCTAAAGTCTCTCTGGAACACCGAGGCCTCCTAAGTCTCACTGAATGAGCTCATGATAAATATGGTGTTGTGGATGTGCCTCAAAAGAAACTCTTGTTTTAAGGCATCCTTCAGCTTCAACATAACCACGAGATAACGCGAGAAGAGGAGGAGCTCCATGGCGGAGGGCCGACCTGCCAGATGGTGTCAAACTTGGTTCCCTCCGGCATCGAGTGTTTCCCCGACTTGTCCTGGAGGATCTGGTAGTGGTACACAGTCTTCCCGTACACCACGGAGAGAGCGAAGCTCCCCGACTCCTGTCGGTCTCTCACTCTGAGAACAACAACAACAACACAGTGTTGCTTTAAAAAAACAAACTCATTGACCTTTGACCTTTCCCATGGCAAACACACGTCACCTCGAGCCACTTACAGGAACTTCCCGTCCGGCTGCGCCCCGGAGCGAAGCCGGCGCTCCGCCTCCTGCCGGGCGACGCGGCCGTGGTACCAGGGCATCTTCTCGTGGGCCGTGGTGGCGATCAGCTTCTCCAGTTGGGGCGCCTGGCTGATGATGGCCTGCTCCATGGCGTCTCCCTGAGCCGGCCGAGGACACGACACGTATCACGAGGAAACACGTATTAATAATAACACACGCTGGAAATATTAATAATAACACACGCTGGAAATATTAATAATAACACACGCTGGAAATATAAATAATAACACATGCTGGAAATATAAATAATAACACATGCTGGAAATATAAATAATAACACACATTGGAAATATAAATAATAACACACATTGGAAATATAAATAATAACATATGTATGTTTGCATGGTTCAAGATCCAAAGATGCACAAATGCATTCAGCAAAGTCTGTAAGAGTGTACGACATAGAGCACTAAGAGCTCGTACACAGAGCACTAAGGGGTCGTAGTACACAGAGCACTGAGGGCTCGTACACAGAGCACTAAGAGCTCGTACACAGAGCACTAAGAGCTCGTACACAGAGCACTAAGGGGTCGTAGTACACAGAGCACTAAGAGCTCGTACACAGAGCACTAAGAGCTCGTACACAGAGCACTAAGAGCTCGTACACAGAGCACTAAGGGGTCGTAGTACACAGAGCACTAAGAGCTCGTACACAGAGCACTAAGAGCTTGTACACAGAGCACTAAGAGCTCGTACACATAGCACTAAGGGGTCGTAGTACACAGAGCACTAAGGGGTCGTAGTACACAGAGCACTAAGGGGTCGTAGTACACAGAGCACTAAGAGCTCGTACACAGAGCACTAAGGGGTCGTAGTACACAGAGCACTAAGAGCTCGTACACAGAGCACTGAGGGCTCGTACACAGAGCACTGAGGGCTCGTACACAGAGCACTGAGGGCTCGTACACAGAGCACTGAGAGCTCGTACACAGAGCACTGAGGGCTCGTACACAGAGCACTGAGGGCTCGTACACAGAGCACTGAGGGCTCGTACACAGAGCACTGAGGGCTCGTACACAGAGCACTGAGGGCTCGTACACAGAGCACTAAGGGCTCGTACACAGAGCACTAAGGGGTCGTAGTACACAGAGCACTAAGGGGTCGTAGTACACAGAGCACTAAGGGGTCGTAGTACACAGAGCACTAAGAGCTCATACACAGAGCACTAAGGGCTCGTACACAGAGCACTAAGGGCTCGTACACAGAGCACTAAGGGGTCGTAGTACACAGAGCACTAAGGGGTCGTAGTACACAGAGCACTAAGAGCTCGTACACAGAGCACTAAGGGCTCGTACACAGAGCACTGAGGGCTCGTACACAGAGCACTAAGGGCTCGTACACAGAGCACTAAGGGGTCGTCGTACACAGAGCACTAAGGGCTCGTACACAGAGCACTGAGGGCTCGTACACAGAGCACTAAGGGGTCGTAGTACACAGAGCACTAAGGGGTCGTAGTACACAGAGCACTAAGAGCTCGTACACAGAGCACTAAGGGCTCGTACACAGAGCACTGAGGGCTCGTAGTACACAGAGCACTAAGGGGTCGTAGTACACAGAGCACTAAGAGCTCGTACACAGAGCACTAAGGGCTCGTACACAGAGCACTGAGGGCTCGTACACAGAGCACTAAGGGCTCGTACACAGAGCACTAAGGGCTCGTACACAGAGCACTAAGGGGTCGTCGTACACAGAGCACTAAGGGCTCGTACACAGAGCACTAAGAGCTCGTACACAGAGCACTAAGGGCTCGTACACAGAGCACTGAGGGCTCGTACACAGAGCACTAAGGGCTCATCGTACACAGAGCACTAAGGGCTCATACACAGAGCACTAAGGGCTCGTACACAGAGCACTAAGGGGTCGTCGTACACAGAGCACTAAGGGCTCGTACACAGAGCACTAAGGGGTCGTAGTACACAGAGCACTAAGAGCTCGTACACAGAGCACTGAGGGCTCGTACACAGAGCACTAAGGGGTCGTAGTACACAGAGCACTAAGGGGTCGTAGTACACAGAGCACTAAGAGCTCGTACACAGAGCACTAAGGGCTCGTACACAGAGCACTGAGGGCTCGTACACAGAGCACTAAGGGCTCGTACACAGAGCACTAAGGGCTCGTACACAGAGCACTAAGGGGTCGTCGTACACAGAGCACTAAGGGCTCGTACACAGAGCACTAAGGGGTTGTCGTACACAGAGCACTAAGGGGTCGTAGTACACAGAGCACTGAGGGCTCGTACACAGAGCACAAAGGGGTCGTAGTACACAGAGCACTAAGGGGTCGTAGTACACAGAGCACTAAGGGGTCGTAGTACACAGAGCACTAAGGGGTCGTAGTACACAGAGCACTAAGGGCTCGTACACAGAGCACTGAGGGCTCGTACACAGAGCACTAAGGGCTCGTACACAGAGCACTAAGGGGTCGTCGTACACAGAGCACTAAGGGCTCGTACACAGAGCACTAAGGGCTCGTACACAGAGCACTAAGGGGTCGTCGTACACAGAGCACTAAGGGCTCGTACACAGAGCACTAAGGGGTTGTCGTACACAAAGCACTAAGGGGTCGTAGTACACAGAGCACTGAGGGCTCGTACACAGAGCACTAAGGGGTCGTAGTACACAGAGAACTAAGGGGTCGTAGTACACAGAGCACTAAGGGGTCGTAGTACACAGAGCACTAAGGGGTCGTAGTACACAGAGCACTAAGGGCTCGTACACAGAGCACTGAGGGCTCGTACACAGAGCACTAAGGGCTCGTACACAGAGCACTAAGGGCTCGTACACAGAGCACTAAGGGTCGTACACACACAGAGCACTAAGGGGTCGTCGTACACAGAGCACTAAGGGCTCGTACACAGAGCACTAAGGGGTTGTCGTACACAGAGCACTAAGGGGTCGTCGTACACAGAGCACTGAGGGCTCGTACACAGAGCACTAAGGGGTCGTAGTACACAGAGCACTAAGGGGTCGTAGTACACAGAGCACTAAGGGGTCGTCGTACACAGAGCACTAAGGGCTCGTACACAGAGCACTAAGAGCTCGTACACAGAGCACTAAGGGCTCGTACACAGAGCACTGAGGGCTCGTACACAGAGCACTAAGGGCTCGTACACAGAGCACTAAGGGGTCGTCGTACACAGAGCACTAAGGGCTCGTACACAGAGCACTGAGGGCTCGTACACAGAGCACTAAGGGGTCGTAGTACACAGAGCACTAAGGGGTCGTAGTACACAGAGCACTAAGAGCTCGTACACAGAGCACTAAGGGCTCGTACACAGAGCACTGAGGGCTCGTAGTACACAGAGCACTAAGGGGTCGTAGTACACAGAGCACTAAGAGCTCGTACACAGAGCACTAAGGGCTCGTACACAGAGCACTGAGGGCTCGTACACAGAGCACTAAGGGCTCGTACACAGAGCACTAAGGGCTCGTACACAGAGCACTAAGGGGTCGTCGTACACAGAGCACTAAGGGGTCGTCGTACACAGAGCACTAAGAGCTCGTACACAGAGCACTAAGGGCTCGTACACAGAGCACTGAGGGCTCGTACACAGAGCACTAAGGGGTCATCGTACACAGAGCACTAAGGGCTCATACACAGAGCACTAAGGGCTCGTACACAGAGCACTAAGGGGTCGTCGTACACAGAGCACTAAGGGCTCGTACACAGAGCACTAAGGGGTCGTAGTACACAGAGCACTAAGAGCTCGTACACAGAGCACTGAGGGCTCGTACACAGAGCACTAAGGGGTCGTAGTACACAGAGCACTAAGGGGTCGTAGTACACAGAGCACTAAGAGCTCGTACACAGAGCACTAAGGGCTCGTACACAGAGCACTGAGGGCTCGTACACAGAGCACTGAGGGCTCGTACACAGAGCACTAAGGGCTCGTACACAGAGCACTAAGGGCTCGTACACAGAGCACTAAGGGGTCGTCGTACACAGAGCACTAAGGGCTCGTACACAGAGCACTAAGGGGTTGTCGTACACAGAGCACTAAGGGGTCGTAGTACACAGAGCACTGAGGGCTCGTACACAGAGCACTAAGGGGTCGTAGTACACAGAGCACTAAGGGGTCGTAGTACACAGAGCACTAAGGGGTCGTAGTACACAGAGCACTAAGGGGTCGTAGTACACAGAGCACTAAGGGCTCGTACACAGAGCACTGAGGGCTCGTACACAGAGCACTAAGGGCTCGTACACAGAGCACTAAGGGCTCGTACACAGAGCACTAAGGGGTCGTCGTACACAGAGCACTAAGGGCTCGTACACAGAGCACTAAGGGCTCGTACACAGAGCACTAAGGGGTCGTCGTACACAGAGCACTAAGGGCTCGTACACAGAGCACTAAGGGGTTGTCGTACACAAAGCACTAAGGGGTCGTAGTACACAGAGCACTGAGGGCTCGTACACAGAGCACTAAGGGGTCGTAGTACACAGAGAACTAAGGGGTCGTAGTACACAGAGCACTAAGGGGTCGTAGTACACAGAGCACTAAGGGGTCGTAGTACACAGAGCACTAAGGGCTCGTACACAGAGCACTGAGGGCTCGTACACAGAGCACTAAGGGCTCGTACACAGAGCACTAAGGGCTCGTACACAGAGCACTAAGGGGTCGTCGTACACAGAGCACTAAGGGGTCGTCGTACACAGAGCACTAAGGGCTCGTACACAGAGCACTAAGGGGTTGTCGTACACAGAGCACTAAGGGGTCGTCGTACACAGAGCACTGAGGGCTCGTACACAGAGCACTAAGGGGTCGTAGTACACAGAGCACTAAGGGGTCGTAGTACACAGAGCACTAAGGGCTCGTACACAGAGCACTGAGGGCTCGTACACAGAGCACTAAGGGGTCGTAGTACACAGAGCACTAAGGGGTCGTAGTACACAGAGCACTAAGAGCTCGTACACAGAGCACTAAGGGCTCGTACACAGAGCACTGAGGGCTCGTACACAGAGCACTAAGGGCTCGTACACAGAGCACTAAGGGGTCGTACACAGAGCACTAAGGGCTCGTACACAGAGCACTAAGGGCTCGTACACAGAGCACTAAGAGCTCGTACACAGAGCACTGAGGGCTCGTACACAGAGCACTGAGGGCTCGTACACAGAGCACTGAGGGCTCGTACACAGAGCACTAAGGGCTCGTACACAGAGCACTAAGGGGTCGTCGTACACAGAGCACTAAGGGGTCGTCGTACACAGAGCACTAAGGGCTCGTACACAGAGCACTAAGGGCTCGTACACAGAGCACTAAGGGGTCGTCGTACACAGAGCACTAAGGGGTCGTAGTACACAGAGCACTAAGGGCTCGTACACAGAGCGCTGCGCCTCACCTCCAGGTCCCAGGTGTGCTTGACGAACTCCCGCAGCATGTTGTCCCTCAGGCGGTCGAACACGCCGTGGCGCACCGCGGTGTCGGGCGGGCGCAGGCAGGGCGTCCTCAGGGCGCCCGCCAGCCCGTCGGGGTCCTTGCCGTGGAACTGGCACAGCTGGGCGGGGCCGCGGTGGGCCCGCCCCCCCGGCAGGCAGTAGGTCCCGTCCAGCCGGCGCTCCACGGGGTAGTGGTGGAACCGGAGGCTCCACACGGCCGACAGCACGTAGCCGCCCAGGCTGCGCAGGCAGCGCCGCAGCAGGAAGAGCCCGTCCGCCATGCCGGCCAGCTGCAGGCGCCGCTCCGCCTCCGCCCGGCTCACGCTGCCGTAGTAGAACGGAAGGTCGGCCGCCGGGTCCACGGACATGGGGACGGCGGGAGGACGGCTGGAGGCGAGACAAAGATAAGAAGGCGACTTTAAAAAGGTTATAGGAACACGCTACTCCTGGGCCTAGGGTCACAGCCTGTGACCTCTGACCTTTCAGCCTTTTAGCCTCGGCCTCCCATGGATGTGTAGATGGTGGAAGTTAATTAGAGAGATAAATAAAGGAACAAGACATTTAACAATTAAGAGAAATAAATATAAATGTAATTTCATCTATTTCTATACAAATAGAAGAACAAATATATATATATATATATATATATATATATATATATATATATATATATATATTTGTTATATATTTGTTATTCTATTCTTCTATATATATATATATATATAAATAATTACAAATAATTTGAAAATTAAATAATTTTAAATTTAAATAAATAATGAAATTACAATCATTTTTAAATGTCATATTCTTTTTTTTATCTATTAGGAATATGCTATTTCAAAAGCATAATGGAACTCATAGCCTTCAGCATGTTAGCCCCAACCTCCCCTCCACTGTCTGCTCATTAAACACAATTTATCATCTACTAAATGACTAGTGAGGATCTTCATGTAAATATAGTTTGAGAACATGTACAACACTCAATGTGAAGAGTTCATCACCGGGAGCCCCCCAGTCTCCTCCTCTTCCTCCTCTTCCTCCTCGTCAGCTCGAGGCCTCAGACCTCACGAGGACGTGTTGGCAGACGAGCGCGCCGTGACAAGAAGCCACAGCAGGAAGCTGCAGTCCGCCTCTTCTTCCGTTGAACAGGTGTTGCTTTGCTTCTGGAAGGTTCCCTCGGCTTCAGAGACGCTCGACGTCTCCTTTGTGACGCCGATGGGGGTTTCTTTATGTTTTCGTCTTTATGGAAGTGAAAAAGTCTGAGATATTCCCTGTTGTCTTAAAATGATGAGTTACGGATTGATCAACCATTCAACTATTTAACGTAACTCAAGGTTTTAAGTGTTTTCTGTAAAAGCCAAATAACTTTTATATCTAACACTTCAATTTAAAGTCGTAGAAAGAAGAAAGAAAACAAAGCGAGTCCAAACCTCAGCTTCCTGGCTACGGCGCGGCGGAGCTGCCCACAGCCACAGTGGACTCCCACAAAGACCCCCAGGACCCCCACAAAGACCCCCAGGACCCCCACAAAGACCTCCAGGACCCCCACAAAGACCCCCAGGACCCCCACAAAGACCTCCAGGCCCCACAAAGACTCCCAGGACCCCCACAAAGACCTCCAGGACCCCCACAAAGACCTCCAGGACCCCCACAAAGACCTCCAGGCCCCCACAAAGACCCCCAGGACCCCCACAAAGACCTCCAGGCCCCCACAAAGACCCCCAGGACCCCCACAAAGACCTCCAGGCCCCACAAAGACCCCCAGGACCCCCACAAAGACCCCCAGGACCCCCACAAAGACCCCCAGGACCCCCACAAAGACCCCCAGGCCCCACAAAGACCCCCAGGACCCCCACAAAGACCTCCAGGCCCCACAAAGACCCCCAGGACCCCCACAAAGACCTCCAGGCCCCACAACAAAGACCTCCAGACCCCACAACAAAGACCTCCAGACCCCACAACAAAGACCTCCAGACCCCACAACAAAGACCTCCAGGCCGACTACGTGGACTCACCTGCAAACTTCTACAGACCAACTGGGACCTCATCCCCTTCTGGTTCCTTGAAGATATTTCCATCAATTTAGGTGACTTTAAATGGATCTATTTTAGTCAATTTTCTTTATATCTTAATTTTGTTCTTATTTCTTTCCAATTTAAAAAAATATTTTTTTAATAAATATTTATTTGAAAAAAGTATGAAGAAAATTTTAAATAAAGAAGGAAAAAAATTAGAACTAAAATAGAAATAGAAACTAATAGAAACATCAAGAAACACATAAATAAATAGAAATAAAAAGATATTATTAAAAAAAGAAAAATATTTAAATATAAATATACATATTTAATTTATTTATTAGACATTTAACCAACATTTGGTTCCATCTTCTCAAATGTGAGAATTTGTATGAATATAAATTGATGACTTTTTGACTCAATCAATTATTTGATAACAGATTAATTGATAACGAGAATGATTCAATTATTATTTGTAACTTAATGCAATATTATATTATAGTACAACATGTATTTTCTGTACAAAGATGTAGATGTTTCCATCTTTCTTCTTTTCTGTTTTACTTTATGTACATTCCCAGTGAACACTGAGCCAGATAGATAACAGTGATAATTACTACATTAATTACAGACTTCAGTAATATCAATAATAATTCATTTAGTTGAACATTAGCCCCGCTGCTGTAAAACGAGATAAACCCGTAAAAACGTCCCCTCATGAGTCTTTGCTCGGGTTCTTCTCTGAATCTCCTTCCTCCGGGCTTTTCTACTCGACTTGTTACGACCACGACGCCTTCAGACCAGCGGGTTGCGTCATCTTGTTCTCCGACTCAAAGGAGGCTTTCAGATCACCGAAACGAGCGAAAGCGATGTAAAATGATCTTCATTGTGCATAAAAACACACTTTTGCAAATAATGCGTTGCAGGCGGCGACCCCGTGAGCCGTGGAAAAGGAAAGTGAGTCGCTCTGATTTCAACAGGCGGAGGACGGTGACACGCCAACGTCGACGTGTTTGTTTTCAGAGGGAAGACGAGGGGAACTCTTCCTCCGTGGTTCAGGTCGCTGGAGACCCCTCACGCGGGATTTAATGTCATTAAATGCTAAACTATTTAATGTTTTAATGTGCCGCAGCGCCAACATGAGCCGCTCTCACCGTGGAGAAATCAAGCGCTCCCTGAGTTCTGCTGTGAGGTGCCACTTATCAGACAATCAAAAAGAAGAAATGGGCTACACAACAGCCCATCAGAAAACAGAGGTATCTGTTGTATCTGGGTAAGATTTAAACTAGCAACCAATGAAAATAAAGCATCCTGGAATTGCGCGACTGATATCCTAAAGTTTTTTAGTGATGGATATGTCTCACGCTTGCCTCCCTTTAAACCCTTTTGATGTGAGCGCAGCTGAAAACAGTTATGCTGCTGAGAGAAGCTATAGAACTGGCATTCCTTTGAGAACAAGAAGAACTACATTAATATTTACTATGAACATCATTATTTATAACCTCCTCAACGTCTGGACTACATTTATATTTATTGATAAATAAAAGTGAGAGTTTTCATGTAAACACTAAATTATCTGGTGACCCCAAACTTTAGAACCGCAGTGTGTATTTCACTTCTGATGATCAGAATCTCTGAGCGGCCGGTGGCCCGATAGGAGACAGAGAGTCAGCGGGATTCATCACCATGGCAACCACAGTGGCGTCGCCCCTCAACGGATCCACGAGCGTGATCCCCGAAGTCAGGCGCACAAAACCTCATGGAGAGGATCATCATGACCTCGTTATGTAGGGGTCATGTGATGACCTCGTGTAGGGGTCATGTGATGACCTCTTCATGTAGGGGTCATATGATGACCTCGTTTTGTAGGGGTCATATGATGACCTCGTGTAGGGGTCATGTGATGACCTCGTTGTGTAGGGGTCATGTGATGACCTCGTTGTGTAGGGGTCATGTGATGACCTCTTCATGTAGGGGTCATATGATGACCTCGTTGTGTAGGGGTCATGTGATGACCTCGTTGTGTAGGGGTCATGTGATGACCTCGTTATGTAGGGGTCATGTGATGACCTCTTTATGTAGGGGTCATGTGATGACCTCGTTGTGTAGGGGTCATGTGATGACCTCATTATGTAGGGGTCATATGATGACCTCGTTGTGTAGGGGTCATGTGATGACCTCGTGTAGGGGTCATGTGATGACCTCGTTATGTAGGGGTCATGTGATGACCTCTTCATGTAGGGGTCATATGATGACCTCGTTTTGTAGGGGTCATGTGATGACCTCGTTGTGTAGGGGTCATGTGATGACCTCGTTTTGTAGGGGTCATGTGATGACCTCGTTGTGTAGGGGTCATGTGATGACCTTGTTGTGTAGGGATCATGTGATGACCTCGTTGTGTAGGGGTCATGTGATGACCTCGTTGTGTAGGGGTCATGTGATGACCTCTTTATGTAGGGGTCATGTGATGACCTCGTTGTGTAGGGGTCATGTGATGACCTCATTATGTAGGGGTCATATGATGACCTCGTTGTGTAGGGGTCATGTGATAACCTCGTGTAGGGGTCATGTGATGACCTCGTTATGTAGGGGTCATGTGATTACCTCGTTTTGTAGGGGTCATGTGATGACCTCGTTGTGTAGGGGTCATGTGATGACCTCGTTATGTAGGGGTCATGTGATGACCTTGTTGTGTAGGGGTCATGTGATGACCTCGTTGTGTAGGGGTCATGTGATGACCTCGTTGTGTAGGGGTCATGTGATGACCTCGTTGTGTCCGCTCGAGTAAAACCCCTCATTGGTGCAGACGTTTCATCTCTTTCTGCTCAGACGTGTCCATAACCGCCATGAGGCGGTTTCATGAGCTTCTGGACACTAACAGCAGGTTTTATTTGAGGATGACGCGGTTCACATGGAATCAAGAGCATTCCAGGGATTTTAGTTTAAATTCATGATTATTGGTGGTTGCGTTAGCTTGGCGTTAGCTTGACGTTAGCTTGACGTTAGCTTGTTCGCACGTTACTCAGCATCAGGATGATAAATCGATGGAACAAGAAGCTCGAAACGCTGCAAACTGAAGCAAAACTTCCTCATTTATAGAAACAAAGGCATTAAAATAAACTTTCTTTTTAAGTGTTCTTTTCCCACGATTCAGATTAAAATAATCCAGAACAAAATCTGCCTTTTTTATTCAAATCGCTCAACAAAACAATACATTAAATACATTATCTGACATTCACGAGCACCAATTGTTCCACTTGTGTTCATCAAAGGCAAAACATAAGGCGACATGCAGCCGGCTGACATTATTATTATGATCATAATCTGAAGATGAATGTCACGTTCTCATGTTCTGGAAACTCTCACTTTGTTATTCAAGCACTTCGTTGTGCATAAATCCTTCTGTTCCAATGTTATGCAGATATACTTTATAGGGACTAAAAATACATCCAGTCATTTAAAGTAAAGTGAGAGGAGATCAAAGACACGCCTCCTTCGCCTTAATGGGTTTCTATCGGAATGTTTATTTAGTTATTATATGTAATCTTAACTTTTGTAACCATCCATCTGGTGGAGCACACACACTTTTATTTTTGGTATTTACTATTTTATTTCGTTTTTTGTTTTTTCAGTTTGACAAGAAATAAATAGTTTAAAATGTAAGGAAGGAAAAAATAAATTAAAGCATGCATCAGATTGTAAGGAAATATTAAATATAGAGTAAATATTTAATCAGTCAAAAATAATATGAAGAATTATCTGAACGCAAACTTTAAAAATGTTGCAGCTCAGGAAATATAAAAACACCCAATTTAAATTAAAAGGATAAATAAGAATATAAATATCACAGATTAGTGAAATAAGAATATAAATATCACAGATTAGTGAAATAAGAATATAAATATCACAGATTAGTGAAATAAGAATATAAATATCACAGATTAGTGAAATAAGAATATAAATATCACAGATTAGTGAAATAAGAATATAAATATCACAGATTAGTGAAATAAGAATATAAATATCACAGATTAGTGAAATAAGAATATAAATATCACAGATTAGTGAAATAAGCGTCCTGTCCAGGCTGTCCCCTGCCTTCGCCCCATGTCAGCTGGGATAGGGTCCAGCGACCCCGCGACCCCAACGAGGATAAGCGGTATTGATGATGGATGGATGGATAGTGAAATAAGAATATAAATATCACAGATTAGTGAAATAAGAATATAAATATCACATATTAGTGAAATAAGAATATAAATATCACAGATTAGTGAAATAAGAATATAAATATCACAGATTAGTGTTTATGGTGTTAGTGTTTACTCAGTTTTGATTAAATGTCATAACTTTATAAAGCATCACCTTTTCTATCCTCTTTATGTTTTCAACATGTACCCCACACACACACACACACACATATATTATATATGTATAAATATAGATATATAACAATAAAAGTACTTACAGTAGTTTCACTTCTCAGAGCGACGTCGTTACTTTAGAGACAAAAGAGAAATGTGATGATCAGACAGAGAGGAAGACGAGGAGGTTAGAGGAAACACACACACCACACACATACACACACACACAGCGCATACACTCACACACACACACCCACCACAAACACACGTACACACACCACACACACACACCACACACATACACACACACACAGCGCATACACACACACACACACCACAAACACACACACACCACACACACATACACACAGTGCATACACTCACTCACACACACCCACCACAAACACACGTACACACACCACACACACAGCGCGCGCACACACTCACACACACACACACACACACAGCACGCACACTCACACACACCCACCACAAACACACGTACACACACCACACACACAGTGCGCGCGTACACACACACACACACAGCACGCACACTCACACACACACACACACACACACACACACACAGATGCACTCCAAGTCCACCTGTCAAGTTTTTCTTGAGCTTTTTAAATCCTTAACGATCTCCAGCAAACTGAAGAATACTGTGACAGAATATACAACTATATACAATTATATATACCTATATATAACTATATACAACTATATATACTATACATAACTATACATAAATATGTAAAACGTTATATAACTATATACAACTATATACAACTATTTATAATTATATATACCTATATATAACTATATACAACTATATATATATATATATACATAACTATATCAAACTTTATAAACACCGGTTCAGTGAGTCTGTCGTCACAGAATCACCATCATGCCACACACACACACACACATACACACACACACACACACACACACACACACACACACGCACACGTACACGCACACACACGCACACACACACGTACACACACACACACACGCACACACACACACACACACGTACACACACACACACACACACACACGCACACACACGTACACACACACACACATACACACACACACACACACACCTGGGCTACCACCAAAGTGTCAACGGCAAAGATGCGGTGAGACACCCCCCCCAAAGTGCCCCTTCAAAATAAAAGCAGCGGTGTGTCACTGATCTACCCTCTCAGTCAGACCTAAAGGGTCAAAAGGGGTCATAAGGGGTCAAAAGGACGACTCATTGGTTATAACGTGCCTCTTTTCAGATTAATCAATCTGAGCGTTCACATAATATTGCAAACAAACTTAACATGAACCGACAAAGAGTATCACACTAACAGGAGTTTAACGAAAACATACATAGAGATCCGAAAACAACGTGACCACAAACTATTAGTTAGGTTTCTTTCATTTTGACACCCCCCAAAAAAACCTGACCTCTTTATCCCCCCCCCCCAAAAAAAAACCTTGAAGATATAACATTTATTTTGCCAGTTGTAAGCCGGAAGTGAAATAATCACAACTGGCAAAATAAAAGTTTTATAATTTATTTTTTGGGGTGTCAAATAAAGAGCCTGACTGAGAGTTTATGGACTCCCAGTTATGGACCTTTTATTTGACCATCCCCCCAAAAAAGAAAAAGAAATACGACTTTTATTTTGCCAGTTGTGAAACCGGAAGTCCGCTAATCCCCGTCGGAGTTGCTCGACGTCGCTCCGGTGTGGAGGTGGAGGAGTCTGCAGTCCGCCGCCCGCACCCTCCTCTCCGCTGCGGGACACGACTCACGCGGACGCGTCTGCACCGGGACACCGGGCGAAGGTAAGAGCGCGAGCCCGGCCGCGCGCAGCGCGCCTCTCATGCACGAGCCTGAGGAAACACTGGCGGCGGCTGCCGACGCGTACAGACGGTCACGTTGCTCCCGGGACGCGTTGCAGGAGGAGCGTCTGTAGTTTATACACTTTCTCATTGTGGAGTCCAGGTCGGGAAGCCTTGTGTGTGTGTGTGTGTGTGGGGGGGGGGGGGGGGGGGCTTCCCAATGGAAAACAACTGTACTAATGATGCATTACAGCTCTGACCTGTAATAAAGCATCACAGGTTTCACAGTTATTGATGAATTATACCTTTTAAAAAAATGTTCACGCTCACTTTGGTCTGATGTAACACGATGACGTCAGTGGGCTGGATGAACTGGTGAACAGCAGTAATTAGTCTGGTCATCTGAGTTGCTTCATTCATTATTATCCCAGATACTGTAACTATGTGTTTTAGTTGACATATTATGGGATACTGTTTTAGGGTTTTAGAGTTTTATGCTCACTAAAGTTTTTCCTCTAAACTAAATGTGTGTTCCCCCCGAATGTAACCTCTGTGCACATCTGTGTTAAAGGTATACTCATTATGTAAGGTCAGACCAGGTGTGGCTGCCATCCCTTTCATAAAGTCGGTAACCATGGCGACCCCATGGGGGATGGACGCAGCCACCCCTTTTAGTTTCCACATCGATTTAAGACGAGTGGATTCCCTCCGCTCACGCTTCACTTGCTTTTCTCACATTTTAATTTATATACTTTTTGGGCTTTTTTGGGAGTCAAAGAAGAAGATAAAAAACAAAGTGCAAGAAATCCAGACGACGAGAGTCGAGAACAGAAAACCTTCGTCTCTCTCTCCATGTGGGCCGCCGGCTCGCTCCACTGTGGAGTCAGCTCTCTCTCTCTCTCCTCTCTCTCTCTCTCTCTCTCTCTCTGTTTCAGACTCAAGAGGCTCATTTCCAGAGTTCGGGGAGCCCATCCGAGGTTGTTCTCCGGCCTGTTTATGTTCCCACTTTTCATCTGCACACTGTTTATTTGGGGGAAATTGAGAGAGGAATGCCAGTTCCCCCCTTTTTCCTTTTCCCCCTTCTTTTTTCTTCTTCCTCTCTTTTTCTGTCTTTCTGAACTCGGACCGAAAGAAGCAGAGTTTAGTCTAGAAAACCTGGTCCAGTTGTTCTGTGTTGTTATTTCTCTCACCTGTTCTTGGAGGACCTGTGTGTGTGTGTGTGTGTGTGTGTGTCCAGAGAACTGTGACTTGTGACCTCTCGTCTCGTTTGACCCCGACGACCTCTCGCTCGGCCTCGAGAGGAGAAGCCGCCCGTTTATGGAATAATAAACTGAATTTAAAGCTGATTCATGAGCTGCTCCCAGATCAAAGTGGAAACACAGTGTGTGTGTGTGAGTGTGTGTGTGTGTGTGTGTGTGTGTGAATAGGGGGGGGGGTGCTAGACTGGACGCTATAAGCTGAGGGACACTTAGCATCTGTTCGCTCCACACAGACTTCACTTTGAGCCGGTCACATGGCTTTGATTAGTGGGCTGCTTTTGGGGAGAGCTCTCTCTCCGTTCTACCCGGCAACAGTCGGAGACAAGGACGGCTCAGAAGAGAGAAACTCGCTGTGCGTCTGTCGGGCGACTTCCAACTGGATCCACTGGCGTGATTACTGATGCAAATTGGGCCCACCCTTAAAAAAATCCCACCTAATTACCCCCCCCCCCGCCCTCTCTCTCTCTCTCTCTCGTTAACAACCACCTCTTTCTTCTCCCCTCCCTTCTTTTCTCTTTTGCAAAAACGTTGTGATTGCACTGGAAGTCGGACGGCTCAGACCTCGTTCTCTCTCTCTCTCTCTCTCTCTCTCTCTCTCTCGCTTCGTCGTAGCCGAACATCGTTCTTCCTTCGTTCCACGGACAACGTGGTCGCCTCGAAGGAACAGCATCGGTTCTCTTCTTTAAAATAATCAAAAAGGAGAGTTTAGCGGTAGTTATGAGCCACGAGTTTAATAAACCGCACATTGAATTGAGCAGCGAAGAAGAAGAAGAAGTAATAAAAAAAATGGAGGGGAGGTTTTTGACTTGTGCAGGAAATGAGAGAGAGAGAGAGAGAGAGAGAGAGAGAGAGAGAGAGAGAGAGAGAGAGAGAGAGAGAGAGAGAGAGAGACTTCAGTTGTTCCACGTATGAGGGGAAGCTGCACCAAAGACCCCTCAGAGTTCCTCCTCCTCCTCCTCCTCCTCCTCCTCTTCTTCCTCGGCGGGTTGAGGTGATTTAAGACTCGTCTCCTCTCCAGCTCGGCGTGTTCAGAAAGAGAGAGAGAGGCTTCACCTCCGCTCTCTCTCTTTCTTTTCATTCCCCCTCGGGTTTCGCGCTCGTTTCTTTTTCCTCCTTTTCTTTTTTTGAGGAGGCAACTTGCCCCCCCCCCCCCCCCACACACACACACAATACCAAAAGGTTTCCCCATCTGCTTCCGATTACCTTTGGCTGCAGTTGGTTAGCCGCCAGCCATCTGGGCCAGTGTGGCGTCTCGCTCTCCTCAGACGGCATGTGTGTGTGTGTGTGTGTGTGTGTGTGGGGGGGGGGGGCAGGCAGACTCTACTGCAGGGTAGTAAGGGGTTGGGGTTGGGGCTTTTTATTTTTTTTAGCTGACACATGCAAACCAGAGCCAGGAAACTCCAAGAGAAGAGAAGAGCACCAGAACACTGATCCTGGATCTGTGTTCCAGGCTCCTGCGCTCATGGAAAACCTGGGAAAAGTCCTGGGAATGATGTTATATTCATTATGTTCATTTACACAGTTTAATTAAAAGAATAAACATTTATATCCCTATTTATTCTTTTAATCAAACTATTGTCTCTCATTCATTTGTGTCATTTAAACACTGAGATTTCAACAAATGTTCAGTCCTGGAAATTTGGTTTAAAAGTCCTGGAAACACATCAACATGTTCATTGGTCATGAGGATGAACCTGTTCATTGGTCATGAGGATGAACCTGTTCATTGGTCATGAGGATGAACCTGTTCATTGGTCATGAGGATGAACCTGTGCATTGGTCATGAGGATGAACCTGTTCATTGGTCATGAGGATGAACCTGTTCATTGGTTGTGTGGATGAACCTGTGCATTGGTCATGAGGATGAACCTGTTCATTGGTCATGAGGATGAACCTGTTCATTGGTCATGAGGATGAACCTGTTCATTGGTCATGAGGATGAACCTGTTCATTGGTCATGAGGATGAACCTGTTCATTGGTCATGAGGATGAACCTGTTCATTGGTCATGTGGATGAACCTGTTCATTGGTCGTGTGGATGAACCTGTGCATTGGTCGTGTGGATGAACCTGTTCATTGGTCATGAGGATGAACCTGTGCATTGGTCGTGTGGATGAACCTGTTCATTGGTCGTGTGGATGAACCTGTGCATTGGTCATGAGGATGAACCTGTTCATTGGTCATGAGGATGAACCTGTTCATTGGTCGTGTGGATGAACCTGTTCATTGGTCATGAGGATGAACCTGTTCATTGGTCGTGTGGATGAACCTGTTCATTGGTCATGTGGATGAACCTGTGCATTGGTCATGTGGATGAACCTGTTCATTGGTCGTGTGGATGAACCTGTTCATTGGTCATGAGGATGAACCTGTTTATTGGTCATGTGGATGAACCTGTGCATTGGTCGTGTGGATGAACCTGTTCATTGGTTGTGTGGATGAACCTGTTCTTTGGTCGTGTGGATGAACCTGTTCATTGGTCGTGTGGATGAACCTGTTCATTGGTCGTGTGGATGAACCTGTGCATTGGTCGTGTGGATGAACCTGTTCATTGGTCGTGTGGATGAACCTGTTCATTGGTCATGAGGATGAACCTGTGCATTGGTCGTGTGGATGAACCTGTTCATTGGTCGTGAGGATGAACCTGTGCATTGGTCGTGTGGATGAACCTGTTCATTGGTCGTGTGGATGAACCTGTTCATTGGTCGTGTGGATGAACCTGTTCTTTGGTCGTGTGGATGAACCTGTGCATTGGTCGTGTGGATGAACCTGTTTCACTATGCATCCCTTGTTCCTCTCTGTTTTTGAGGTTACATCTTTCCTCCTCTCCTCCAGACCGTGCAGAGGACTCTGAACCTGCCACTTGCTGCAGAACCCCTCACAACATCGGTTCGGGTCTGCTGGACTCCCCCAGAGGACGCGTCCAGGACCAGGACCAGGACCGGGACCGGGACCAGGACCATCACCGCAGTGGGCGCCATGTCCGTCTGAAGCCGCCGCCGTCCCGCCGCCATGGCCCAGCGGGGCCCCGAGCGGTCCCACTGCTAGGCCTCCGGGGGGCCGGAGACATGTGGGGACGGAGGCCCGGGGACCACCGCACTGAACCCTGCTGCCATAGCAACGCTACCTGGAGTAACCATGGAAACACTACGCAACACCTGGCTGCTCTGCATCCTCATGCTGGCGGCCGCAGAGGTCGAGGGAGGTCGCAGCCAAAATGAGTTCTCCCAGTCACAAGGTGAGAGGGGGAGGAGGGAGGGAGGGAGGGAGGGAGGAGAGAAGGAGGAGGGGGAGGGGGAGGAGGAGAGAGAGGAGGGGGGAGGAGGGAGGAGGGAGGAGGAGGAGGGGAGAGGAGGAGGGAGGAGGGAGAGGGAGAGGAGGAGGAGGAGGAGGGAGGAGGAGGGAGAGGGAGAGGAGGAGGAGGAGGAGGAGGAGGGAGAGGGAGAGGAGGAGGAGGAGGAGGAGGAGGAGGAGGAGGAGGAGGAGAGAAGGAGGAGGAGGAGGAAGAGGAGGAGGAGGAGGAGGAGGAGGAGGAGGAGGAGGAGGAGGAGGAGGAGGAGGAGGAGGAGGAGGAGGAGGAGGAGGAGGAGGAGGAGAGGGAGGAAGAGGAGGAGGAGGAGGAGGAGGAGGAGGAGGAGGAGGAGGAGGAGGAGGAGGAGGAGGAGGAGGTGGTGTGTATAGAGCTTGTGTCCTGATCTCTCACTTCGTGAACAGAGTTATAAACGAGTTGTGGAGATAAACCCGATGACCAGCAGCGGCGTGGCGTTTGAGGTCTGAGTAAATCGTGGGAGAACATCATTGTTCTCTGGTCCTTCGCCCTCAGAGACACGCTCACGTCTTCGTGGTCGAGGCGCCAAGAGGAAATGTGTTTCTCATTGTCGAGGAAGAGAGAGAAAAGTTCACGGCGCTCGGCCGTGTTTAGAAGTCCTCCTCAGGGCGGAGAACGTTCTCCGAACTGAAGGAGTCACGAACACGGGGAACACAAACGTACGCCACACGACCACGGGGGGGGGGCTGCTAAACTTGAAATCTTCATCCACAAATCACGGCCACTCCTCCCCCCCCCCCCACACACACACACACACACACACACACACACACACACACACACACACACACACACACACACACACACACACACACACACACACACACACACACACACACTCTCTCTCTCTGGAGCTGGACTCCCCTGAAGGCAGAGGCGTAAGGCGGGAGTGTCTGTGTCTCGTCACCCGAACAGGGCTGTGATTGTGTATTTCCTGAACTTAACCTCTGACCCCCCCCCCCCCCCCACCCCACCCCCCCGCCAGCTGTCTCCAATCGTCCGCCTCAAACCCCGCGGAGGCCTCCAGGTACAGACGCTCAGGGTCTGTTAGTTTCTTCTAAGCTCCGCCCACATCGGACAGGAAGCACCCAAGAGGAAAAGCTTCTAAGCACCAAACAGAAGAAAAGCTTCTACGCACCCAACAGAAGAAACGCTTCTGAGCACCCAACAGAAGAAAAGCTTCTAAGCACTCAACAGAAGAAACGCTTCTAAGCACCCAACAGAAGAAAAGCTTCTAAGCACCCAACAGAAGAAAAGCTTCTACGCACCCAACAGAAGAAACGCTTCTGAGCACCCAACAGAAGAAAAGCTTCTAAGCACCCAACAGAAGAAACGCTTCTGAGCACCCAACAGAAGAAAAGCTTCTAAGTACCCAACAGAAGAAAAGCTTCTAAGCACCTAACAGACTTAAAGAGACAGAGATCTCTGTCAGGAGTTGGCGAAGGCCCCAAAAACAGACGCTTGCCCGTGTCTCCCCTCCTGTGTCTAAGGAGAGGTGTTAGCCTCCTCCCCGTGTCTCTCTTGTGGTTGGATCTGAACCATCAACCCCTCTTCCTCTTCCTCCTCCTCTTCCTCCTAGAAGTCTGTTCTCAGAAGGCGTGTCCCGGCCGGAGGGAGGGACCGTTTCCATCAGAGTGTTTTCCTCTCAACTATTTTCATTTGGCCGATAACAGAACCCACGCCTGGGGGGGGGGGGGGGGGGGGGGGGTTGGGGGCGGAGTCGGGGAGAGCTTCCTGTTTGGATTTAGTGAGCATGTTGTCCCCGACCAGGAAGACGTTCCCTGGTCTGACGTACTGGATGAAGGGGTTGAGTGTCTCAGGGTCAGCCTCTATGTAGCCCCAGTTATAACCCCTTTATGAATGAGTCAACGCTATGAAGGCTTCTTCTGGAACGCCTCCTCTCTTCACGCCCGTGACGTGTTCCACGGGTCGAGTTCGGTGTTCTACCTCGTTATCGCCTCTCTTCATGCGCTCTGCTCAGTTACATTACATCACATCACATGTCATGTAGCAGAGGCTTTTGTCCAGAGAGACTTACAATAAGTGCATTTCAACCTAGAGGACAAACTAAGAACAACAAGAATACAGAAAGTAACATTCCCTCATCATAGTCAAACTACTAAAGTACCACAATAAGAGCCATTCAAGTGCTACTAAAGTGATAATCTGTGTTTAATCCAGATATAGTCTAAAGGTTTTCAGTTTCCGGTGAAGATGTAGAGACTTCCTGCTGTCCTGGTGTCAGTGGGGAGCTGGCTCCACCAATCAGGAGCCAGGACAGCAGACAGTCTGATGTAGTGATGAGATGGAGGTGACGGAGTCACAAGTCGGTTGGCTGTTGCCGAGCGGAGCGAACGTGCCGGGGTGTACGGTGTGACCACATCCAGGATGTAGACGGAGCCGATCCGCTCAGAGCACGGTACCAAGAACCAATGTTCTGAAGAGGATGCTGCTCCACCGGTAACCATGGAGAGAGAGGAGGAGCGGAGTGGTGTGGGTGGAGGAGCAGAGTGGTGTGGGTGGAGGAGCAGAGTGGTGTGGGTGGAGGAGCAGAGTGGTGTGGGTGGAGGAGTGGAGTGGTGTGGGTGAATTTCTGGAGGCTGAAGACCAGTCGAGCTGCTGCATTCTGGATGAGCTCAGAGGCCGGATGGCCTTAGCAGGTAGAGCAGCCAGGAGGGAGTTGCAGTAGTCGAGGCGCAAAATGACCAGAGCCTGGACCAGAGCCTGGACCAGAGCCTGGACCAGAGCCTGGACCAGAACCTGGACCAGAGCCTGGACCAGAGCCTGGACCAGAACCTGCGCTGCCTTCTGGGTCAGAAGAGGCCGTGTTCTCCAGACGTTGTGCAGCATGTACCTACAGGAACGCTGTGGCAGCGATGTTGGCCGTCAGGGAGAGTTGACTGTCTAGCGTCACCCCGAGGCTCCTGGCAGTCAGGGTAGGGGCCAACACGGAGCTGTTGGAGGTGGTGGTCAGGTCGTGGGTGGGGTTCAGTCAGGGTAGGGGCCAACACGGAGCTGTTGAAGGTGGTGGTCAGGTCCTGAGTGGGGTTCAGTCAGGGTAGGGGCCAACACGGAGCTGTTGGAGGTGGTGGTCAGGTCCTGAGTGGGGTTCAGTCAGGGTAGGGGCCAACACGGAGCTGGTGGAGGTGGTGGTCAGGTCCTGAGTGGGGTTCAGTCAGGGTAGGGGCCAACACGGAGCTGTTGAAGGGGGTTCAGTCAGGTAGGGGCCAACACGGAGCTGGTGGAGGTGGTGGTCAGGTCCTGAGTGGGGTTCAGTCAGGGTAGGGGCCAACGGAGCTGTTGAAGGTGGTGGTCAGGTCCTGAGTGGGGTTCAGTCAGGGTAGGGGCCAACACGGAGCTGGTGGAGGTGGTGGTCAGGTCGTGGGTGGGGGAACCTTTCCCTGGTAGGAACAGTAGCTCGGTCTTGTCAGGGTTGATCTTCAGGTGGTGAGCAGACATCCACTGAGAGATATCCGTCAGACAGGCAGAGATTCGCGCCGCCACCTGTGTTTCAGACGGTGGGAACGAGAAGATCAGTTGGGTTCTCAGATCAGTTCTCCGGTAAACGTTCCGGAGCTCCTGAAGAAGACTCCGACGAAGAAATGACGACTTTGAAGTTCCTGGACGGCGGAAGTTGAGTCTGAGTTAGGAAGTAAAGACGAGAAGCTCAGGAACAGAACCATGAGGGTTCTGAAAGGGTTCTCTAAGAGGCTTTGTGGTTCTACGAAGAACCATCACCTACTGGAGAACCCTTCTTCAGTTTGAGGCACCTTTACAGGTTCTTAAGAACCCTGGTTTGAAAGGTTCTTTGGGGAACCAGATATGGTGCCTTAAAGAACCATGTGTTGAAGGTTCTTTGGGGAACCAGATATGGTGCCTTAAAGAACCATGTGTTGAAGGTTCTTTGGGGAACCAGATATGGTGCCTAAAAAGAACCATGTGTTGAAGGTTCTTTGAAGAACTCTTTAAGGAAAAGGTTCTCTAGAGAACCCTGTTTTTAAAGGTTCTTTGAGACGCCTTCAGAGAGAAGAACATTTGACGTGAAATAGAAAAAGGCCCAAACCGCTGAGTCGGGTCCCTTTGGAGAGGTCCTGGCCATCGTTGTTGTTTACATGTCATCGTTGTTGTTTACATGTCATCCTTGGTGTTTACATGTCATCGTTGGTGTTTACATGTCATCGTTGGTGTTTACATGTCATCGTTGTTGTTTACATGTCATCGTTGGTGTTTACATGTCGTTGTTGTTGTTTACATGTCGTTGTTGTTGTTTACATGTCATCGTTGGTGTTTACATGTCATCGTTGTTGTTTACATGTCGTTGTTGTTGTTTACATGTCGTTGTTGTTGTTTACATGCCGTTGTTGTTGTTTACATGTCGTTGTTGTTGTTTACATGTCATCGTTGGTGTTTACATGTCATCGTTGTTGTTTACATGTCGTCGTTGTTGTTTACATGTCGTTGTTGTTGTTTACATGTCATCGTTGTTGTTTACATGTCATCATTGGTGTTTACATGTCATCGTTGGTGTTTACATGTCATCGTTGGTGTTTACATGTCATTGTTGTTGTTTACATGTCGTTGTTGTTGTTTACATGTCATCGTTGTTGTTTACATGTCATCGTTGTTGTTTACATGTCATCGTTGGTGTTTACATGTCGTTGTTGTTGTTTACATGTCGTTGTTCTCGTCAGTAGAATCAGAGCCAGGTCTGTGTTTTCGTAATCTCTCCGGGTCAGAACTCCAGTAGAACTCCAGTAGAACCTCAGCAGCGTTTTTAATTGTGCTCGCTCTCGCGGTTCTGTTCAAGTTCTTTTCGCTGCCTGTGAACGGCGTTCCCAGTCCGGAGTTCTGTCGGCCTCGGCACCGACAGGAAGTACATAGTTCAGGGTCGCCATGGCAACGTTCCCTTGCAGCCCGTCAGGACCAGAAGTTCTGACAGTTCGGTCTCCTCGCCAACTGGGTTCCTCTCCCTTTTTAAATGTGCGCTTCAATATAAGTCATAATACGGGGGGATGAAATCCAGCTTTCTGATTGGTTGAGAGTCGGTGTTCTTTATTGACGGTCCACCTCGGCCTCTCCTACCTTATTGCTTATCGAACTCTGATTTAGTTTGTTCAAGCCTCCTCTTCTTCACCTCTTCTTCACGTCTTCTTCACCTCTTCTTCACTTCTTCTTCACGTCTTCTTCACCTCTTCTTCACTTCTTCTTCACCTCTTCTTCACCTCTTCTTCACCTCTTCTTCACCTCTTCTTCACGTCTTCTTCACGTCTTCTTCACCTCTTCTTCACGTCTTCTTCACGTCTTCTTCACCTCTTCTTCACTTCTTCTTCACGTCTTCTTCACCTCTTCGTCACGTCTTCTTCACCTCTTCTTCACGTCTTCTTCACCTCTTCTTCACCTCTTCTTCACTTCTTCTTCATGTCTTCTTCACCTCTTCTTCACGTCTTCTTCACCTCTTCTTCACGTATTCTTCACCTCTTCTTCACCTTCTTCACGTCTTCTTCACCTCTTCTTCACGTCTTCTTCACCTCTTCTTCATCTCTTCCCCTCCAGCTGCCTTCCTGTCGACGCTCGGCCGGTATGACATCGCCATCCCGGTGCGCGTCGGCCCCGACGGCGAGCCGCTGGACGCCGGAGACGCGGCGCGGCGCCCCAGGAGGAGGCGCGGCGCCGGAGAGAGGCCGCCTGACTCGGTACGGCTTCAAGAAGAACGGCTCTGACCTTCATCAGGCTCGGAGGGCAGGGAGTTTAAACTCTTTTTATTTCCAGGCCGGGAAAAGTCCTTAAAAAAATGAAATCTGAAAGGTTTTGAAAAAGTCCTGAGAATGTTTTATTCATATGTTACATACATTTATACAGTTTAATTAAAAGAATAAACATTGATGCAAATAAATATTCTTTAAATCGAACTATAGTCTCCCATTAATTTGTTATTTAAGGTTTATATACTCATATACAGAGATTTGGTTTCATGGCTTCTGCAATGCGAATATACTCAAATATTACATGTATAATTTTTATTCCGTCTGTATATTTGATATTTTTATTGTATTTTTCTTACTTAAAGAAATATTTTTGTTTCGTCTTATATATATATATATATATATATATATATATATATATATATTTTTTTTTTTATATATATTTTTTTAATATAATTAATTATGACCTTGTATAACTTTTATTCCGTCTGTATATTTAATATTTTTATTGTATTTTTCTTACTTAAAAAAATATTTTAGTTTCTTCTAAAAAAAAATCAAATACATATATATTTATACATTTTTTTATATATATATATATATATATATATATATATATATATACATATATATGTATGGGGGGAAAACATATTTTTTAAGTAAGAAAAATACAATAAAAATATATACAGACGGAATAAAAGTTATACAAGGTCATAATGAATTATGTATATATATATATATATATATATATATATATATATATCATTTTTTTCTTCATTTCTGTCGTTATTCTTCCTGCTCAGTGCTGTGCGTCGGTCAACGCGCTGTGACCCCTGCTCATCCCCATCTCTAGACCCTCTCCGTTCTGATGAGTCTTCTGTGTCTCTTCCTCGTCCCTCAGCTCTTCTACCAGCTGTCCACGCCACGCAACGACTTCCTGCTGAACCTCACGCTGCAGGGCGGCCTGCTGTCGCCACAGCTCCGGGTGGAGTACTGGAAGAAAGGCCGGCTGGCCTGGAGCCGCCCGTACTCGCCGCGCTGCCACTACGCCGGGCACCTGCAGGACCGGCCGCACGCCAGCAACGTGGCGCTGAGCAACTGCAACGGCCTGGTAAGCCTGAGCCCAGCTCATGTCCACCGGCCGGGGTCAGCGGCAGCAGAGGGGGGGGCTCTCCTTCTGGGTCAGAGCGTGGCGTTCATTTAACGGCGGAGCATCGGCTCCATGCACACCACAGCGCGGTCCTCAGAAAGGGGAACCCATCCTAAAGAGGGGCTTTACGTCTGATGCAGGGAGCAGTCCACAGGACGAGGACACGTCGACTTCATATGCAACTTCTTCAGATTTACACATTTACACATTTTCACTTCACAATGAAGGGGACATTGATTATTGATTTGACAAAACCCTCCGACGTGGTCCTCAAAGGGAAACGACTACCTGAAAGGAAATGATCTAATTCATCTTTAAAAATGTGCTTTATTTCTTCTTCCTCTACAGATAGAGTACCTGTATTGTTCTTGTACATATTACCACCTTCTGTATTGTGTGCCGGGGGGGGGGGGGAGTGTATCGCTCTCATTCACTCTTTCACGCTCTCACGTGTGTGTGTGTGTGTGTGTGTGTGTGTGTGTGTGTGTGTGTGTGCCACACAACACCTCCTAGTCAGGTCCTCACCGGGCTGCGAGTCCAAGTCTGTGTGTGTGTGTAATGTAAAACGATCTCTCGTCATGAGGTTGTCCCGTCACGGCGCTCACACCGCCGTGGGGCGCGTCCCGGCGCATCGTGTTCATGTTTGATGGAAGGCGAGGGCTTTGTCGTGACCTCCCTCCGGAGGGGAAGCTTCCTGATCGATACTGAACACTCGTCCTCTCAAACCAACGAGAAGGGCACCAAAACTAAATGCTGAGCTCCCGCTCGGCTGGAAGCCGCCTGGCCTCACCTAACCCCCCCCCTCTGTTGCTCGTTGCTCTGGCCAAGTCGTTACTGTGTGTCGTGTCATTGCCGGAGCGTGCGGGATGCTCTGCATTGGTGGCTGTAAAGTAGAGATGTGCGTAGTGTTGAGGTGTGTGATGCTGTTGACCGATGAGAGCAATGATTCCTGTCATTCCATCCTCTTCTGTTGTGCTCTACGTCTCTGTCTCTCTGCAGCAGGGGGTGATAGTTGCAGGGGGAGAGGAGTACCTGATTGAACCCCTTGTCTCTCCAGATAAGCAGACCGGGGCGGAGACGGGGCGGGGAGCCGAGGGGCGCCCCCACGTGGTTTACAAGCGTTCGTCGCTCCGCCACCAGTACAAGGGTCAATCCTGTGGAGTCACTGGTGAGAGGAGAGAATATTCTGGTCTTCTTTCTTTGAGGAGCAGCAGTTTTGGTCCGTACTGGAGGAATTAACAAAGTCCCTGGTTTATTGGCATAGTGGCCAGCGGCTTGTGGTTGTGTCCCAGTTCCCAGTTGTGATCGACTGTGACTAAGTCGGGTTGCAGGGTTCGTACGGTCATGGAAAAACTGTAAAACGTTCTGGAATTTGTAAAATGGTTCTTTCCAGGCCTGAAAACAAAAAAGTTTGAACATTTGGTTAAAAGTTCTTGAAACCCATTGGTCATGTGGATGAACCTGTTCATTGGTCATGTGGATGAACCTGTTCATTGGTCATGAGGATGAACCTGTTCATTGGTCACTGTGTGGATGAACCTGTTCATTGGTCACCGTGTGGATGAACCTATTCATTGGTCATGTGGATGAACCTGTTCATTGGTCATGTGGATGAACCTGTTCATTGGTCATGAGGATGAACCTGTTCATTGGTCATGAGGATGAACCTGTTCATTGGTCATGAGGATGAACCTGTTCATTGGTCATGAGGATGAACCTGTTCATTGGTCATGAGGATGAACCTGTTCATTGGTCATGAGGATGAACCTGTTCATTGGTCATGTGGATGAACCTGTGGGTGAACCCTGCATAATGTTGGGGGTTCTTCCCCCTGTGTTCTCGCCCCAGACGAGAAGCCGCTGAAGGGCGCCTCCTGGTGGCAGCGGACCCTGAAGACGCCGCTCCCCGCGGGCCGCGGCCAGCTGCCCCTGAAGCGCTCCGTTAGCCGCGAGCGCTACGTGGAGACGCTGGTGGTGGCCGACAAGATGATGGTGGGCTACCACGGCCGCAGGGACATCGAGCAGTACGTCCTGGCCGTCATGAATATTGTAAGTTTCACAACAAAAGATGTATTTGCAACAACAACAAAGAGTTTTTGGAGTTAATTTTGTTTATGTTTTACAAAAGAATTTCCACGGTGTAGTTCTCCTAGCAGTCGCTCAGGGTTTGGGTTCTAGAGGAATGGTGAGAAATGAACTTGTTTCACATTTATGAGTAAAAAACCCCAAATTATTTGTGTCGTGAAGCTCACGTTTCTGGTCACTGAGGAGCTTTTCACACAGTTTATCACATTAAACACACATATACACACACACACACACACACACACACACACAGGGTACCTCGTGACGGGGACCAGCTGCTCCTCTTCGGCTGCGGCTCAGATGAAGATCTGGATGTCGGTGCTCCAGCTGACGATGTGATGAGCGCCGTATCCGCGGTGCCCTGAACTCAGCAGCTACTTCAGGCTCCTCAGACGGACCCGCCTGGTCCATGATGAGTTCAAATGTTGGCGTCAAAATGGATCTTTGTCGAGAAGAAAGTTCCTCAAAGCACGAACACTGGTTCAGAGTGGTGACGATGTGAGGCGTGACTCTTTGTCTCTCCCGTTGTAGCGCCTTTGATCTTGTCCTTTGATGACGCTCCGGGGGCCGTCCTGTGGCCCTGTGTCGCTGCAGCAGCTGTTTTTAAGACTGGTCTTTTCTTGTTTCCCTGGAGGTCAGGTTGCCAAACTGTTCCAGGATTCTAGCCTCGGGAACGCGGTCCACGTCGTGGTGACGCGCCTCATCCTGCTGATGGAGGACCAGGTAAGCCCAAAGCATCGCTGGGCACGGCATCGTTGGCGTTCCCGTAGACTCGTCCTACGAGCGACTGAGTCAGGTTAGAACCCACAACCTCCCCCAGGACCGAGGGGGCTCCTAGAGAAGGCCGTGACCTTACCAGCCGGAGGTCACCGGGCCTCTGCGTGTGTTTGTGCCTCCAGCGGCGTGACCATGGACCCTGCAGTTAGAGGAGTGTTGCATTGTGGGCCTTGGGGTCTCCTCCGTCTCATTAGGGAGACGTTTAGGGTTCCCCCCTCAGAAGGAGCCCCTCTCCTCTCGTTGGTCCGTCAGTGGAGAACTAAACGTGGTCCTGAGCGGTGGGAAGGGTTGCTGTACGTCTTCATCCTCTCCGGACCGTGGGGTTGAAGTCGGGACGGGTTCTGGTCCTGGTCCTGGTTCTGGTTCTGGTTCTGGTTCTGGTTCTGGTTCTGGTTCTGGTTCTGCTCCGGCTCTCTAGAACCCGGAGAGCTGCCCCTGGAAAATAGAGCCGGCCAGAATGAGACAATTAGGAGTTATGTCACCACACACATTCCTGGGCTACCAGGCCTCGCCAGCTGTGGCCGGCAGAGAACCCTCCTCCTGCTCCTCCTCCTGCTCCTCCTCTTGCTCCTCCTCCTGCTCCTCCTCCTCCTGCTCCTCCTCCTGCTCCACCTCCTCCTCCTCCTCCTGCTCCTCCTCCTCCTCCTCCTCCTATTCCACCTCCTCCTGCTCCTCCTCTTGCTCCTCCTCCTGCTCCTCCTCCTCCTGCTCCTCCTCCTGCTCCTCCTCCTCCTGCTCCTCCTCCTGCTCCACCTCCTCCTCCTCCTCCTCCTCCTCCTCCTGCTCCTCCTCCTCCTCCTCCTGCTCCTCCTCCTGCTCCTCCTCCTGCTCCTCCTCCTCCTCCTCCTGCTCCTCCTCCTGCTCCACCTCCTGCTCCACCTCCTCCTCCTCTTGCTCCCCCTCCTCCCCCTCCTCCTCCTCCTCCTCCTCCTCCTCCTCCTCCCCTTGTCCATCTTGTGAAATAACATTTAACCTGAGTTCAAAAATAATAAATATACTAATTTAGGCTCACAGTATATGAGCAATTGTCATATATCAATAATAAGACTATTAGGCAATAATAAGACTATTAGGCAATAATAAGACTATAAGGCAATAGTCTACAGATTTAAAGTGTATTCATAGAAACAGAAAACATTAATCAGACAATCGGATTCAAATGTATTCTTATTTCTTTGTGATTATTTATTGGTATAATATTTTTTTTAACAACTATTCACAATTATAACTTATTTCTTTGTTTTTTTTATATATGTCAAATCATATTTATTGATTATTTCTGTGTGTACCTACCTGGTACAGGCAGTCAGATATTGTACAAACACCATTAAATGGTCTAAATGATGTCACGTCATTATCTTTCTTAGGCCCTTCTAATCTGTCGTGTGGTAATCTCCCCTCGGATCTCCTCCACTGGAATAACCTCATGACCGTGTGTCCTGTTCATAGATTTAAATACATAGATCTGCTTCTGACTGTTCCTCCTCTCCTCTGTCTTCTCAAGCCGACCCTGGAGGTCAACCACCACGCAGGCAAGTCTCTGGACAGCTTCTGTAAGTGGCAGAAGAACATCCAGCACCGCAGCAGCTCGGGGAACGCCATCCCCGACACCGGCATCGCGCACCACGACACGGCGGTGCTCATCACCAGGTGAGGCGGCCGGCCCCCCTCCGGGGACACGCCCCCCACTGGGGCTCTGGAGACGTGAAGGTCGTTTAATGAAGGACACGCCCCCCACTGGGGCTCTGGAGACGTGAAGGTCGTTTAATGAAGGACACGCCCCCCACTGGGGCTCTGGAGACGTGAAGGTCGTTTAATGAAGGACACGCCCCCCACTGGGGCTCTGGAGACGTGAAGGTCGTTTAATGAAGGACACGCCCCCCACTGGGGCTCTGGAGACGTGAAGGTCGTTCCATGACGGAGACGTCGTTCCACCCGAACCCGGCAGCGCCACGAAGGGTTACACGTGTTCCTTTGAGCCGATCCAACATTCCCAGCCTCTTTCCTCACCGGTTCTTCTCTTACTAAGCCGAGTCCGAGAGACTCGGGCCGAGAGAAGAACCGGAGAACAAGAAAGACGTGGAGGCCGTGGCGGGTAAACGTGTCGCCTTGACGCGGAGTCGTCCGAAATGGAGACGAGATCGAGGAACCAGAACTCGTGAAATCATTAATTTATGTGTGTCCATTACGAGCGTCCGTGATCTCTTTGAATCTGTGTGTGTGTGTGTGTGTGTGTGTGTGTGTGTGTGTGTGTGTGCGTATGGATTATTATTGGTTATTAACATCCTGGTTGATTCTCCATCTCGTCTGCAGGTACGACATCTGCATTCAGAAGAACAAGCCCTGTGAAACCCTAGGTACACACACACACACACACACACACACACACACACACGCACACACACACACACACACACGCACACACACACACACACACTTGTACTTTACATACACTGTACTCACTGCTGACATAAAGCCTCGAGCCTGAACGTCACCTTCAGGAGTGAATGCCTAACCTCAACCCAGACACACAACCCATACACACACACTCTCGCACACACACACACACACACACGCACACACTCAAACCAAGTGTGAACCCTCACAATTTAAAGGTTCAGTCCAAAGTGAGGATAGAAGATACAAGTTAAGCATGACTTCTAGGAGGGTCTGTATATATATATATTCTTATGTGAGTGTGTGTGTGTGTATGTGTGTGTGTGTGTGTGTGTGTGTGTGTGTGTGTGTTTATGTATGTGTGTGTGTGTGAGGCAGGTCTGGCTCCTGTGGGTGGGATGTGTGAGCCCGAGCGGAGCTGCAGCATCAACGAGGACATCGGCCTGGGAACGGCCTTCACCATCGCCCACGAGATCGGACACACGTGAGGACAACAACAACAACAACAAAACAACAACACACAGGGGACAACGATAACAATAACACACATCCAACTGGTGTCACATACACAGTCTGAGTCTGAGGAGGCGTCAGAGACGTGTAACTGAACGCAGAGCGGCTCTGAGGGGAAATGTGATGCTAAAACATCTGAAACATGAACTGCTCCTCCTCTTTGAGGCACTCGATGCAGCGTAAGAGTCTTTTGAAGATGTGACGTTGGGCTGGTCGACGCCTCCGTCCAGAAACGCCCTGATGATGAGTATCAAACAGACTCACATGGATGAAGTTGAACGTTTGTTTCAGTTGTGGACTTTTATTTTTTCACAGTGTCAAATCACTTTGAAGTCAGTAATCCTCTTCACCTCCCAGGCGTCCTGTTGTTGTTGTTGATGATGATGATGATGATGATGATGATGTTGATGTTGATCTTGATCTTGATCTTGATCTCTTCCACTAACACACTCGTCGTCTCCGGTTCCTCCGCCTTCAGGTTTGGGATGAACCACGACGGCATGGGCAACGCCTGTGGGCCGCGCAGCCAGGAGACCGCCAAGCTGATGGCCGACCACATCACCATGAAGACCAACCCCTTCATCTGGTCCGCCTGCAGCCGCGACTACATCACCAGCTTCCTGGAGTGAGTCACCACACACACACACACACACACACACACACAGCTGGACATGAACATGTGGTTTAAAGTCCTGGAAACCCATCAATCACCATGTGGATGAACCTGTTCATTGGTCATGAGGATGAACCTGTCATTGGTCGTGTGGATGAACCTGTTCACTGGTCATGTGGATGAACCTGTCATTGGTCATGTGGATGAACCTGTTCACTGGTCAAGAGGATGAACCTGTTCACTGGTCATGTGGATGAACCTGTCATTGGTCATGTGGATGAACCTGTTCACTGGTCGTGTGGATGAACCTGTTCATTGGTCGTGTGGATGAACCTGTCATTGGTCGTGTGGATGAACCTGTTCACTGGTCGTGTGGATGAACCTGTTCATTGGTCGTGTGGATGAACCTGTCATTGGTCGTGTGGATGAACCTGTTCACTGGTCGTGTGGATGAACCTGTTCATTGGTCGTGTGGATGAACCTGTCATTGGTCGTGTGGATGAACCCTGCCTGCCTCCTCTCCAGCTCGGGGATGGGCTCCTGCCTGAACAACGTGCCCCCTAAGCAGGACTTCGTGTACCCCACCACGGCTCCGGGTCAGGCCTACGATGCCGATGAACAGTGCCGCTTCCAGTACGGCGTCCGGTCCCGACAGTGTAAATACGCGGTGAGATTCCTGCTTCCCACGCGCTCGTCTTCAGGCTGTTGGCGTTCCTCGTGTTAGCGGCAGCAGAGCGACACGCGTGAACGCTCTGATCCTGATCCGGTGTGAGGTCAAAGGTCAGGGATGCTGTATGTGTACACATTGTAAAGCCTGTGACTCATATTTGGGATATTGAGCTATACAAAATAAACAGAATTAAAATTTAAAATTTTAATTTAATTTAAAATGTATTGGAAAATTAAATTTTAAATGTATTTGAACATTGAATTGAACATTGAACGCTAACCTCATCAAGCTAACAGGCTCAAAATGACATGTTGAAGTTCGGCAGGTTTATATAGGCAAATAAAAATAATATTTGAGTCTGGACCAAAGTGTCTTAAATGAAGTTATTTATTCTCTCCTTTGTCGTCCTCGACAACGTGAAACCTCGTGAATACTCTGTGTGGTTTAACTTGTGGAGCGGCTCACTGCAGGCGTCGCTGTAGCCGCAGAGGAACGAGAGTGTGTCTGTACCGTGTGTGTGACCAGTTGTTTCTCTACACACACACACACACACACAGGAGGTCTGCAGTGAACTCTGGTGCATGAGCAAGAGCAACCGCTGCATCACCAGCAGCATCCCGGCTGCAGAGGGAACCATCTGTCAGACCAACACCATCGAGAAAGGGGTGAATACAACCGTTATTACTGGATTGAGTTTGGAGTTATGAAGGAATAATAATGTATATTTATATGTGTGTGTGTGTGTATGTGTGTGTGTGCAGTGGTGCTACAAGAGGCTGTGTGTGCTGTACGGGACGCGTCCGGAGGGTGTGGACGGCGGCTGGGGTCTGTGGTCACCCTGGGAGGAGTGCAGCAGGACCTGTGGGGGGGGCGTGTCCTCGTCCATCAGGCACTGTGACAGCCCCAGGTAGGGTTACCTGAGCTGGCTGAAAGTACTGCTGTTACTACTGCTATTACTACTGCTATAACTATAAATACTCTTATAACTACTGTTATAACTACTGCTATAACTACTGTTATAACTATAACTACTGTTATTACTAGTGTTATAACTACTGTTATTACTACTGTTATAACTACTGTTATTACTAGTGTTAAAACTACTGTTATTACTAGTGTTATAACTAGTGTTATAACTATTGTTATTACTACTGCCACGCCTTATAAAGAGCGATGACGCGGTTCAGAACATGAAGGTATAAATCAGGAGGAGCAGCTCAATCACCTCTCTGATGAAACTGAGAACTCTGAGTTCATCCTGAAGCACCAGGCTCCGCCCCCAGGCTCTGCCCCCAGGCTCCGCCCCCAGGCTCTGCCCCCAGGCTCCGCCCCCAGGCTCTGCCCCCAGGCTCTGCCCCCAGGCTCCGCCCCCAGGGCTCCGGGCCTCTGGGGGCGGAGCCTGGAATCAAAACCAGAATGAACCCCATCTGAGGCCAAGAAAAGGGTTTTGTGTGTGTTGTTTTTCTGCGAGCATCGCTTCGGTTTACTGTTTACACTGTGTGTGTGTGTGTGTGTGTGTGTGTGTGTGTGTGTGTGTGTGTGTGTGTGTGTGTGTGTGTGTGTGTGTGTGGTTTCAGGCCAACTATTGGTGGAAAGTATTGTCTGGGGGAGAGGAAACGCTTCAGGTCCTGCAACATTGACGTGAGTACGCAGCGCAACACACACACACAACACACACACACCACACACACACACCACACACACACACAGACACACACACACCACACACACACACACACACCACACACACACACACACACACACACACACAACACACACACACCACACACACGCAGACACACACACACAACACACACACACCACACACACACACACACACACACAACACACAACACACACACACACTCTCACACACACACTATCATTACTGCAGAGGTCTGTGTGTTTGGACTCTGCCTGCATGTTTATATATATATATACACATACATATATCCATATATATATATTCATATATATATATATATATATACATATGTATATATATATGTGTATGTGTATATTTGTATATATATATGTATGTTTATATATGTATGTTCACATGTGTGTATATATATGTATGTAATATGTATATATATATGTGTATATATATATATATATATACATGGATGTTCACATGTGTATATATATGTGTATGTATATATATATATATATATATATCTATGTATGTTCACATGTGTGTATGTATATGTATATATGTATGTATATATATATACATGTATGTTCACATGTGTGTATGTATATGTATATATATACATGTATGTTCACATGTGTGTATGTATATGTATATATATACATGTATGTTCACATGTGTGTATGTATATATGTGTATATATATATATATATATATATATATATATATATATATATATACATGTGTGTATATATACGTATATATATATATATATATATATATGTATATATATACATGTGTGTCTCTGTGTTGTAGGACTGTCCTGCCGGCTCTCTGGATTTCCGGGTGGCTCAGTGCTCTGACTTCGACAGCATTTCTTTCCGGGGAAAGTTTTATACCTGGAAGCCGTACAGAGGAGGTGTGTGTGTGTGTGTGTGTGTGTGTGTGTGTGTGTGTGTGTGTGTGTGTGTGTGTGTGTGTGTGTGTGTGTGCTGCAGATGCTCTCCACACATTCCCACAATGCACCGTGAGAACTGGTCTCTCCCAATGAGCACGACGACGCTGGCTGTGGAGAGCAAAACAGTTTCCGTTTGATAGCTGGTTACCATAGCAACGAACCACAGACCCACTCCACACGGCCCCTCCCCTGTTCTCTCACTCCTCCCCTCCTCACTCCTCTTTCTCCCTTCTCTCACTCCTCTCTCTCCTCTCACTCCCTTCTCTCACTCCTCTCTCTCCCTTCTCTCCTCTCTCTCCCTTCTCTCACTCCCTTCTCTCACTCCTCTCTCTCCCTTCTCTCACTCCCTTCTCTCCTCTCTCCTCTCTCTCCCTTCTCTCACTCCTCTCTCTCCCTTCTCTCCTCTCTCTCCTCTCTCTCCTCTCTCTCCCTTCTCTCACTCCTCTCTCTCACTCCTCTCTCTCCCTTCTCTCCTCTCTCCCTTCTCTCACTCCTCTCTCTCCCTTCTCTCACTCCTTTGTATTTTTCTTTCACTTTCACCGTTTAACTCGGTCAAGACAGTTTATTTATTTTTCTTCGTCATCTCAGATGTACCTCTAACTTAGTTCACCATGACGCAATCTCCCCCTCCCTCTCTCTCCCCCTCCCTCTCTCTCCCCCTCCCTCTCTCTCCCCCTCCCTCTCTCTCCCCCTCCCTCTCTCTCTCAGTTCATTAATACAGTCTGTCTTTTAAGCTGCTGCACATTCTCACTCTAATGGTCTTCACATTCAACCCTCACACACAGACACGCACACACACACACACACACGCACACACACACACACACACACACAGACACACACACACACACACCTGCTGCAGGCTAGGATTGGCCGGCCAAAGCTATGCACCATGGGAATTGTAGTTTTTTTCCATGGTCTGACCACTTTATAGTCTGCAGGCTGTGCCAGTACATTCTCTCTCTCTCTCTCTCTCCCCCCCCCCCCCGGTACATACTGTACCTGCTTCAGTTCTGCCAGCACAAATAAACAATCATCCCAGACGATGTCAACAGCTTCTCGACCGGTGGAGCAACTCCTTGGATGAAGGATAAACACCCGTGTGTGTGTGTGTGTGTGTGTGTGTGTGTGTGTGTGTGTGTGTGTGTGTGTGTAGTTGCCATGGTCTGACCACTCTCAACTGCCTGGCGGAGATACAACTCACTCTCTCTCTCTCTGGACGGCCCCGGTACATACTGTACCTGCTTCAGTTCTGCCAGCACAAATAAACAATCATCCCAGACGATGTCAACAGCTTCTCGACCGGTGGAGCAACTCCTTGGATGAAGGATAAACACCCGTGTGTGTGTGAGACAGGTGTGTGGCCCCCAGTGTGTGTGAGTGACAGTGTGAGCCCCCACGAGGTGAGCCCCAACTGCCTGGCGAGGATACAAACACGTGGTGGTGGAGGACAGAGGGAGAGGTGGGAGAGGACGGAGAGAGGTGAGAGGTGGGCGAGGAGGGGAGAGAGACAGAGGGAGAGAGGAGAGAGGGAGAGGAGAGGAGGAGGGGAGAGGAGGAGGAGGGAGAGAGAGGAGAGGAGGAGGAGAGAGGGAGGAGAGGGAGAGAGAGACAGAGGAGGAGAGACAGAGGGAGAGGAGGAGACAGGGAGGGAGGGGACAGAGGAGGAGGAGAGAGGACAGAGGACAGAGGGAGGAGGACAGAGGGAGAGGGACAGAGGGAGAGGAGAGGACAGAGGAGAGGAGGAGAGGAGAGGAGAGGGACAGAGGAGGGAGAGGAGGGAGGGGAGGGACAGAGGGAGAGGGACAGAGGAGGAGGGACAGAGGGAGGACAGAGGGAGAGAGGGACAGAGGAGAGAGGGGAGAGGAGGAGGGAGAGGAGAGAGGGGAGGAGGAGGGAGAGGAGAGAGGGAGGAGAGGGGAGAGAGGGGACAGAGGAGGAGAGGGACAGAGGGACAGAGGAGGAGAGGGAGGAGGAGGACAGAGGAGGGACAGAGGGACAGAGGGAGGAGAGAGGGGACAGAGGAGAGGGACAGAGGGAGAGGACAGAGAGGGGACAGAGGAGAGGACAGAGGACAGAGGAGAGGACAGAGGGAGAGGGAGGAGGGACAGAGGGACAGAGGGAGGAGAGGAGAGAGGAGGGAGGAGAGGGACAGAGGGACAGAGGACAGAGGGACAGAGGGACAGAGGAGGGACAGAGAGAGGACAGAGGAGAGAGGAGAGAGGACAGAGGACAGAGGAGAGAGGAGAGAGGAGAGAGGAGAGAGGAGAGAGGCTTCATGAGCTCCAGCTTGTTGTTCTGTGGTTTCACTTCTCGATGCCAAAGTATTTATTTTTCGTCTCCTCGTCTCTTTACCCCCCGTGGTCTCTCTCTCCTCTGAGTGTGTGTGTGTGTGTGTGTGTGTGTGTGTGTCTGTGTGTCTCTCTGTGTGTGTGTGTCTGTGTGTGTGTGTGTGTGTGTTGAAGTGCGTCCAGAAGAGGCTTGTGTTCATCATGATCTCCTCATTGTTCTCTCCTCTGGTTTCTCTCCAGAGGAACCGGCTGACCCTCCAGCTCCGTGTTCGTCTGCTTCCACTCGCTGCTGTGGTCTCTCTCTCTCTCTCTCTCTCTCTCTCTCTCTCTCTCTCTCTCTCACTCACTCACTCACTCTACATCCATTCCTCTCATTTTTCTCCCATTTCCTTCCTTTCAATTCCTTTTTCTCGTGACTGTTCTCAGACAGTTTCTCTCGTTCGCAAAGCATTTAAATATGTGGTGCGTTCAGGTGCAGATGTGTAGTTCAGAGCGCTGCTCCACTGCACCTGGTACTACAAGCTAGAATATATATAATATGTAATATTTATTATTATTTATTATAATATGATATTAAAATATATTTATGTGTTATTATAATATATGTTTATATTATATATATATATATTATATATTTATATATATTATTATAATATATATTATATATTTATAAGCGATAGGGTTAGGGTTAGGGGCGTGTGTGTGTGTGTGTGTGAGCGTCTCCGTTCCACACACACACCTGTGGAGGTCGTTCGTGGAGTGACCCCACCTGCTCCGCTCATCATGAACCTTCTCAGCTCGGAGCGTTCTGTCTGACATCTGGACTCAGCATCTGGCCTGAGTCTGGAAGACGTTGGAGGTAATCCCTCCGCCACGGCTCGCCTTGCCGCCCGTGACCCTTGACCCCCAGTGCCCCCCCCCCTCACTCGTCTCCTCCCGCCCTTTTCTTCCTGCAGCACGTCGGCTGCGACCGGGTCCTGGGGTCGGACGTCCGTGACGACCGCTGCCGGCTGTGCGGCGGCGACGGGAGCGGCTGCACGTCGGTGGAGGGCCTCTTCAACGACTCGCTGCCCGAAGGAGGTGCAGCACCAGACCCCCCCTCAGAGAGGAGGCGGGGCTGTAGTTTGGGGTTCCAACGCTCATGGAAAACCTGGAAAAGTCCTTAAGAAATCCCAAAACACGCCGAGTTTAAAATAATTAATATGCTTTTAAGTGAATTACTCTAATTATAATCCGGCGGACGCTCGTTCATACTCACGGTACACGTTGTGGGGTTTTTCGCGCTGCAAGTGAATGCACCGTAACTGAAAGGTTTGGTGGCCATAGCAACAGTAGCTCAGGGAAGTGGTCGGGATAATCCACTATGCCAGGGAGGGAAAGTTTAACCAGGTGGTTACATATGGAAAAGTACATGGTGATGGAAATGTGGTTTAAAGTCGTGGAAATCCATTGGTCATGTGGATGAACCTGTTCATTGGTCATGTGGATGAACCTGTTCATTGGTCATGAGGATGAACCTGTTCATTGGTCATGTGGATGAACCTGTTCATTGGTCGTGTGGATGAACCTGTTCATTGGTCATGTGGATGAACCTGTTCATTGGTCGTGTGGATGAACCTGTTCATTGGTCGTGTGGATGAACCTGTTCATTGGTCGTGTGGATGAACCTGTTCATTGGTCGTGTTCACCTCCTCCCTCCTTCCCTGTGTGTCTCCAGGTTATGAAGAGGTGGTCCGGATTCCTAAAGGATCCGTGTTCATCCACATCCAGGAGCTCAACATCTCCCTCAACTACCTGGGTAAGCAGAGCAGAGCGTCAGAGGGAGACAAGTGAGGAGACAAGTGAGGAGACAAGTGAGGAGACAAGTGAGGAGACAAGTGAGGAGACAAGTGAGGACGTGAAGGAGCCGCTCAGCTGCGGGACGTTTGCGTCTCGGTGAACCTGTGAACTCTTCACTGTGAACTCTTCACTGTGAATGCTTCATCATGAACTCTTCATCATGAACTCTTCACCGTGAACTCTTCACCGTGAACTCTTCATCATGAAGTCTTCACTGTGAACTCTTCATCATGAACTCTTTACCGTGAACTCTTCATCATGAACTCTTCATCATGAGAACACTTCACCGTGAACTATTCACCGTGAACTCTTCACTGTGAACTCTTCATCATGAACTCTTCACCGTGAACTCTTCATCATGAACTCTTCATCATGAGAACACTTCACCGTGAACTCTTCACCGTGAACTCTTCATCATGAAGTCTTCACTGTGAACTCTTCATCATGAACTCTTCACCGTGAACTCTTCACCGTGAACTCTTCACCGTGAACTCTTCATCATGAAGTCTTCACTGTGAACTCTTCATCATGAACTCTTTACCGTGAACTCATCATGAACTCTTCATCATGAGAACACTTCACCGTGAACTCTTCACCGTGAACTCTTCATCATGAAGTCTTCACCGTGAACTCTTCACTGTGAACTCTTCATCGTGAACTCTTCACCGTGAACTCTTCATCATGAACTCTTCACCGTGAACTCTTCACCGTGAACTCTTCATCATGAAGTCTTCACTGTGAACTCTTCATCATGAACTCTTTACCGTGAACTCTTCATCATGAACTCTTCATCATGAACTCTTCATCATGAGAACACTTCACCGTGAACTATTCACCGTGAACTCTTCACTGTGAACTCTTCCCCAGGAGGGGGCGCACTTCATGTAGTTAACATTCATTCAGGAGGTCACTGCAGCGCTGCTGTTTCCTCACTCCTAGTTCCTCCTTCCTCGATCACTCACTCCTAGAGATGCATTAGAGGCATTGTGACTTCCAGCTGACCAGGAGCCCAGTGAGGATCCTTCTTCTGGGGATGATTCAAGGGACCTACGTCCTCTACTTGTTTCCTCTCCTTGTTTCCTCTCCTTGTGTCCTCCTGCCTGGCCTAACCGTGTCTCTCCCTCTGTGTCCAGTGCTGAAGAGTAAAGGAGACCAGTATTTTATCAATGGGAAGCTGACCATTGACACACCTCGCAGGTTCGATGTTGCCGGTACCGCCTTCCACTACCGGCGGCCCGCCGACGGGCCGGAGACCCTGGAGGCCCTCGGGCCGACCAACGTCACCCTGGTGGTCATGGTGAGCATGACGCCTCCAGAGAGACGCTCCTCCCGACGTCCCCTCACGGTCGCTGTGTGTCCAGGTTCTGGTACGGGAGGAGAACCCGGGGGTCCACTACCGCTTCAACCCCCCCGTGAGCCGCGAGCCGCTCGCCGGCTTCGCCTGGCACTTCACGTCGTGGTCGCGCTGCTCGGCCGTGTGCGCCGGAGGTAGGACCAGAGGTCAAGGGTCACGATGGTCTTATTCTTCAAAGCACTTATTCAATGGTAACATAACATGAATCATAAAACCCTTTAAACCCATGTGAGCGCAGCTGAAAACAGTTATGCTGCTGAGAGAAGCTCTAAAGCTGGCCTTCCTTTGAGAACAAGAAGAACTACATTAATATTTACTATAAACATCATTATTTATAACCTCTTCGATGTCTTCCCTCCTCCCATTGGCTGCCTCCCTCCCTCCCTCCCTCCCTCCCTCCCTCCCTCCCTCCCTCCCTCCCTCCCTCTCTCCTCCCATTGCCTTCCTCCTGTAGAGGCCCATCTCCATGTTCTAGTGGTACATTGTGTTATCGCCTTAGAAGACCAGCAGAGGAGTAGAAAACCCTTCAAACCCTTTTGATGTGAGCGCAGCTGAAAACAGTTATGCTGCTGAGAGAAGCTATAGAACTGGCCTTCCTTTGAGCCACAAGAAGAACTACATTAATATTTACTATGAACATCATTATTTATAACCTCCTCAACGTCTGGACTACATTTATATTTATTGATAAATAAAAGTGAGACTTTTGTGGCTCGGGCGTGACCTCTGACCCGTGTGGCTCGGGCGTGACCTCTGACCCGTGTGGCTCGGGCGTGACCTCTGACCCGTGTGGCTCAGGTGTGCAGGTGCAGCAGGTGGTGTGCAGGAAGCAGGCGGACCACTCGGTCGCCCTCAACCACGTCTGTGAGAAGAAGAGCAAACCCCGAGAGAGGAAGAGGAGCTGCAACACGGAGCCCTGCGCCCCGTCGTGAGTCACGTCTTAATGTCTATGAGTGTGTGTGTGACTAGGACTGTGTGTGTGTGTGTGTGTGTGTGTGTGTGTGTGTGTGTGTGTGTGGATGTAACTAGGACTGTGTGTGTGTCGTTGGGAGTCGTGATCCTTCCCCGTGTATTTATTAATCTCTCCCTCTCCCTCCCTCTCTCTCTCTCTCTCTGTCTGTCTCTCTATCTCTCTCTCTCTCTCTCTCTCTCTCCCTTTCTCTCTCTCTCCTCTCCCTCTCTCTCTCTCTCCCTCTCTCTCTCTCTCTCTCTCTCTATCTCTCTCTCTCCCTCCCTCTCTCCCTCCTCCCTCTCTCTCCAGCTGGTGGGCGGGCGAGTGGTCGGACTGCAGTCGTAGTTGTGACAGCGGCCTGCGGACGCGGGCGGTGTTGTGCAAGAGGAGGGTCTCCGTGACGACGGAGGAGAAGGTCCTGGACGACGCGGCGTGCAGCGCCCAGAGGCCGCCGCCCACCGAGCCCTGCAGCAGCCAGAGCTGCCCCCCCGAGTGGCTCGCCATGGACTGGTCCGAGGTGAGGGGGAGGGAAGGGGAGGGAGGGAGGGAGGGAGGGAGGGACAGTCTCTTTGTCTGCAGAATTCCTTCCCGATGAAACACTAGTTCAGTTCCTCTCTGACGACGCGGGGCTCCCGTCTCCGTCTCCGTCTCTCTGAGGCGTCGTGTGTCTCGTGTCCTCCGTCTTCTTTCCGTTCTCGAGGAATTAAAAGTTTCAGAGCTTCAGTGTTCAGCGTTTCTCTGACGTCATGCTTCATGTTGAGGCTCCAGAGAAACACAGAGCAGCTCACTGCTGCCCCCTGGTGGCCGGATCGGGAAGATGTTTCTGTGACCTCAATGACCCCGAACTGCTGCCTCCCTCCCTCCCTCCCTCCCTCCTCACATGTTCCCTCTCTCCTCCCCTCCAGTGCACGCCCAGCTGTGGGCCGGGCTACCGGCACCGGGCGGTTCTGTGTAAGCGCGGCGAGAGCGGCGCCGACATGCCGGAGTCCAAGTGCCCCAAACACGGCCGGCCCACCTCCAGGGTGCGCTGCAACCTGCAGCGCTGCCCCCCCCCCCAGTGGGCGGCGGGGCCCTGGGGAGAGGTGAGGTCCTGAGGTCCTGTTCACGTCACAGTGGGCCGCAGTTGTGTAACCCCCCCCCCCCCCCCCCCCCAGTGCTCCGCCAGGTGCGGTCTGGGGCAGGAGATGCGCTCGGTCCAGTGCCTGACGCCCGGCGGCCAGCCGGCCGGCGAGTGTCTGGCCCACCAGCGGCCGGCGGCCATGCAGCAGTGCAAGAGCCCATGTGACCTCAGCCTGCCCGCCAGCACGGACCAGCCCGAAGGTCAGAGGTCAAACCCGCTGAAGGCCGAGCTGCCACTTGACTCGAATGACACAAACATGAATGTTTACGCACAGATGAGTCTGTTATAGTCAGTGAGGCACGCCCACGCCGCACGCCGCTCACCAGTGTGTGTGTGTGTGTGTGGAGCATCAGCAGACACAATATCTCCAAAACAAGTCAAGAATTACACATATATACACAAAATGTGGCATATATGTGTTTTTTTCTCAATTGATGATTTAATCCACAGGCCAAATGTCGGGAGGATTTATGTCATTCCATACGAGTCGTATAAGTCTGAACGATAAAGGTGCTTAAGAGAGACTCTCCTGGTACTTTGATCCTGCAGAGGCATCTCAACGCCTTGATAACGGTGTGTGTGTGTGTGTGTCTGTGTGTGTGTGTGTGTGTGTGTGTGTGTCTGTGTGTGTGTGTGTGTGTGTCCCTGCAGAGTGTAAGGACGTGAACACGGTGGCATACTGCCCCCTGGTGCTCAGGTTCAAGTTCTGCAGCCGGCCGTATTTCAGACAGATGTGCTGCAAGACGTGTCAGGGCCACTGACCTCTGACCCCCGAGGCCCGGTGCCTGACTGGGACCCCGCCCCCCACCCCACCCCACCCCACCCCACCACCACCACCTGGTCCACTCTAAACTGTTAAAGCCCCCCCCCCCAGCCAGGATCCAGCTCCACCAGGAGACTCTCGGGCCGAGCGGGGCCACAACACACAAAGAGGCTGAGCTCTTACATTCCACTGGAAGGAGGGATGCAGAGAGAGAGAGAGAGAGAGAGAGAGACCTCCCTCATCCCCTGTGTCTCTTGTTCCGGTGCTCCTCTATATTTCTGGGCTGCAGTACTCTCGTCGACCTGAAGGGGATTGTTTGTTTAATCCACTTTTGTAAAGACGTCTCTCTCCGCCCATGAAGAAGAGTATCTTATATCCAAGACGTGGCTCGTCTCTACGCTTCGTTCCCGTAGCGATGACGTCATCGAGTCCTCGCCGGCGTTCCGTCTGACGTTTGATTTGCACGCCGTCGTCAGAGGACTTTAGTTTTGTCGTGTTCGGCGTCTCTGGAAGCCGTCACGCCGTCGTCTTGGGGTGAGGGGAGGCGCCCGGCGGGACAAGTGCTCGACCTTCAAACAGGAACTGTTATTCCCGTGTCGTGTGGAAGTCGAGCGGCGGCGCTACGCGCTGCTTTCTTTGACTTTGACTGGGTGGTTTCAGAGGTTGGACACGGTTGCCGGGCGGAAACGGGCCCGGGGAGGAATTACACACCTCATGAATATCTGACTTGTCATTGGCTCAGAGCTGATGGATTCACCACGGTCTTAAAAAACATCCCAAGAAATAATTAAAGCTATTATTAAAGCTGACTTTAACTTCAGGATGAATCCAGTTCACTTTTGGGCCACAAGGGGGCAGCAGACGCAACATTCACGGCAGCTTTTGAGTCGATACTTGAACTCGTTACGCAAACAGTTCTAATATTATAATCTATCCAATATTCACTGAACATATCTGACTCTTTAGTTTCTTAAAACTACGAGATCAGGAAACCAAAACATTAAAGCTATGAGCGATCACCATGAAGTCGAGGTTTATTATTCTAGATGTTCCATACATTGGTACCGTACACATATTGATTATAGCTGCTCTTGTGGATCAATAGACTCGGTGTGACGTCCTCTAAATCCCCGACCCCCCCCCCCCCCACACGCCAGCTGTTCCTCCTGCATATTTTAATCTGTGAGGTCATCCTGACGTCCTCTGACCTCTGACCTCTCGTCCTCCAGATGGACTCTTGTGTTCCGCGACGTGGTTTCAATGTAAAGAAGCTGCCGTTGGTCTTCAGGGGATTCTCTGTTTTATCCCGTGGTGCTCTGTGTGGACCGGTGCTATCGCCTCACTGTTGTTACTCCATCACTCTAACCGTTGTGCTTTGTATTATTTTTGTAATCAATTTGAGCCTTTTTGTAATATTACTAATCTGCCCTCGCGGTTCTTTATCGGGGTTTCCTCCGTTTGCTTTTCATTTTCACTCTTGACTTGGTTCACGTGGCCAGAAAATATAGAATTATGTCAAATACCAGAACCATTTCTGTACAAGTCTACTGGGCAACACATTGTGCATGTCCAAGCATCATTCTAACAATTGGAGGATTATAAATAAATAAAAACCTGCTGATGAGGCATCGATACTAACAAATAAATTGGGCTTTTGGAACAAATTCTGGGCACTAAGACCATCAGAATTATTCCAGAAACATTCCATCTTGTTGTCGAGTTCATTGGTATGACATCACTGTGATGACATCATCCCCCCAGGACCCAACAGGTTGGAAACCCCTTTGGTAAAGTCTTGAAGATGAAGATGAAGATGAAGATGAATAACTGGTGTGTCTCTCCTCTGCTCCGATGTGAAGGTTCACTCTCTTGTACGAGAGTTATAGTTGTTGTTGTTTAATGTTTTATAATTATACCTTGACATGTACTGTATGTGTTCAATACTATAGAAGGTGACCCCCCCCCCATGTACATCTGTTTTTAAAAGGAAATATTAAATTGATTTAAACTTGCTGCATCGTCCATTCTAAGGAGCAGACGGTCGTCGGGTCACTTTGTGTCGGTCCTCAAATAGAAAACGTCGATTCATCCAGACGGAGATCACCAAGCGTCTATTTTTGGGGTCTGACGGCCTTTTAGTGGAACAAGATGAAGCAACGACTTCCTTTAGTCGAAGGCGGCCGAGACGTTGATGACATGACGTCGTTTATTGATCGTGTTTGTCCTCTTTATACCAAGAAAGAAGAAGATCGACTTTAAACACAACCTGCGTGAAAAGTGTTGGAGTCTAAAACCAAAGTCCAAGGAAACGTTTCCGTTTCTCTTCAGCGTCTGAAAATAGCTCCAGAAAAGTTTATAAATACAAAAAGACCAGAAACGGAACCAACAGATTAATTTCTTGTTTTTGGCTGACGGGTGTTTTTATACACATAAGCACATAAATAAATGTATAGTTGGTTTATTTTATAGATTTTTATAGATTTTCTTTTCACATAAGGACATAAATAAATGTATATTTAGACTGTTCTCTACTTCCTATCGATAGTTTTAAAACGGCGCGTTGGTTTTAATTCATATGTTCAGACTCGAGGCCCAAAGGCCCGGACCGAACCTCCGGGTGACGGAGTATTGTGGTTGGAAATTGAGATGTAAACTGATCACAAAGAAATAAACAAATAAACAAACTGATCACAAAGCAATAAACAAATAAACAAACAGATCACAAAGCAATAAACAAACAGATCACTAGGGAAGCAACACGCGGCTCCTTCCTCCCCTCGTTACTTCCTCCAGTCAAAAATATCTAAATGACATAAAAAATGTAAAAACCCAGTTTTGACACCTCGAACACACACACACACAGACACACACACACACACACACACACACACACGATGACACACACACACGCACACAATGACACACACACACGCACGCGAAGACACACACGTACTTGAACTCGCAGCCCCGTGAGGACTTGACTAGAAGGTGTTAGGTGGGGACTCCATTTTCAAAGTTGAATACCAGCATACTTTTGATCACATACATTTTTTTGGGGTCCTGGGAACTGAAATATTGACTCAAATATTTCTCAAATTTAAAAAGCTTAAATTCTGACAGGTTTTTCTATCCCGAAGTGTCATAAAACCAACCACCACCAGGGGGCACTGTTAGAGATATGCAATGGAGGATGTTTTAGAGTGTTAGTTATTTTTAAAGAGTTGTTTTCTATATTGTATTTAACTAATTAATTTCATATTGCATTTGTATATTCACCAATAATTATTATAATTATATGACTCATTATCTGGATGTATGAAACTCCACTTTATTGATATGTATAAGTATATAAAAAGATCCACTTTGGGTCAAAAATATCTAAAAGACATTAAATGTTTTTGACATCTCGAACACACACACACTCACCTGCATTAGTTCCTATGGGCGTTGGAGGCAGCAGCCACTCTGACGACACACACACACACACAACCAGACACACACACAACCCTAACCACAGGCCGGGTGGAGCCGGCAGCTTCCAAACTGAAACCCCGTCATTTAGATAACAGACTGAAGATAATTATCACGTTGAGGTGGTTGTTGTTGTTGTTATTGTTGACACCACAACAAGTGTCTGCCGCTGTCGAGATGAATCGGATCGACTCATTGTTCTGTTTTTACCTCCAGATCTGCTGACAGGGACGCTCGTAACCAGCTCTGATGACTTTAAATATGACAGAAATACAGAAGTAGCAGCTCTGCTCTGTGTGTGTGTGTGTGTGTGTGTGTGTGTGTGTGTGTGCAGTTCTGGTTTCACACACTGCGTCTGTGGAGTTTGAGGAAGTCGCTCTCTGAATGTGCCGTGGACGTCTTCGTCGGCTCTGACCGTCTGACTGCTGTGATGGCTGCAGTCTGAAGAGGTCAACCTGTGGATTATAACGGCACACCCACACACACACACACACACACACACACACACACACACAAAGACACACACTCTCTGGACAGTGGACACCTGAGGAAGAGAGGAGGCCCACGGGAACATGGTACGGTACCACACCTTCATTGCTGTCTGTTCTCTCTGTATCGTGGCCCTGAGGATTCTTTGATCCACATTTAAGATCCTTCTGTTTCACTCCTGATGCTTTAAAACAAACCGTAAAGCTGTTGTAAAAAGCTGACAGCAGCTCGTGATGAACTACATGTAATGTTCAGCCATAAGAGGGTGTTTAAAGTCGGTTCTGAGATGATGGAGGTTGTGATGGCGTGTGTTAAAAAGAAGAAGAGTGAGTTTCCTCTTGTTCATCGATCCCTTTGAGACTCAGATGAATCGATGCATTGATGTGCTCCTTTGATTTATTGTCAGATTTAGATTTAACATTTTGTTGTTGTATTTGAACAATGTACAATTTTAACTTGTAGTGTAGACGGAACAAAAAATCATTTGTATAATGCAAACCACGAGGGCCGCGAGGGCCGAGACCCTGAATGTGTCGTGTTACTAGTTACTTGTTGTGTAATCACAAGTTTACAAGATGTATTTCACGTCGAGTTAACCGGCCTTTAACAGGAAGAGAAGAGAAGCGGTAGCTTGTTCAACGTTTATGTTTCACAAGAGGCGGAGAGGAGGAGGGAGAAGGAAGTGACAGACGAGACCTGAAGTCACTTCCTTCCACCTCGGGGGTCCAAACCAGAGTTACTGCAGGAGTCACACACGCCCTTTATTCATTCATCTATTTAGATTCAATTCACCAGGAAAAGCCTCAGTGAGATTTAAAAAATCTCCTTTACAAGAGTGTTGAGACACAACACACAATAACATGAAGGTGACATCTGGAACCGAAAATGGTTCTTCAGAGTGATGCCATAGAGCAGTGGTTCTCAAATGGGGGTCGAAACACGGACACACACACCCCGTTTCACACACACCCCGTTTCACACACACCCCGTTTCACACACACCCTGTCTCACACACACCCCGTCTCACACACACCCGTCTCACACACACCCTGTCTCACACACACCCTGTCTCACACACACCCCGTCTCACACACACCCCGTCTCACACACACACCCGTCTCACACACACACCCCGTCTCACACACACCCCGTCTCACACACACACCCGTCTCACACACACACCCCGTCTCACACACACCCCGTCTCACACACACCCCGTCTCACACACACCCCGTCGACAACGCTCGCCAGCACTACTCGCGCTGGTTAGGGGGTACTTGGATGAAAAAAGTACGTCACAAGGGGTACATCACTGAAAAAAGGTTGAGAACCACTGACCTAGAGGAACCATCTTTGGTATCTTCCTGGGGTCCACAGAAAGGAGAAAACATGTAACACATAGAGACATGTCATACATGACGTGAAACCAACAGTTACAAATAGTACAAACAGAACAATCAAAAATCCATAAAGTGCAGTGGAGGACGAGGACGTACATGTCGGGCAGTGCATCAGCATTTCATTCAAAGAAAGATCAGATGGCTACAAAAGGACAATTTCAACAAACCGATTACAAAAGGTCATTTAGTGAAATAAAAGGTGTAACGCCGTCAGCTGTAAGCTGTAAGTGATGCTGGGCGATGTTGAGAGCCGCAGCTCTTTGCTTTGAGACGTCTCAGTAGATCTCCCTCTGGTGACGCTGGTCTGAGGGGCAACGATGAAGCCTACCTGTAGTCCTTAGTCCCAGACCACAGCCACCACAATGACAACACCTGTCAGACACACTTCAAACACACCGCCGACTCTTCAGGGCTCTGAGAGAAGATAGGTAGGTAGATAGGTAGGTAGATAGGTAGGTAGGTAGGTAGGTAGGTAGGTAGATAGGTAGGTAGGTAGGTAGGTAGGTAGATAGGTAGGTAGATAGGTAGGTAGGTAGGTAGGTAGGTTAGGTAGGTAGGTAGGTAGGTAGGTAGGTAGGTAGGTAGATAGGTAGGTAGGTAGGATAGGTAGGTAGGTAGGTAGGTAGGTAGGTATTGGGTATGGTAGGTAGATAGGTAGGTAGGTTGGTAGGTAGGTAGGTAGGTAGGAGGGTAGTAGGTAGGTGGGTGGATGGGTAGGTAGGTAGGTAGGTGGACAGGCAGGTGGGTGGGTGCATGGGTGGTGTGGATGGTTGGGTGGAGGGTGGTTATGGTGGATGGGTTGGGTGTTGGATTGGTTGGTGCTGGTTGGGTAGGTAGGTGGAACGTTCACTTCAACTTAAAGGTCCAGTTTTAAGAAAAGCAGCCGAGGCTGAACGATAACGGTATCCAGTCTGTTTCGTCTCAATGTGTCGTCTGCAGCGTTGTGCAGCTCCTCGTGTACGACCTTCACTTAACCACTTCTCAGTTCTCATGTCCACTTATAAGATCAGTGATGTGCCCCCTTTACAACGTGATATTATTTCATTCTCTCCCCCTCTCTCCCTCTCTCTCCCTCTCACTCCCTCTCTCTCCCTCTCTCTCCCTCTCTCTCCCTCTCTCTCCTCTTCCTCAGGCGAAGTACCACTGGCAGAGTCAGAACGTGAAGCAGAGCGGCGTGGACGACATGGTGCTGCTGTCCAAGATCACCGAGGACGCCATCGTGGACAACCTGAAGAAGAGATACATGGACGACTTCATCTTTGTATCCACCACAAGCTGAATTTAACTGTTTCATTTAGTGATGTTTCTTTTTTTATTTCTGGACGGTCTTAAAATTAAGTGATAGTCACACATATTGATTATAAAATGGAGCCATTTAGCTGCGGGGACATGAGCTGTATCAACGCCAAGGGAAACACATTGGCAGCCTGTTTGTAATAGAGTAACACTAGTGTGTGTGGGGCATGAGGTTCAGGACGGGGAGTCAGGACGTGACTCGCATCTCGACCTCACACCTCAACCTCAAGGCGCTGGGACACAGAGAAATGAAAGAGAATTCCTCGGCCATTTCCATGTATGTCAAAGTCCTGAAACCTCTGATGTGCACGTGAACCACAGCCACACATTCAACAAGCTTCCAAACAAGGCAGCGGCTCGGCAGCAGCAGCGCTTCCTCTTCTGCATTCGCTGTGACTCAACCGCTCACTTCCGTCTTCAGGCCGAACAACATCGAAACCCAAATTAGAGTCAGGAGACAAAGTTCACGTCACAAGCTGATAGCACCTGAAATACCCCCCCCCCCCCCCCCCGGCACCGCGTCACGCCCAGAGAGCGTCGGAGGATCGACCGTCATCAACTGCTAGCTGGATGAACAAAGCCCTCTGAGCGGTGGACTCGTGGCCCGAGTACCCCCCCTCCTCATGAACAGTTTGTAGTTCTTCAGCCAGACCAACGGACATCGTCCAGATGCCGATGTCTCGTCTCGATGTCGTCTCTCAACGTCGTGATGCATTAGTGGAGACAGCTGGTTCCGAATTCAAAGTTCACAGAGGCTGTTTGATCTAGCGCCACCAGGTGGACGTTCAGGGTTTTGAGTGAAGATCTTTGTCCCCACGGTCATGTCCCCACCGGGGGAGAGTCGTCATGTCGGGATCCTTTGACTTTTAATCTTGTGCTTTCATTTGGTCAAAATGACTCATTCATTACGGGAAAGTACCTGCAGAGGTCATGTGACATGTGAGTTCAAGATGTACGGACAAAACCTCACAAAGGATTCACCTCAACATCTCTAAATTAATGTTGAGCATTCACCTTTTATTTTATTTTATTTTTATGTTTTTGAGAAAATTGGCAACGGCTTGATCATCATAATCATATTTTTGTCTTTTTATGAGACTAAAGAAACTCCTCCCAGAGCTCCCCTGACTGATTAATCAATCAACTCAATTGATTAATTTAATGATGAAACGTGTTTTAATTGAATTAGTTGCGTCGATAAATCTGTATTTTGATTTATTTCTGATGTTGTTATTAGTCCAAAGAAGGCAGAGAGGTGTTGTTGTTTGTGTCTCCGTGATTCCCAGTCGTTGTCCCGTCTTCCTGAACGTTCCTCAGACGTACATCGGCTCCGTGTTGATCTCCGTCAACCCCTTCAAACAGATGCCGTACTTCACCGACCGCGAGATCGAGCTGTACCAGGGAGCCGTGAGTAGTTGTTGTTTACTCCATGTGCTGTGTGTTGACGTTGTTGTTGTTGTTTACTCCATGTGCTGTGTGTTGACGTTGTTGTTGTTTACTCCATGAGCTGTGTGTTGACGTTGTTGTTGTTTACTCCATGAACTGTGTGTTGTTGTTGTTGTTGTTTACTCCATGAGCTGTGTGTTGTTGTTGTTTACTCCATGTGCTGTGTGTTGACGTAGTTGTTGTTTACTCCATGAGCTGTGTGTTGTTGTTTACTCCATGTGCTGTGTGTTGACGTTGTTGTTGTTTACTCCATGAGCTGTGTTGTTGTTGTTGTTTACTCCATGTGCTGTGTGTTGACGTTGTTGTTGTTTAATCCATGAGCTGTGTGTTGTTGTTGTTTACTCCATGTGCTGTGTGTTGACGTTGTTGTTGTTTACTCCATGTGCTGTGTGTTGTTGTTGTTTACTCCATGTGCTGTGTGTTGACGTTGTTGTTTTTGTTTACTCCATGAGCTGTGTGTTGTTGTTTACTCCATGTGCTGTGTGTTGACGTTGTTGTTGTTTACTCCATGAGCTGTGTGTTGTTGTTGTTTACTCCATGAGCTGTGTGTTGTTGTTTACTCCATGTGCTGTGTGTTGACGTTGTTGTTGTTTACTCCATGAGCTGTGTGTTGTTGTTGTTTACTCCATGTGCTGTGTGTTGTTGTTTACTCCATGTGCTGTGTGTTGTTGTTGTTTACTCCATGAGCTGTGTGTTGTTGTTGTTTACTCCATGTGCTGTGTGTTGTTGTTTACTCCATGTGCTGTGTGTTGTTGTTTACTCCATGAGCTGTGTGTTGTTGTTGTTTACTCCATGTTGACGTTGTTGCCTCTGTGTTGTCTGAATACGTGACGAGGTCTCAGAGGATAATCACTATTCTCACTATTGTTCTTCCACCCGTTGGGAGACGTAAGTATTGAACAAACATTGTGAATGTAATCTTGTGTTTTTACGTTTATTTGATGATGGGAATGAAAACGCCTCTTGGATAAAATAAATACAATTCAGTTCCTGAGCGTACACGTCTAAATGTTATTGAATATTTAGTGGATAACCCTTTAAAGGTTTTCTGAAAAGATGCTAATTCTTTTCAACTTTTCTGAAGAACGAGACAAAACATTTTAAATGACAGAAAAATAAATAAATAGAAAAAGAATAATACAAATAAAATAAATACAAATAAAGAGAAGACAGACATAAGTAGAAAATATAATTAGAAAACTTATGAATGGATGCTAATTTTAAATATAGGAAAAACAACGTTTAAGAAGTGTTTTTATGAATGTGCTCCGTCCCGGATCAATAAAAGAACGTCAAACTGTTCCTGTTGTCGGCGTCCAGGCCCAATACGAGAACCCGCCCCACATCTACGCCCTGTCGGACACCATGTACCGCAACATGATGATCGACGCGGAGAACCAGTGCGTCATCATCAGGTGAGCCGCCGCGCGCCGCTCGGGTTCTCTGTCCGCCTCGGAGGCGCTGAGTAACGTTTGGGGTCTTTTCGCGGTCGCAGCGGCGAGAGCGGCGCCGGGAAGACGGTGGCGGCCAAATACATCATGGGCTACGTGTCCAAGGTCTCGGGAGGAGGAGCCAAGGTCCAGGTACGAGGTTCTCAAAGTCAAGGTCAAAGTCAAGGTCATCGCTATCGTCCCAACCTTTTTTTTTCAATTCAGTTTATTTGTAGAGCCCAATTTCACAAATTCCACATTTGTCTCGGAGTGCTTTACAATCTGTACACAGACGTAGAGGAGACCTGGAAGTGCTCTAGTCCATGTCGTTGTAATGATAATAGTAATAAAGTAGTAAAGTGAAAAAACTGCTAACAACAACAACAAAGTACGTTTAACGATATAAAAGAGAGGCAGACATCCGAGTCTCAGAGACGAGTGAGAGGCAGAGGTGTACCCAAGTACACACAGAACCATGGAGGGGCTGTAAGGAACCGAATATGGTTCTCCAGAGTGATGCCATTGAAGGACCATTTATGGTTCCACAAATAACCTTTCAAACCAGGGTTCTCTAGAGAACCGCGTACCTAAAGAGTTCTGGAAAGAACCTATAAAGGAGTCTAAAGAACCTTTACAAATGTTTTTTAAGGCATCATTACCAAACCGGTTCTCCAGTAGGTGATGGAGAACCACAAAGCCTTCTAAAGAACCTTGAGGAACCGGTGTGGTGTGAGTGGCGCTCCGGAGTGTAACTGTGCTTGGTGTCAAACAGCACGTGAAGGACATCATCCTGCAGTCCAACCCGCTGCTGGAGGCCTTCGGGAACGCCAAGACGGTCCGCAACAACAACTCCAGCCGCTTCGTGAGTCAACGCTCCACAGAGAGGAACAACGACGCAGCACACCTGATGAACGACTCGACTACCTGTGAACTCACCTCAGAGTTCAAGTTGACCTCACAGATCATAGATTATCTGGAAACGAGGCGTGTAGAGCGTGGTTCTGAGCCGTGGTTCTGAGCCGTGGTTCTGTGGTGATGGTGGTTCCTCAGGGAGGTCATGAGGCCTCAAGGTCACATGACACACCGCAGGCTGCTGTCTGACCCAGGGAACGCCGAGTGGTCTAAAGCCATCTTAATACTCAGTATTCATTCTGATGAACAGCCTGTGTGACCTGCTCTGTTTCACATCCTCCAGGGGAAATACTTTGAGATTCAGTTCAGCAGAGGAGGAGAACCGGACGGCGGGAAGATCTCAAACTTCCTCCTGGAGAAGACGAGGGTGGTGAGCCAGAACGACAACGAGAGGAACTTCCACATCTACTACCAGGTCAGAGGCCGGAGGGGGTGGGGGGAGGGGGGGAGAGAGAGAGAGGGAGAGGGAGACAGAGAGAGAGAGAGAGAGAGAGAGAGAGAGAGAGAGTGAGTCACTCGTCCTTCGTGTCGATGTGATGGATCTATTGGTATCTCGGTGCCTTTGGGGATTTGGTGTTGACCGTCTGTCTGCACCGCTGTCCTCCAGTTGATAGAGGGCGCCAGCGAGCAGCAGAAGGAGGGCCTGGGCATCATGAGCCCCGACTACTACTGCTACCTCAACCAGTCTGGGACCTACAAGGTGGACGGGACCAACGACAGCCACGACTTCAGGGAGACGATGGTACAGGAGCACGGCACTGGACCCCTCTGGGGGCTGGGTATCGTCTGGGGGGCTGGGTCCCTCTGGGGGATGGGTATCGTCTGGGGGATGGGTCCCTCTGGGGGATGGGTATCGTCTGGGGGCTGGGTATTGTCTGGGGGATGGGTATCGTCTGGGGAGCTGGGTATCGTCTGGGGGGCTGGACCCCTCTGGGGGCTGGGTATCGTCTGGGGGGGATGGGTATCGTCTGGGGGACTGGGTATCGTCTGGGGGGCTGGACACCTCTGAGGGGATGGGTATCGCCTGGGGGGCTGGACCCCTCTGAGGGGATGGGTATCGCCTGGGGGGCTGGACCCCTCTGAGGGGATGGGTATCGCCTGGGCCTTTTCATATACATACAGATACATTCAGTTCTTCAAGTGAAGCGCTCTGACCTGTGGAGGTGATGCCGCTGCAGCTCAGGGCTGCACAGGACACGGGGCTATGACCCCTGACCCCGAGATCTCCCTCAGCCGTCAGCATGTGTGTTTGTTTTGGGGTTTCTCCTCCACACAGCAGTTTGGGATTCGTTGAAACGGTGCCCATCCAACAGAAGATCATTTATAAAAGGTTGAAGTCCGTCCCCTGCATGTGTCCCCGTCCCCCAGGACGCCATGCAGGTGATCGGGATCTCAGCGGACGTCCAGGCTCAGGTCCTGCAGATCGTGGCCGGCATCCTCCACCTGGGGAACATCAGCTTCATCGAGGCCGGCAACTACGGGCAGGTGGAGAGCACCGACTGTGAGTGACACACACACACACACACACACACACATGGATTCACTCATCCGTGCAGGTGCACAGATCCTCCCCCCTGACGTCCACACAGCCGCTCCCTCCCTCCCAGAGGGGTGAGTCAATGAGACAAAGGACTCCCGTGGCAGACGGGCTGATAATTGATATTCTGCACCACCTCGTTTGTTGTTGGGTGGATTCCCTAAACACAGGAGATAATTAATGTTGTAGACCACAGGTGTCAAACACAAGGCCCACATTATTGTATGTGGCCCCCTGACGGCTTGAAAGACACGCAGCCACCTTTTCTTAAAGAGAAATACCCTGTGCTTTTATTTTGAAGGTTTCAAATTGAATGGATTTATGTTATAATTAGGGCTGGGCACGTTAACGCGTTAATCAATTATTTTATCGCACGTTAACGCACTACTTTTGAATTAATTATTGGATTTTGCGTATAGAAATGTGATTAATCGCGAATTTTCCCATTGTGGGATCAAAAAAATATACATTATTATTATAATATTTCTACACTCAAATAAACAATAATCCAATGCAAAGAGTTATTCAACAATATGCTCGGCAGTAGTTATACGTTGATATGTTTCTGGTACACCGGCCCTTTAAGAGGCCCCGTGCTGCTGATGTGGCCCACGGTGAACATGAGTTAAATTTAGTTTATTTTATTTCGGTTATATACAAAAAGCACGATTTTTTTACAACAAAAGAAAAAAGCGGCTAACCGAACGGGTCGAGGCTGAAGCTGTCGAGCTTTTAAGAGCCCTGACCTGAGATTTCAACAGGAAACTTAATTCAGAGAATCATATACTGTACATATATATATATATATATATATATATATATATATACACACATATACATACACACACATACACATTCACAAACCCATATACATCTACATGATGCTGACCCTCCGGTTCTAGAAGGTTCTCTCTAGTCCGATCTGAGCTCCTCAGACTGGAGCCCACGCCTCCTCCGGGTCGTGGTCATCTGGTCGTATTCTTTGCGTCTGTCTGCGTTCCCTCTCCAGTGCTCGCCTTCCCCGCCTACCTGCTGGGCGTCGCCGCCGGCCGCCTGCAGGACAAGCTGACCAGCCGCAAGATGGAGTCCAAGTGGGCGGGGAAGAACGAGTCCATCAACGTGACCCTGAACCAGGAGCAGGCCACCTACACCCGCGACGCCCTGGCCAAGGCGCTCTACGCCCGGGTCTTCAACCACCTGGTGGAGGTAGCCCCCCCCCAGAGCGTCCTCCACCCACGAGATCTCCTCCACTGCTCATGTCTGTTCCCTCGTGTCTCCTCCACTGCTCATGTCTGTTCCCTCGTGTCTCCTCCACTGCTCATGTCTGTTCCCTCGTGTCTCCTCCGTGTCTCATGTCTGTTCCCTCGTGTCTCCTCCACTGCTCATGTCTGTTCCCTCGTGTCTCCTCCACTGCTCATGTCTGTTTCCTCGTGTCTCCTCCGTGTCTCATGTCTGTTCCCTCGTGTCTCCTCCACTGCTCATGTCTGTTCCCTCGTGTCTCCTCCGTGTCTCATGTCTGTTCCCTCGTGTCTCCTCCACTGCTCATGTCTGTTCCCTCGTGTCTCCTCCACTGCTCATGTCTGTTCCCTCGTGTCTCCTCCGTGTCTCATGTCTGTTCCCTCGTGTCTCCTCCACTGCTCATGTCTGTTCTCGTGTCTCCTCCGTGTCTCATGTCTGTTCCTCGTGTCTCCTCCACTGCTCATGTCTGTTCCTCGTGTCTCCTCCACTGCTCATGTCTGTTCCCTCGCGCCTCCACCACTGCTCATGTCTGTTCCCTCGTGTCTCCTCCACTGCTCATGTCTGTTCCCTCGTGTCTCCTCCACTGCTCATGTCTGTTCCCTCGTGTCTCCTCCACTGCTCATGTCTGTTCCCTCGTGTCTCCTCCGTGTCTCATGTCTGTTCCTCGTGTCTCCTCCACTGCTCATGTCTGTTCCGTGTCTCCTCCACTGCTCATGTCTGTTCCCTCTCCCTGCTCATGTCTGTTCCTCGTGTCTCCTCCTGCTCATGTCTGTTCCCTCGTGTCTCCTCCACTGCTCATGTCTGTTCCCTCGTGTCTCCTCCGTGTCTCATGTCTGTTCCCTCGTGTCTCCTCCGTGTCTCATGTCTGTTCCCTCGTGTCTCCTCCGTGTCTCATGTCTGTTCCCTCGTGTCTCCTCCGTGTCTCATGTCTGTTCCCTCGTGTCTCCTCCGTGTCTCATGTCTGTTCCCTCGTGTCTCCTCCACTGCTCATGTCTGTTCCTTCGTGTCTCCTCCGTGTCTCATGTCTGTTCCCTCGTGTCTCCTCCACTGCTCATGTCTGTTCCCTCGTGTCTCCTCCGTGTCTCATGTCTGTTCCCTTGTGTCTCCTCCAGGCGATCAATAAAGCCATCCAGAAGCCGCACGAGGAGTTCAGTATCGGAGTCCTGGACATCTACGGCTTTGAGATCTTCAAGGTGAGTCTATTTACGAGGAAATAACAGATGTTCGTTTTACAGACGCACACAGAACCACAAAGGTACCATCTGGGACCAGAACATGGTTCTTCAGAGTGATGCCACAGGAGAACCATCTATTTTCCTTCAAGAGTTCTTCAAAGAACCCATAAAGGTGCCTCAAAGAACCTTAAAAAATGGTTCTTTAAGACACCATTTCTGGTTCCACAGAGAACTTTTGAAACTAGGGTTTTCTAAAGACAAATGTCCTTAAAGAGTTCTTCAAAGAACATATAAAAGTGTCTTAAAGAACCTTCAACAAAAGGTTCTTTAAGACACCATATCTGGTTCCTCAAAGAACCTTTCAAACCAGGGTTCTTTAAAGAACCATGTCCTTAAAGAGTTCTTCAAAGAACCTATAAAGGTGCCCTAAATGAAAGAATGGTTCTTCAGTAGTCGATGGTTCTACCTTCCTAGAACCACAGCGCCGTTTAAAGAACCCTTTCAGAACCTTCATTGTTCTGCGGGCTGCAGCTCAGGTGTTCTATTGTGCGGACGATGTGATTTTTCTCTCTTCCTGGCAGAAAAACGGCTTTGAGCAGTTCTGCATCAACTTCGTGAACGAGAAGCTGCAGCAGATCTTCATCGAGCTGACGCTGAAGGCCGAGCAGGCGAGTCGCTGCGTCTCCTCGGGAGGCGGGGCCTCGGGATCGGGAGGCGGGGCCTCGGGGTCGGGAGGCGGGGCCTCGGGATCGGGAGGCGGTGCTTCGGGATCGGGAGGCGGGGCCTCGGGGTCGGGAGGCGGGGCCTCGGGATCGGGAGGCGGTGCTTCGGGATCGGGAGGCGGGGCCTCGGGGTCGGGAGGCGGGGCCTCGGGATCGGGAGGCGGTGCTTCGGGATCGGGAGGCGGGGCCTCGGAGTCGGGAGGCGGGGCCTCGGGATCTGGAGGCGGGGCCTCGGGGTCGGGAGGCGGGGCCTCGGGATCGGGAGGCGGTGCTTCGGGATCGGGAGGCGGGGCCTCGGGATCGGGAGGCGGGGCCACAGGACTCTTGCCGAGTACCGTGGGGAATGTTTGTGAAAAGCTCGTCTCTAAAGAAGTCTCCTGCTCCCGCTGCTCTGCAGGAGGAGTACGTCCAGGAGGGCATCCAGTGGACGCCCATCGACTACTTCAACAACAAGATCGTGTGCGACCTCATCGAAAACAAACTGGTAATCGCTCCCCTGCATCGCCCTCAAAGAGGGATTAACTAACAGATACTACATATATGAATTAATTCATTAATACAAAAGTAAAAAATAAATACTAATAATAATAATACAATTATAAAAAATTTAAAACAGTAAAACAAAAACACATCAAACACATTAAACACATTAAACACATTAAACACATTAAACACATCAAACACATTAATCACATCAAACACATCAAACACATCAAACACATCAAACACATTAAACACATCAAACACATTAAACACATTAAACACATTAAACACATCAAACACATTAAACACATCAAACACATCAAACACATCAAACACATTAAACACATCAAACACATTAAACACACTAAACACATTAAACACATTAAACACATTAAACACATTAAACACATTAAACACATCAAACACATTAAACACATTAAACACATCAAACACATCAAACACATCAAACACATTAAACACATCAAACACATTAAACACATCAAACACATCAAACACACTAAACACATTAAACACATTAAACACATCAAACACATTAAACACATCAAACACATTAAACACACTAAACACATTAAACACATTAAACACATTAAACACATTAAACATACTAAACACACTAAACACACTAAACACACTAAACACACTAAACACATTAAACACACTAAACACACTAAACACACTAAACACACTAAACACATTAAACACATCAAACACATCAATCACATCAAACACATTAAACACATTAAACACATTAAACACATCAAACACATCAAACACATCAAACACATTAAACACATTAAACACATTAAACACATCAAACACATCAAACACATTAAACACATTAAACACATCAAACACATTAAACACATCAAACACATTAAACACACTAAACACACTAAACACATTAAACACATTAAACACATCAAACACATTAAACACATCAAACACATTAAACACACTAAACACATTAAACACATTAAACACATTAAACACATTAAACACACTAAACACACTAAACACACTAAACACACTAAACACATTAAACACACTAAACACATTAAACACACTAAACACATTAAACACACTAAACACACTAAACACACTAAACACACTAAACACACTAAACACACTAAACACATTAAACACATTAAACACATCAAACACATCAATCACATCAAACACATTAAACACATTAAACACATTAAACACATCAAACACATCAAACACATTAAACACACTAAACACATTAAACACATTAAACACATTAAACACATTAAACACACTAAACACACTAAACACACTAAACACACTAAACACATTAAACACACTAAACACATTAAACACACTAAACACATTAAACACACTAAACACATTAAACACACTAAACACATTAAACACACTAAACACATTAAACACACTAAACACATTAAACACACTAAACACACTAAACACACTAAACACACTAAACACACTAAACACACTAAACACATTAAACACATTAAACACATCAAACACACTAAACACATTAAACACACTAAACACATTAAACACAGGCTACAGGATCAATTTAAAGTAGAAAAAAAAGGAAGCAAGTGTGCTTTTCCATTTTATTTTTGTGAAACATCGACAATTTAAGGTTTTTTTCTGACTTTAATGCTTTTGTCTGTATTTTGAATAAAACATTGTGAGTATGTACTCGCTGTATTATCATCTCAACACCAAATAATGTCTCTCTATCCTGTATGTTTTTATTATTATGATTAAATCTGTATTTAACCAGTTGGGATTACAAATCTCAATGGGTTTCAAGTGGTGATTGTTTATGGAAGAATACTTCCTCCTCCATCCTCCCCTGCAGAACCCTCCGGGCATCATGAGCGTGCTGGACGACGTGTGCGCCACCATGCACGCCAAAGGAGAAGGCGCCGACGGCACGCTGCTGCAGAAGCTGCAGGCGGCGGTGGGAACGCACGAGCACTTCAACAGCTGGAACTCTGGCTTCGTCATCCATCACTACGCCGGCAAGGTGGGAACACGAGAAATAGATGTGCCACTGACTCTGCAGCAGCAGAAATATATAATATAGAGAGATTATTAATTTATTTTATTATTTACTATGATTGTTTTACATTTTTGTAATTTGTTAAACATTTCAATATTTTACATTTTTTAATTCTTGTAATTCTTGTAATTCTTTTGAATTTTATTTATTTACTATCATTTTAATAATTTCAATAATTTTGTTAACGTTTTAAATATTTTAATTAATTAATTAAGTTAATTCTCCTACTAATCAATAAGCTGTTGCGGTGTATTACGTTTCCAGAGCGGTTATGATGTCATAATGTCGTCTCAGGTGTCGTACGACATCGCCGGCTTCTGTGAGCGGAACCGTGACGTGTTGTTCCCCGACCTCATCGAGCTCATGCAGAGCAGCGAACAGTAAGACGCACAACTCACAGACTCACAACTCACAGACTCACAACTCACAGACTCACAACTCACAGACTCACAACTCACAGACTCACAACTCAGACTCACAACTCACAGACTCACAACTCAGACTCACAACTCACAGACTCACAACTCACAGACTCACAACTCACAGACTCACAACTCAGACTCACAACTCACAGACTCACAACTCACAGACTCACAACTCAGACTCACAACTCACAGACTCACAACTCAGACTCACAACTCACAGACTCACCAACAAACGACAGAAGAAACAAAGTCGGCCATCAGAACGTCTCGGCCGTGTTGCTAAAGCACACACACACACACACACATGTTAGTACAGGGCGATGTGCGTCTGTTCTCTGTGTGTGTCGCCCGAAGGCCGAGAGGCTTCCTGTCCTCGGGGCTGGAGGCCCAGCAGGGGGTCGCCTGTCTCTCTCGTTTAATAACGACCTTGTGGACTTTGTCTCAACAGTAACTTCATCTGTGGCTTGTTCCCCGAGAACCTGAACGCAGATAAGAAGAGCCGCCCGACCACCGCCAGCTCCAAGATCAAGGTGAGCCTTCACAGGGATGTGACCGTGACCTTTAGGACGTGACCTTAACGACCTTTAGGACGTGACCTCACTCTGACCTTAACGATCTTTAGGTTGTGACCTCACACTGACTGTAACAACCTCAGGCCGTGACCTTAGCGCCCTTCAGGCTGTGACCTTCAGGCCGTGACCTTCAGGCCGTGACCTTCAGGTTGTGACCTTAGCGCCCTTCAGGCCGTGACCTTCAAGCCGTGACCTTCAGGCCGTGACCTTCAGGTTGTGACCTTAGGCCCCTTCAGGCCGTGACCTTCAGGCCGTGACCTTAGGCCCCTTCAGGCCGTGACCTTAACGCCCTTCAGGCCATTACCTTAGCGACCTTCAGGCCGTGACCTTAGCGCTCTTCAGGCCGTGACCTTAGGGCCCTTCAGGCCGTGACCTTAGCGCCCTTCAGGCCGTGACCTTAGCGCCCTTCAGGCTGTGACCTTAGGGCCCTTCAGGCCGTGACCTTAGCGCCCTTCAGGCTGTGACCTTAGCGCCCTTCAGGCTGTGACCTTAGCGACCTTCAGGCTGTGACCTTCAGGCCGTGACCTTAGCGCCCTTCAGGCCTTAACCTTCAGGCCGTGACCTTAGGGCCCTTCAGGCCGTGACCTTAGCGCCCTTCAGGCCGTGACCTTAGCGCCCTTCAGGCTGTGACCTTAGGGCCCTTCAGGCCGTGACCTTAGCGCCCTTCAGGCTGTGACCTTAGCGCCCTTCAGGCTGTGACCTTAGCGACCTTCAGGCTGTGACCTTCAGGCCGTGACCTTAGCGCCCTTCAGGCCTTAACCTTCAGACTGTGACCTTAGCGCCCTTCAGGCCGTGACCTTAGCGCCCTTCAGGCCTTGACCTTCAGGCTGTGACCTTAGCGCCCCTTCAGGCCGTGACCTTAGCGACCTTCAGGCCGTGACCTTAGCGACCTTCAGGCTGTGACCTTAGCGCCCTTCAGGCCGTGACCTTAGCAACCTTCAGGCCGTGACCTTAGCGCCCTACAGGCCGTGACCTTAGCGCCCTTCAGGCCGTGACCTTAGCGACCTTCAGGCTGTGACCTTAGCGCCCTTCAGGCCGTGAACTTAGCGCCCTTCAGGCCGTGACCTTAGCGACCTTCAGGCTGTGACCTCCTGCCGTGTGCTCCTCCAGAGTCAGGCCAACGACCTGGTGAAGACGCTGATGAAATGCACTCCTCACTACATCCGCTGCATCAAACCCAACGAGACCAAGAGGCCCAAAGACTGGGAGGAGAGCAGGTCAGCTTCTTCTTCTTCTTCTTCTTCTTCTTCTTCTTCTTCTTCTTCTTCTTCTTCTTCTTCTTCTTCTTCTTCTTCTTCTTCTTCTTCTTCTTCTTCTTCTTCTTCTTCTTCTTCTTCTTCTTCTCCCCTCTTCTTTTTCTTCTCCTCCCCTCTTCTTTTTCTTCTTCAATTTTTAAATTTTAAATTTCTTTCAATATTTATATAAATTTTATATTTTATAATATTAAATTATTTTATCTTTTATTCACGACAGCATTTTCATTCGGCTATTAAAATATAATATATATTATTAAATATTAAAATATACAAAATCTATTTATATTGTATATTTTTATTTAGAATTATTATATATTTATATATACTATGATATATATTATTATAATAAATACAAATATACAATATAAATAGATGTTATATATATATATATATATATATATATATATATATATATATATATTTGACCATCTGTTTTCAGAGGGAGGCATCAGGTGGAATATCTCGGCCTGCGGGAGAACATCCGCGTGAGAAGAGCTGGCTTCGCGTACCGCAGAGTCTTCACTAAGTTTCTGAACAGGTGAGTTATTTCTGTTATTATTGTTATTGTTGATATTATTGTTATTGTTGTTATTTTAGGAGCGTCTTGGTCTTTGTGTGTTGTTCCTGGGAGAACGTCTCGGGTTCCAACGGACTCTCGCTGTGTCCAGGTACGCGATCCTGACGGCGGAGACCTGGCCGTGTTGGCGGGGTCCGGAGCAGCAGGGGGTCCTCCACCTCCTCCGCTCCGTCAACATGGACACCGACCAGTACCAGATGGGGCGCACCAAGGTCTTCGTCAAGAACCCTGAATCGGTAAAGAGTTGTTGTGGACTGTGGATCAGTGGTGGGCTGTCATCAACTCATCTGATTCACCTCTACTCATTATGAACTAGTGCTGGACGGTCATGAAATACATTTACTTCACATTTAAATAAAGATGATGATGATAAAGTCCTTCCTCCTTCCTCCTTCCTCCTTCCTCCTTCCTCCTTCCTCCTTCCTCCTTCCTCCTTCTCAATGCTCCGCAGCTTTTCCTGCTGGAGGAAATGAGGGAGAGGAAGTTCGACTCGTTCGCCCGGATCATTCAGAAATCCTGGAGAAGATACATCGCCAGAAAGAAGTATGAGCAGATGAGAGAGGAGGGTGAGTCTCAGGCTTCAACCTCCAGGTGTACCACAGGTAACGACTTAGTCCACGGGCACTAGGACCTTGGGGAGGCTTCCTCACCTTGCTAAGTAACATCTCAATATTTTTCTATATATATATATATATATATATATATATATATATATATATATATATATATATATATATTCTCTATTGAATGGTATATTTGACACTGAACTGGTTCATCTTTTTCTCAGTGATAAAGTCTAAATGAGCATAAAATGTTACTATCACCCTGAAATTCTAAATCTAACCATGGGTATCTGCCCCAAGGCCCCCCCTCCCCCATAGCCAACCATGAGCCCCCCTGTCTGTGAGTCCTACAGACGCCCCTGCTGCGGAGCCTCAGACTGAATGGCCGACGCTCTTCAAAGCGTTGGTGCTGCGATGGTTTGAATGTTTTCTCCGTCACAGCCTCCGACATCCTGCACGACTCCAAGGAGCGCAGGAGGAACAGCATCAACAGGAACTTCGTGGGCGACTACCTGGGCCTGGAGCAGCGGCCCGAGCTCCGGCAGTTCCTCTCCAAGAGGGAACGCGTCGACTTCGCCGATTCCGTCAACAAGTTCGATCGCAGGTTCAAGGTGAAGCTTAAGCTCAGGTTTAAGTTTTTTAGTGTCAAAATGTGACCCACGAGAAAATGACTGAAAGCCTTTAAAACGAGACGATAAGAGAGAAAATGATAACATGATGAATTTATCAAATATAATGCATGTAAATATAATTACTTAACAATATATAATGAAGTTCAAATTATCTTCACCAATATAAATATTTTTGTATCAACTTTTAAAAGACGTGCTGATAACAAAATAAATGTTGTAATTAACCTTTTGAAATAAAATAATAAGCTTTTGTATTGCAACTTTTACTCAAAGGGGCTATACTAGATTTCTATTTTATTTTTTATAATTGTACTTAAAGTTACAGTTTAAAACACTTTTAAATGACTTGCCGATACAACAAAATAAACATCGTAAAGAACCTTCAGCTGATCTCTGAATGACTGAAAACATTTAAAACTCTTATTAGTGAGACTTCTCCATAGTTCTTACCTTTCAGTTTTTGGTTATCCTCACAGTCCATCAAGAGAGACTTGATCCTGACCCCCAAGGGCATCTATCTGATTGGTCGAGAGAAGGTGAAGAAAGGACCCGAGAAAGGACAGATAAAGGAAGTGCTGAAGAGGAAACTGGAGTTTGAAGGCATCACCGGTGTCTCTCTCAGGTGGGTCAACCAACGAGCTTCCTCTCCTCAGGACCTCCTAACAAGCTTCCTCTCCTCAGGACCTCCTAACAAGCTTCCTCTCCTCAGGACCTCCTAACGAGCTTCATGTCCTCAGGACCTCCTAACGAGTTTCATGTCCTCAGGACCTCCTAACGAGCTTCCTCTCCTCAGGACCTCCTAACGAGCTTCCTCTCCTCCGGAGCTCTTACTGGTCTCTTTTTGTTTCCCTCCAGCACGAGACAGGACGACTTCTTCATCCTCCATGAGTCCCAGTACGACAGCCTGCTGGAGTCCAACTTCAAGACCGAGTTTCTCAGTCTGCTGTTGAAGCGCCACGAGGACGTGACCAAGAGGAAACTGACCATCTCCTTCACCGACAGGTAACGGGGAAAGGACGGGTAACGGTGAACCGACGGGTAACGGGGAAAGGACGGGTAACGGTGAACCGACGGGTAACGGGGAGGAACGGGTAACGATGAACCAACGGAGAACGGGAAATCGAGGGGTAATCGAAACCGGATATTTATCTCCGCCGCCGGTCCTGCATTGGCCAACAATCCGTTTAGCATACAAGCTAACGTGTAGATCAGGGGTTCCACTCAGACAGGGTTCACTGAACACGCCGTTGCCCCTCAGGATGGAGTTCAGGGTGAAGAAGGAGGGCTGGGGCGGAGGAGGCAGCAGGGTGGTGGTCTTCCAGAGGGGCCAAGGGGACCTGGCCCAGCTCAAGCCTGGAGGGAAGACCCTCGCCATCACAGTGGGGGACGGTCTACCCAAGTCCTCCAGTGAGTTCAAATCATCACCAATTAATAAAGATCATTACATTAAAATTCTGACATGGAAAACTTTACATACAAACGTTGAGTCTCTGGAATAAAAGATGAACGTTGTTGATTTGAGTGTTAATGTTCTTCAGAGCCGAGCAGGAGGAGCGCGGCTCAGCCTCGAGGCGGAGGAAGAAATAATGTGTCAGGTAAACTATCCCTTTATTTCATTGTTAAGTTTAACAACTATCCCTTTATTTCATTGTTAAGTTTAACAACTATCCCTTTATTTCATTGTTAAGTTTAACAACTATCCCTTTATTTAATTGTTAAGTTTAACAACTATCACTTTATTTCATTAAATTGAACAACTATCACTTTATTTCATTGTTGAAGGAATACTCCCACAAGCAAACCGACGGCAGAATCGAACATGTTTAAGATGATATTCATGTTTAAGATGATATTCATGTTTCTGGGAGGTTGTTTCGGTTTAATCTTTACGTTCATTACACTCGTCTGGCTCCATAGGGCATCACAATGGAGCGGCCCACGTCTCCAGAGCGCTCCCCAACCAGCCATCAAACATCACGCATTCCTCGCCGCACAAACACGGGCGGCCTCCCAGCACGGCGCTGCCCAAACTGGGCTCCCAGAGGACCCCCAGAGTCCAGGACCACCAACAAGCCCGCCAGGGGAACATGGACTTCCTCAATGTGCCGGACCAGGGCATGTCCGGGTAAGGAGAGAGAATATGAGCTATGGAAAGGGGGGATGGAACTCCAATGAGATATGTAAAGGGCGATGAAACCTCCGTGAGGTATGGAGGAGGAGGATCAGGGCTTGTGTGAGAGGACCTGATGAGTCACATGACTCCCGAGTTGTCCCCTCAGGGTGAGGCTCGACTCGCTGAGCCCGAACCAGAAGACGAGTTTCATTGTGAGAGAAAGAAACCTGAAGTTTATGCCTCTAACTAAGTGGTTTGTTTAGTGTTAATAAGTACAAGGCAACCGAGAGCGGCGAGATTACGCAACGACTCCTTAAATATGGGGGGTAATCTACAGACGGCTACAGGCATTCCTGGTATTGCACTCGTTGGTTGTGTAAAGAATGTTTTAAAAGAGCGCTCGGGTGAGGTTCTGTTTAATTACAGTTCACAGTTGTCCTGGTCTCCCTCAGGTGTGTCAGCCATACATCATTACACCTGTCAGTTGCACCTGTGCCCCACAAATACACTGACACACACTAATACACACTGCATATAAGGTTTTTAAAACGTTCTCTGTGGTTTGACTGAACGAACCTCTACGAGTCCGTCTCTGAACTCTTGTATTGACCTCTGTTGAGGAACAGGAAGCAGAGGAAGAGGAGCGTCAGCCAGCGACCTCCTCCGGCCCCCAAGCCTCGGCCCCTGCCTCAGGGCCCCCGCTGCCGGGCGCTGTACCAGTACGCCGGCCAGGACACGGACGAGATCAGCTTCGAGGTCAACGACGTGTTCGAGCTCCTCAAAGACGGTGGGAACACGGATCGATATATGAACCATCAGCGTAGCTCTAAATGGATGGATCGGGTTCACACAGAACCACAAGGGGGCCTCTGGAACCGATTATGGTTCTTCAGAGGGATGCCATAGGAGAACCATTTCTGGTTCCACAAAGAACCTTTCAAACCAGGGTTCTTTAGAGAACAATTTCATTAAAGAGTTCTTCAAAGAACCTATAAAGGTGTCTCAAAGAACCTTCAAACATGGTTCTTTGAGGCACCATTTCTGGTTCCATAGGACCTTTTAAATGACCCTTTAAGAACCTTTACTGTTCTCCATGCAGTCCTGATATTATCTCTACTCATCCTCAGATCCATCGGGCTGGTGGACCGGCAGGATTCATGGAAAGGAGGGTCTCTTCCCCGGAAACTACGTGGAGAAGATCTGAGGAGGGTCTCGAGGTCTGCGGGTGGACGTTGAGTCCGTTGAGGGTTCTGTGTGTTGAGTGGCGGCGCCCACCGTGTGCTCAAGAAACGACTGGAAGATTCCTTGCGGATCCTCGTGAGGCCTTCGACATAATAGGAAGTGTGTGAAGCTGAGACACAACAGCATTGTTTGTAGAACAGACGGCATCGTTCCATCGTTGGGTTCCATCGTTGGGTTCCATCGTTGGGTTCCATCGTTGGGTTCCATCGTTGGGTTCCATCGTTGGGTTTCATCGTTGGGTTCCATCGCTGGGTTCCATCGTTGGGTTCCATCGTTGGGTTAACAATAATAAAAATATCCGTCTTTGAGCTGTTATTGTCCCCAAAGAATGACTCAAAGTTAAAGTTAAAGTTGCTGTTTGGTGTCTTCAGTGCTCATATTTTCCCAGAAGTTGTTCTCGAGGAGCGATGTCCACACTGTGATTAAGACAACAGAAAGAAATCAAGTAATTGACATTTTAAAATGTATTGACTGTATAACGAACCTGCTCTAGACCAATCAAAGACATCGACAGAGACCTCAATTAAAAGATTATGATTATTATTTCTGATATCATTATTGCTTCACCTCAGTCAAAGAAATATATTTTCATATTTTTACCTCAAGGAATTTTTGCACTGGATTTGTTGCTTTCATAAGTAAAATATAAAATAATTCTAAATAAAGAAACACATTTGACTCATTATTAATCTTATATTTTGCTTTCACATCTTTTTTATGTGCGGTTGATTTTGTAAATCAATGTAATTCCCTCACAGTCAATCAATATGTTTTTATATGAATAAATAAAAGTTTTTTACAACTTTGAATATTTTCTTTTATTATTTTTATTTTTTATAAAGAAACCTAATTTTTCAAAGGAAAATATATTATAAAATAAATAAACAGTGAAAACCAGTGAAAATCAAAGCTATTATTAAACTCAGAACATGGTATTGCTACTTATAAAACATCCGAGTACATTTTCCAGAATGTTTAATAGTGTTAATATAATTAAATATCATACAAAACCTTTCAGAATAAAAGCAAACGCACACTCCACACCGGCTCTTTCGCACGCTCGGGAGCGCTAATGCTTTTATTTTGAAATATCCATTGTCTGAGTTGTCCCGAGGCAGCCGCGGCAGGTGGACCGGCTGAACCTCATTCGAGAGAAGTCCTGACGCCACCTGTGTTACCTGTTTCTAGAACCAGTCGCTTCCGCCCTTCCTCATGTGTTTATTCATATAACAATGTCCTGATTCTGTTCACGTAGGCCATTTGAATTGGAATGAAAGTACTTTTTACCCCTCGTTTTAACTGTCTCCTCCGAGTGTCTCTGTCACAGTTTATTAGAGTAGAGTTTCTACCTTTTTACATAAGAATGCCCCCCCCCGCCCCCCCCTGTTTGACTTGTCGGCCCGGAGACGTTCGTGTGTGACGTCACAGGCTCGCGCTACCGGTGCACCTGTCCGTCCTCCGCCGCGGAGCAGCAGTGTCGGACCGACGGCGGGGACGCGCAGCATGGGAGGTGAGGCGGCAGCAGCTTCGGTACCTAGAGCCCAATAACTATCAGGGCTGTTAGGATTTAATCTGACTTTCATTCATCTTGTTTTAAAACTGAAATCACGCAACATTCCTGTTGATGTTCCTGTAGTGACTGAGTTAGGCTTATTGGGGAGTTGTTCCTGGTCCGATGTGAGGTTGTCTCTGTGTACAGATTGTAAAGCACTCCGAGACTAATTTATAATTCGTGAAACTGGGCTCTACAAATAAACTGAATTGAATTGAATGTAGTGTAACTACGGGGAGTCCTCTGGCATATCAACATCATAATCCTGTAATTATGTTTCTGGATGTACTCACAAGCCCAATATTGAATCAGGTCACGTGACCTGTGTTCTCCTGTTTCTATCATCAACACATGTTAGTACTATGAATGTACACACGGCTCTGCAAACTGATTGACACAAACCACAGATACACACACACCTGTACAACTTTAAAAACATTAAAAACATTGACCCCCCCCCCCCCCACCAGGTTTCTACTCAAGTGAAAAGATGGCCGGAATTTTCTCCTACGAGAGTTCAGAGGTCGACTGGTGTGAAGAAAACTACCGACACTCTGAACACGTGGTGGAGTACTTCAACACGGTGAGAACCACGGACAGGGAAAGGTTCTGCAAGGGTTCTGTAAAGGGCGTTGTGGTTCTACGAAGAACCATCAACCATAATCATTTGAGACACCTTTATAGGTTCTTTGAAGAACTCTTTAAGGACATGGTTCTTTAGGAACTCTGGTTTGAAAGGTTCTTTGAGGAACCAGAAATGGTTCTTCTGTGGCATCACTCTGGAGAACCATGCTCGGTTCCAGATGGCCCTGATACTTTATCTCAGTAGCACAGGCCTATCTTAACAGAATATGATGAGCTTTAGTCCCGCCCCTTTTTAAAATGTCTAACGCCTCTGGCCTCCTGCAGGTGAGCAGCTTCTTCTTCTTCATCGTCTCGCCCATCATGCTCTACCTGCTGCACCCCTACGCCAGGGAGAGGAACCTGGCCGTGCACCTGGTCTGGGTCCTCATGCTGTTTGTGGGTCAGTCTCTCTATGTCTCATTTCCTTAAAAGGTTCTTTGAAGAACCTTTTAAGGACATGTTTCTTTAAAGAACCATAGTTTGGAAGGTTCTTTGAGGCACCAGAAATGGTGCCTTAAAGAACCATTTCTTGAAGGTTCTTTGAGACATATTTATAGGTTCTTTGTGGAACTCTTATATATTTGTTTCCAGATGGTCCCTCCATGGTTCTGCGTGGTTCCTCCCCGGGTTTTATATCTGAAGCTTCTTCTGGCAGCTGTAGACTTTCCTTAGTCCTCTCCTCCTCCCGCCGTCTCCTCTCCTTTGTTTCCTATGATTAACCCTGGACTGTTCCTCGTGAACCTCGGCGTGTTCCCCATGTTCTCCAGGGCTCTTCTCGGCGTACTTCCACATGACGCTCAGCTTCGTGGGCCAGATGCTGGACGAGCTGTCCATCCTGTGGGTTCTGGCGGTGGCGTATGCTGCGTGGTTCCCCCGCCGCCTCTACCCCTCCTTCATTAAGGACCGGTAAAGCAATCAACACACACACACACACACACACACACACACACATGCACACGCACACAGACACACACACACACACGCACGCACACAGACATAGACACACACACACACACACGCACACACGCACACACACACACACACACGCACACACGCGCACACACACACACACACACGCTCGCACACACACACACACGTGCACACACACACACACACACACACACACACACACACACTCAGCCCAACCCGTGCCGGTGCAGCTGGTTGGACGGCCGTTGTCCCGGAGACACAATGCGGCGCCGCCGACTTCAGAATGTGACAGAATGAGGCTCCGCCCCCAAAACCCGTGTCAATATTTCACAACGTGAGATGGGAACGAGTAATGAAATGTTGGTAAGCGCCTGAAAAGAACCTCCCACTAGAACTAGAACCTTCTTTGAAGGAACCATATATGGTGCCTTGAATAACCATTTATTGAAGGTTCTTTGAGGCTCTTTAAAGAACTCTTTAAGGACATGGTTCTTTAGAGAGCCCTGGTTTGAAAGGTTCTCTGTGGAACCAGAAATGGTTCTTCCATGGCATCACTGAAGAACCCTTTCCAGTTCCAGATGCCCGTCCATGGTTCTGCGTGTATGAGCCTCCCCGCTTTACGTTCTCCCTCATGTCGTCCTCAGATCCACGTTCTCCAGCCTCGTCCTGATGTTCACCGTGGTCACCACGCTGTTCTCCTTCGTCAGACCCACGGCCAACGCCTACGTCTTGAACTGCTTCGGGTTCCACTTGACCTGCGTGGTGGTGGCCGAGATGCAACGGTACCAACACTCTGAGGTTCTAGTGTAGTTGTTGGTCTGCAGCTCCTCTGAGGTTCTAGTGTATTTGTTGGTCTGAAGCTCCTCTGAGGTTCTAGTGTAGTTGTTGGTCTGAAGCTCCTCTGAGGTTCTTGTGTAGCTGTTGTTGGTGAACGTCTGGTTCCTGGTAATAAGGCGGGTTCTCCCCCCAGCTGCACGGACCCGAAGGCGCTGCGCCTGGGGAAGCTGTCGGTGGCCGTGTGGACGCTGGCCGTCTCCTGTTGGCTCAGCGACCGCTTCGGCTGCAGCTTCTGGCAGAGGATGGACTTCTGCTACCTCCACGGCGTCTGGTTGGTCCTGTTCCCTCCTTTAGAACTGCTTCCTGTACCCACACAGAACCATGGAGGGTCTGGAACCCAACATGGTTCATGAGAACGAGTGTTTCTGGTTCCATAGAGAACCTTTCAAAACAGGGTTCTTTAAAGAACCATTTCCTTAAAGAGTTCTTCAAAGAACCAATAAAGGTTCCTCAAAAAACCTTCAAGAAATGGTTCTTTAAGGCACCATTTATGGTTCCCAAAAGAACCTATAAAGGTGTGTCAAAGAACCTTAACAAATTAAGAACCATTTCTGGTTCTACAAAGAATCTTTCAAACCAGGGTTCTTCACAGAACCATGTCCTTAAAGAGTTCTTCAAATAACCTTTAAAGGTGTCTCAAATAACCTTCAACAATGGTTCTTCAAGGCAACCGTAAGAACCTTTTACACCAGGGTTCTTTAAAGAACCATTTCCTTAAAGAGTTCTTCAAAGAACCTATAACACTTCCTCAAATGAAAGAATGGTTCTTTAGTAGGTAATGGTTCTTCCTAGAACCACAAAGTTCCAAGAACCGAGAGAACGGTCATCAGTCGTATCGACATGTGACTTCCTGGAGAGCGGGGGTTCCTTTACAGGGACGTGGAAGTATTTATCTCCTCCTCCTCCTCTTCCTCCTCTTCCTCCAGGCACATCCTGATCGTGATGGCCGTGGTCTACGCCAGCACCTTGATCGCGTTCCTGGACGCCAGCTACGAGATCCCGTACTGCCGCCCCGCGCTGCAGTACTGGCCCCGTGATAACCGCTGGGCGCTGGGGCTGCCGCACATCGTCCTGAAGGGAACCACCAAGACTCAGAAACACTGCTGACCCGAGGAGCGCTGCTGACCCGAGGAGCGCTGCTGACCCGAGGAGCGCTGCTGACCCGAGGAGCGCTTCATGATTTCAAAGTGCTCATGAAGGGAAGCGGTCCCAAAGACGTCCCTCCTGACCTTCATCCAGCGGCTGCCTCGCCCACAGCCAGCTGGAGTCACAGGAACCCGACCTGATCGCCTCCAACGGTTGTTTCTTCTTCTTTTACCTGCCACATTAACAAGAGATCAATTTGATGAACCAGAATTAAGATATTATTTTTTAAATCCTGTTAAATGGATGAATGACCAAATTCTCATTCACTCCTCAGCGGTCCAATAACTGCAGAGCATGGCCATGTTCACCAGTTCTAAAGCACGTTTTTGTGAGTTTTTTTTAGCATTTCAAGCCCCTAAAATATGCAAATGTGCAGTGAAATAACAATTGAATGTTGATCTTCTGTGTGTGATGAGGCATTTAAACATTTTAAATGTCTACCGGCATCCCGGATGACATTTGAGAATGTGTGTGTGTTTCTGAAGAGTTTGTGTTTCACATTTAAGCACATAGAAATGTTTTATTCATATAAATCAACTGATATTATTTATTGGAAAGATATGAATGCACATTTAATTATGTACATGGCGGAATATATTGATGTTTTCTTATGATGACACCATTGTGTTTCTCAGGAACAATAACTACTGTAATTCTTTGGAACAGTTTCTTTGAGTGAAATAAACGACGGTGACGTGTTTGTAAAGAGATACCTCAACATGTTAAAGTTTCACAGACATATAAACTCTCAAGTTTGCACAAATACCCGCTAAGTAAAAATGAATTAAAGTGACACTATGTAACTTTTCCCCTGTAGCGCCCCCTACAGGTATTTAACGTCGGGTCTCGAGCCATATATGGCTCTTCCGGCTCGTCTGCTCCCAGCCGATCGCGACCGGGCTGCCGCTGATCAACACCCGGTGTTCACCACAGCATGTCTCTCCTCTCTACGAGTCGCGTAGCGGAGACAATAAAAAGTCACCTGAGAGGAGGACTGGACTATAAGACGTGTAAAGCTGCCAGACAGCAAGTTGAACTACTTCCGCCGGAAGTACCGGGTCGGTCCCAACATCTTACATACAGCAGTATTCAGCCCCCAGACCCCGATGGAGGAGGAGGAGGAGGAGGAGGAGGGGGAGGAGGAGGAGGAGGAGGAGGAGGAGGAGGAGGAGGAGACATCAACATATTAAAAGTCATTGTAGCGGCACCATTTTTTTCAAGCTGTTATTTTAAGGTGGAAAAGTGACATAGTGGGGCTTTAAAGCGCTGTAGTTCTGCAAACATTTTTTAACATTTCAGTACTAAAATGTTTCAAAATCAAATAATAGTCTGGGCAGTTTCTCAAAGAAACTATTGTGCATTAATACGACTATCACATGTATATTTATGTTGCTTTAATTATTAATCTCTTAGCTTTTAGAAGCCCTTTCAAACCTTAAAGGTGCTCATGTGTTTGAGAATATTCAGGTTTATTGTGCTTCCAGTCACGTGATCCTGAAGGAAACAATAGACACAACAGTAGAAACGACACACAAAGCATTCTCTGGACTTCTATGCTCAGTAGTGACCTCTAGTGGTCGAGAAGATATTCAAAAGCAACATGGCTTTTAAAAAAACTAACATTTTAATATTAAACAATAATAAGCGGTTGATATAAAATAAGAAAGGTAACATAAAAAAATAAATGTCAAGATGTCTCTTAATCAATAATCAGTAACTGATCAGTGGTCTGTTTCTGGATTTACCGAAGAAAGAAACAATATAAATATATTCTGGACTAGCAAAAGATGTTTTAAATTGAATATCTAAACTATTATTTAATGAATCTCATTAAAATGTGACGCAAACCTTCTCATCCTCTTCAGGTGCTCGTGCATAACGTTGAGAGGTTCTCTGGCGCCACCTTCAGGTCACAAATGGAATTAGTCTTTTCCTTTTTTATGTTGTATTTATACTTTATTGATGATATAGCACAATATGACATACAGGGATATGTCTTTAGTTTACTATAGTAAAGAAGAAAAAACTAAAGTAAAGAAGAAATAAAATAATAACAATGTCAAAACAAAATAATAATAATAATAATAATAATAATGAATAATAAAAAATAATTTAATAAGCCTAAACTAAACTTTAATGATCCTAAACTAAACTTTAATAAGCCTAAACTAAACTTTAATAAGCCTAAACTACTGTAATGAGCCTAAACTTTAATGAGCCTAAACTCAATCTTTGTTGCAAATTTTGCCAATATGTTAAAATATATTTTTTGTCACTTACATTTTTTTTATTCGTTTAGACATATTAACATAAAACAAATACAAAAATGTAACACAAACATTCAAATATATTCAATTCAGTGTATTTGTATAGCCCATTTTCACAAATTACCAATTTGTCTCAGAGTATATATATATATATATATATATATATATATATATATATATACACATACATACACACATATGTATATATATATATATATATATATATATATATATATATATATATACATATATACTATATATGCAACTACATGCTCTAGATTCATTCATTCATATGATTTGCTTTTTTAAATGTATTATAAAAGTCTTTTTTGGGGTTTTTATTGAGGGCCTTCAAAGTTAGGACCCATCTATATTCATAGTTGATAACAATCAGCATGGGTGTACATTATTATACAAGCTAAACATTACAATAAACCTTGGTTATGTTGGCCTCATTTTGTATTTCTCCCTCCCTACACATGTTGAAAAGGATGTTTTAACGGTGGATATCTTAATGTTGGTGTGTGACACCCCTGTGTCTGGAAGCCGGGTGGGACTTCTTTCACTTTCAGGCAGACTGGATCAATTTGAGGGAAGAAGGGGAGGCGGCGCCATGCGAGGGAGCGCTGACCTTCTGTCCCCGAGCGGAGGCCCGATAATCTCACATCAAAGTCTCAGACTTGACTGCAACTCACTCTCCCTCCCTGACTGCAGAGCAGGAGACATTTACAACAGTACAACTTGAGCATATCTGAATGAATGTGTAATAGCCTCAAACGGGCGTTTGAGGCTATTACATATGCTCAAGTTTTAGAAAAACTTCAATCAAACAATGATGCAGAAAGTGCATGGTATAAAAACTATCACTTATTATACATTGATTAAGACTCGTATGAATTATAGCTTATGAATATTTATTACGGGCAAAGGGGAGAAAGGAAACTGTTCTTTACAGATGTTTTACTAAAGGTTAGTTCAAATGTTTGTGTTTTACCTGCGATGACATAAGTATTCAAGATCATTTCCTTAAAGTATAGGTTGCAATACCACACTATACAAATTATATATATATATATATATATATATATATATATATATATATATATATATATAAATAAATGGTTATTATTATTATTATAATTATTATATATATATTCTTCCCTTTTTGTCCATGTGAAGGGTTATTTGGGAGTTTTTCCCAAATAAGATGTGAGGTTTTGGGACAGGGATGTCTATGTGTACAGATTGTAATTTGTGAAAATGGGCTATACACATGAACTTCATTGAATGTATTATAAGCAAGTCATGCACTCTAAATGTATTGTATGTATCTGGTACAGGCATATGATGGTAATTGTAATTACAGCCATGACAAGTATTCGAAAATCATTAAGTTTCCACTTTGTTGGTGAAGTTATCGATATAGCATTGATCAGACTAATAGCAACAGCTACCCCATAAAAGCCATGCAATCGAAACCCGATTAATCAATTAGCATCATGTGCATTTTACAATTGAAACCGAGCTGAGTCCCATTGGGACGCGCTCGCTGTCACTCGAGAAAACCTCCAGAAAATGCTTTAATTGTATTTGCGGCTCGGCCAGCGTCCCGCCCCCTCGACGCTCCCATTGGTCACTTTCAAGAGTGCTGGGATTCCCCGCGCGCCGATTGGCGGAGACGGCTTTCTGTTTTGGTCGCCTGCCAGAAAGCGGCCCGTCTGGAAGGGGAGGGAGCCGCCGCCTGCCTTCCGCTTTCTGGGGCCGCTCGACACACAATGAGGAGCGGAGAGGCCGGGGAGACGCTCCGAAAACGCCGCTGTAAATAAACACAACAATCACTGAGGGCCAGAGCGAACATGGAGAACCAGGTACGGTGGCCTTTTACGTGTCTCTCTCCTCGGTGGAATCTGGAAGAAGCAAAAAAAAAAAATGGAGAAAAAAAATGCCTTAGCAGGTCGCGCGCCCGGGGGGCGAGAAGACGGGGACGGATCCTCCGGTTCGGCCCGGAGGAGCAGGAGAAGGTTCACGAATAAAAGAACGAGGGAGAGGAGCGGTCCCGCTGCTCGGGAACTCGTAGTTGTTTGGCTCTGGAGCTATGCTAGCT
>CM070102.1:607500-685000 GCA_036178185.1 Liparis tanakae
GGGAAATACGTTGACGGCCAACGAGAGGAGAGTAAATACCGTAGCCGATAGCCCAGCTGCATTTACCAGAACTCACTGGTTTAATGCACTGTCCTCGTCCTCTTCTCTCGGCGATGTGCGTGGGTTCTTCCCCCCGTCTCTTTTATTCTCCTCCTCGCTGATCCTTTCCTCTTTGTGTTGATGCAGGAAAAACAAACGCAGATAGGGAATTTGTAAACGTTTATTTATATTAAAAGTTTTTTTGTCATGTCTTTCTTCAGGAGGAGCCAAAAAAAGTGTGTTTCAACTACGACTTGTTCCTCAACCTGGAGGGCAACCCGCCAGTCAACCACCTGCGCTGTGAGAAGCTCACCTTCAACAACCCCACCAAAGAATTCAGGAGGAAGCTGATCAAAGCCGGAGGGGTGAGACGACTCGCCGGCTCGCCGCCGATGGCCAATCGGTTCTCTAGAATCAACAGCGGCTATAGCGGGATGATGGAACAGGACCAGGCCATCATCACGAGCACGGGGCGTATTATATCGTGAGCTGGGAAGTTTAAGCTGCTGATGCTTCTGGAAGGCTTTCATCCTCAGTGCAATATTTATATATATATGTATAAATGTATATAATATTTATATATACAATATTTATGTATGTATGTATATATATAATATTTATATATACATATATACAATATTTATATATGTATATATATATATATAATATTTATATATACAATATTTACATATTTATACATTTATATACAATATTTACAAATATATAATATTTATATACACATATACAATATGTGTGTATATATATATATATATATATATATAATATTAATATCCAATATTTATATATAATATTTATATACACATATATATATATATATATAATATTTTTATATATATGTATGTGTGTGTGTCAGCTTTAGCTAAAATACGAAATAAACAAGTATTTACAATTGTGCGACCCATCAGACCTTCAAAATAAAAGCACGGGATTTCTTTTCTTAAATTGTTTTAAGAAAAGGTGGTTATGTGTCTTTCAAGCCGCCGCGGGCCACATATAGCTTTGTGTGTACACTGTAAACGATCTACACATAAGATCCATAACTATCTTTCCATTTAATTGCAGGTATTGGTCGTTCCGGAGGGGGCCGAAGCCGCCGTGTCGAGGCCGAGTCCGGACTACCCCATGTTGCCCACCATCCCCCTCTCGGCCTTCTCGGACCCCAAGAAGACCAAGACCTCTCACGTGTCAAAGGTCGGTCTTTAACCACAAGCTGTCACAACCACATCCATCACGCCGCTCGGTTTATATTGATGTTTATGAAAGATCGAGGCGTAAAGGTCTAAATGAAACACTCATCATAGCCAGCTGTTTCTGAGCATCTGTATGCAGAAGAACACAACCAGCTCATTACATCACATGTCATCTAGCTGACGCTTTTATCCAAAGTGACTTACAATCTTGTTACATTCATACACCGTAGACGCAGCTACAGGGAACCCCGTGATTGAAAGACGGCCTGCTACCCACTGACCCCTAGTCGCCCCTTCATAGCTCATCACACATTGTACATCTGGTGCATGGCTCAGAGTCAACAGTTAATTTACATATATATATATATATATATATATATATATATATATATATATATATATATATATATATATATATATATATATATTGCATTGAGGATGAAAAGACTGAGGATGAAAGACTTCCAGAATCATCGGCAGCTCAAACTTCACAGCTCATGATATAATACGTCATCATAAGATATATAAATCAAACACTATACAGAAGGCGGTAATATGTACCGGAACGATAAAGGCGCTGACGTGTTCAGTTGACAGATGGTGGTAATAAGTGTTGTGTGGCACATGACAGTGTAGTGGTCGTGTTGGGTATTACACATGATTCAATAGTCTGACCCCGTGATGTTCTCCATGCCACTGGCATCGAGCTGCAGGAGAGCAGCAGCCGTGTCTCTATACTCTACACTGCAGCCTCTCTGTTAAGTGGCTCTCAGGCTCGTGGCTACGCTACGTTAGCATCACGGCTCCAGGGATGTCAGTCGGTCCACTTTGGACCCCGACAGAAACTTCTCCACAAGCACACCGACGGGCTCGATCCCCAAAAGGATTCACCCAGCAGACTTTGGGGACTTTGCCCTTTAGCACAATCCCCAACGTTGACATTCAGATGGTTTGTGAGCACGCAACAAAAAAGGAATAACAATCCCGTCGGCCTCGGTTTAGTTTGTGATTTATGCTAATCAAGCGTTAGCACGTTAAACAAAGATGTTGAACATGATAAACGTGCTAATAAATGTAACTCCAAGCTCCATTCTGCCCACGTACTCACAGAGCTGCTAGCGTAGCTGCTAGCGTAGCTGCTAGCGTCTTCATTAGAAGCTTAAATAGTGTTTAAACGCAGATTACTGAGGTTATTGTTTTGGCTGGTTCACGAGGGCCAGAGGGCTCAGTTGGTCCTCTAGGAGACGCTCATGGCCTTTAGGAGACGAGTCCGCGTCCTTTAGGAGACGCTCTGCGTCCTTAAGGAGACGCTCTGCGTCCTTTAGGAGACGAGTCCGCGTCCTTTAGGAGACGCTCATGTCCTTTAGGAGACGCTCCGCGTCCTTTAGGCGTGAGCTGACTGTTCCTCTGGCCTCCAGGAGCCCAGTAAGGAGGGGAGCGGCAGCAGCAAAGGACCCAAACCACACAAGCTGACCAAGGAGCACCGCGAGCGTCCCCGCAAAGACTCCGAGAGCAAAGCCACGTCGAAGGGCGACAGCAGCGACCGGGACGGCGGCGGCAGCAAGAGCGCCCGCGACCCTTCCTCCTCCTCCTCCTCCTCGTCCTCCAAAAAGCCGTCTGAGATCAAAGTGAAGGAGGAAGTGAAGGTCGTGCCCAAGGCCGCCTTCAAGGAGCCCAAGCTCACCCTGAAGGAGTCGAAGATGGAGGGCACGTCCCCGAAGGGAGGGGGGGCCGGGAGTGGAGGGGGAGGAGGCGGGGTCGCCGGTGGGGGGGGAGGAGGAGGACCTGGACCTGGACCTGGAGCTGGACCTGGACCTGCAGAGTCCAAGGTCCCGGGGAAGCGGCCCTCCACCGTGGAGTCCCCCAAGCCGAGCGCCAAGAAGCAGAAGAAGGGCGTCTCGGAGGGGCCCAAGGGGCCGGGCGGCGCCGCCTTCACCGGGACGTCGCCTCGCGTCTCCTCCTCCTCCTCGTCCGCCGCCGGCCAACCGTACGCCGAGAAGAAACCGCCCAAGGACAAAGGTCGCTGGGCGAAGGGCAAGAACGACACGCAGGAGCCCAAAGAGCCCAAGAAACTTCCAGAGTCCGAAGAGTCAAACTCAGAGGACGACGCCTCGTCCAAGTCAGAGGTACGTCGGCTTTAAGGGGAGGAATGAAACATCGCGACTTATCTACTGTACTCGTCTACCTTATAGACTCGTCTACCTTATAGACTCATTATGTACTTATCTACGTTAAGTACTCATTATATACTCATCTACGTTATAAACTTATCTACGTGATATACTCATCTACGTGATGTACTTTACATAATTTAATGCACATAAAGAAGAGATTAGACCTCATTGTTCCATCATCTTTGATCTTGAAAGTCCAAAGAACAGAATATAGAAGCAGAACAATCTTTTTTCACCCTAAAGTTTATCGCCCCATTTCTCTTTGTCCTCCTCCTCCTCCTCCTCCTCCTCCTCCTCCTCCTCCTCCTCCTCCTCCTCCTCTACAGCAGTCGGCCCCTTCCAGTCCTTCCAACTCCAGCTCCAGCTCCGACTCGAGTTCAGATTCGGACTTCGAGCCGGGTCAGAAACAAGGCCAAGGTACGGCGCCGCTTCCCTCGCATTGGGAGGTCCGGCGTGAGGAGGCGTCTGACCCTTCCTCTTCCTCCTCTTCCTCCTCTTCCAGGCCCGCTCCGGTCCATGGTGGAGGAGATCCAGTCGGAGGAGTCGGACGACGACGACAGCAGCTCGGAGGAGGAAACGCCCGTCAAGACCAACCCCCCCAACCGCGACTCGAGGTCAGTCTGCCGCCACGGAGGCCTCGTTGGGGCGTGGCTTCCACCCTCGAGGTCGCCCGGCGCACCGCCGCTGAAGTTACCGCGGTTACCGTACGCTCAGAGCGAGGCGATGGCGATACTTCATTGAAACGGCCGCCATCCGAGCATGCTGCCTGCAAAGGGGCGGGGCTATAAGGAGGTGGGGCTACAAGAAGGATTGACTAGAAGGGGTTGGGGTTACAAGAAGGATAGACTAGAAGGGGGTGGGGCTACAAGAAGGATAGACGAGAAGGGGCGGGGCTACAATAAGGCTAGACTAGAAGGGGCGGGGCTACACAAAGGATAGACTAGAAGGGGGCGGGGCTGATGGACATGAGTTTGAGTGATGCAGCTGTTAAGTCTGTTGTCTCCTTCAGACTCTCAGTGAAATAATCATTATAATCTCAGACACACATTCAAGTGTAGGCGGTATGATGTCATGATCCGTCTCTGTGTATTTGATTGACTTCTGACCTTTGACCTCTGACCCGTCAGACTCAGCCTGGACAGCGAGAGCGACAGCAGCGACGGCTCGCACAGTCTCAGTCGAGACCCGGCGCCGCCGCTGCAGAAACACGGCGCCAACAACAAAGTGAGTCAGCGTGTGGACAAACCTGTTCACTGGTCATGTGGATGAACCTGTTCATTGGTCATGTGGATGAACCTGTTCACTGGTCATGTGGATGAACCTGTTCATTTGTCACCATGGTGATGAACCTGTTCATTGGTCGTGTGGATGAACCTGTTCATTGGTCATGAGGATGAACCTGTTCATTGGTTGTGTGGATGAACCTGTTCATTGGTCATGAGGATGAACCTGTTCATTGGTCATGAGGATGAACCTGTTCATTGGTCATGTGGATGAACCTGTTCATTGGTCATGAGGATGAACCTGTTCATTGGTCATGTGGATGAACCTGTTCATTAGTCATGAGGATGAACCTGTTCATTGGTTGTGTGGATGAACCTGTTCATTGGTCATGAGGATGAACCTGTTCATTGGTCGTGTGGATGAACCTGTTCATTGGTCGTGTGGATGAACCTGTTCATTGGTCATGAGGATGAACCTGTTCATTGGTCGTGTGGATGAACCTGTTCATTGGTCGTGTGGATGAACCTGTTCATTGGTCATGAGGATGAACCTGTTCATTGGTTGTGTGGATGAACCTGTTCATTGGTCATGAGGATGAACCTGTTCATTGTTCATGAGGATGAACCTGTTCATTGGTCATGTGGATGAACCTGTTCATTGGTCATGAGGATGAACCTGTTCATTGGTCATGTGGATGAACCTGTTCATTAGTCATGAGGATGAACCTGTTCATTGGTTGTGTGGATGAACCTGTTCATTGGTCATGAGGATGAACCTGTTCATTGGTCATGTGGATGAACCTGTTCATTGGTCATGAGGATGAACCTGTTCATTGGTCATGTGGATGAACCTGTTCATTGGTCATGTGGATGAACCTGTTCATTGGTCATGAGGATGAACCTGTTCATTGGTTGTGTGGATGAACCTGTTCATTGGTCATGTGGATGAACCTGTTCATTGGTCATGTGGATGAACCTGTTCATTGGTCATGTGGATGAACCTGTTCATTGGTCATGTGGATGAACCTGTTCATTGGTCATGAGGATGAACCTGTTCATTGGTCATGTGGATGAACCTGTTCATTGGTCATGAGGATGAACCTGTTCATTGGTCATGAGGATGAACCTGTTCATTGGTCATGAGGATGAACCTGTTCATTGGTCGGATGAACCTGTTCATTGGTGGATGAACCTGTTCATTGGTCGGGAGGATGAACCTGTTCATTGGTCATGTGGATGAACCTGTTCATTGGTCATGTGGATGAACCTGTTCATTGGTCATGAGGATGAACCTGTTCATTGGTCATGTGATGAACCTGTTCATTGGTCATGTGGATGAACCTGTTCATTGGTCATGAGGATGAACCTGTTCATTGGTCATGTGGATGAACCTGTTCATTGGTCATGAGGATGAACCTGTTCATTGGTCATGTGGATGAACCTGTTCATTGGTCATGAGGATGAACCTGTTCATTGGTCATGTGGATGAACCTGTTCATTGGTCATGAGGATGAACCTGTTCATTGGTCATGTGGATGAACCTGTTCATTGGTCGTGTGGATGAACCTGTTCATTGGTCATGTGGATGAACCTGTTCATTGGTCATGTGGATGAACCTGTTCATTGGTCATGTGGATGAACCTGTTCATTGGTCATGTGGATGAACCTGTTCATTGGTCATGTGGATGAACCTGTTCATTGGTCATGTGGATGAACCTGTTCATTGGTCATGAGGATGAACCTGTTCATTGGTCATGTGGATGAACCTGTTCATTGGTCATGAGGATGAACCTGTTCATTGGTCATGTGGATGAACCTGTTCATTAGTCATGAGGATGAACCTGTTCATTGGTTGTGTGGATGAACCTGTTCATTGGTCATGAGGATGAACCTGTTCATTGGTCGTGTGGATGAACCTGTTCATTGGTCATGAGGATGAACCTGTTCATTGGTCATGTGGATGAACCTGTTCATTGGTCATGAGGATGAACCTGTTCATTGGTCATGTGGATGAACCTGTTCATTGGTCATGTGGATGAACCTGTTCATTGGTCATGTGGATGAACCTGTTCATTGGTCATGTGGATGAACCTGTTCATTGGTCATGTGGATGAACCTGTTCATTAGTCATGAGGATGAACCTGTTCATTGGTTGTGTGGATGAACCTGTTCATTGGTCATGAGGATGAACCTGTTCATTGGTCATGTGGATGAACCTGTTCATTGGTCATGAGGATGAACCTGTTCATTGGTCATGTGGATGAACCTGTTCATTGGTCATGAGGATGAACCTGTTCATTGGTCATGTGATGAACCTGTTCATTGGTTGTGTGGATGAACCTGTTCATTGGTCATGTGGATGAACCTGTTCATTGGTTGTGTGGATGAACCTGTTCATTGGTCGTGTGGATGAACCTGTTCATTGGTCATGTGGATGAACCTGTTCATTGGTCATGTGGATGAACCTGTTCATTGGTCATGTGGATGAACCTGTTCATTGGTCATGAGGATGAACCTGTTCATTGGTCATGAGGATGAACCTGTTCATTGGTCATGAGGATGAACCTGTTCATTGGTCATGTGGATGAACCTGTTCATTGGTCACCATGGTGATGAACCTGTTCATTGGTCACTATGTGTAACAGCTGTCTTTGTCTCTCTCGCTTGCTCGCTCTCTCTTTCTGTGTGTCTCTCTCCATCTCTCTCTCTCTATTCTTTCTCCTCCTCCTTCTTTCCTCTCCTCTTCCTCAGGTTTCGGGCAGAAAGAGTCCAGATTCCTCTTTCCGCTCTGAGAAGGTGTTGAAGAAGGGATACGACAAGGTAGGAAGGGTAAATACAACTTTTATTACGCTTTACACTTCTCACACACACACACGCACACGCACACGCACGCACGTGCAGCAGTGTGTCCTCCATCAGTGCTTTAATGAATGTAAGATGGAGTCCTGCACCGTGAGTTGATCCAGACCCATCATCCCGTATTCACTGGACATTAATCAAAAAGAAAAGGTTGATCCACATGTAACTTCAGTGGAGGAGGTATCCTTCATGAATAATAATAATAAATAATAATAATAAGCTCTACTATAACACCGCCTGTTCACTCTGAATCTGCTGAGTCACTGTTGTGCAGCGAGATGTACAATTAGCTTTACAGTCAACTCTTCTTTCTGAGATTACAGTCAATTCAGTGTTTTAAAGAACCGTTACCCTCAATTTGTCTCTTATGATTTCCATTTTCTAAATAATAATCTCCCACGTGCCCAACGAGTGTTTGGCGTCCTCAGTAATCTCATAATAATATAATATAAGCGGTCCTTTAACTGGGACATGACGCGTGTCTGACTCTGCTGCTCTGGCCTCTGCAGGCCTACACGGAGGAACTGGTGGACCTCCACCGCCGCCTGATGGCCTTAAGGGAGCGCAACGTCCTGCAGCAGGTGAAAACTCATCTATTTTATATTTATTTTTTAGTTCCTTCCGCCTCACTTTGGCAACTATAATATATTATATTTGTTTTAATATATTTATGTGTGTATGTGTGTGTGTGTGTGTGTGTGTGTGTGTATATATATATATAATATATATATAATATATTGTATATAATATATATACTATCAAGGCACAGATATATATATATATATATATATATATATATTTATAAATAAGTTATATATATATATATATATATATACAATATATTTTATATGTAATTTATATAATATTTTATATATAATATGAACTTTCTATAAAATTATTTATAGATTATATAAATATATATTTTCATATATATTTATGTGTGTGCTATACATAAAATATATATATATATATATATATATATATATATATATATATATATATATAATGTATTGTAATATATATATATATATATATAATTAATTAGATATAATGATATGCTTGTCTGCTTTGATGGTAATGATGAAATCTTTTAATTAATTATAAATAATTAATCTGGCTGCATGTCGTGTGACGAACGTGTCGTTGAGAGTTGTTACCGTGTCGTTAACGTGAAGTGGCGGTTGAGTTGTTACCGTGTCGTTAACGTGAAGTGGCGGTCCTCAGATCGTGAACCTCATCGAGGAGACGGGCCACTTCAACGTCACCAACACCACCTTTGACTTTGACCTCTTTTCACTGGACGAGTCCACCGTCCGAAAACTACAGAGCTACCTGGAGGCCACGGCCACGTGACAGGAAGCGGCCGCCGGCGTGGGGAGCCCGGCCCGTGGTTGGCGGCGGTGGCGGAAGTAGACTTGCCACCATGCCCCCCCACCCCCCACCCTTTTTTTTAAGTAGGGGACGAGACGCCGCATGGCGCCGCCGCCACGGGCGGAACCACATGAACAAGTTACCAGACAAAGAGTCACACACACACACACACACACAGACGCACAGACGCACCTCCTTCACGTGACACGGGGAGGGGGGGAGAAGGAGGAGAAGGAGGAGGAAGAGGAGGAAGAGGAGAGGAGGAGGAAGAACTGCAGTCAGGATTTTCACTACAAATGTCTTTTTCTTTTCTTTTTTTTAATGTCTGTGCAGAGCTGTGGTATGCACCCCCCTCCTTAGCCCCCCCTCCTTAGCCCCCCCTCCTTAGCCCCCCTCCTTAGCCCCCCTCCTTCACTCTTCTGCACTCCTTCCTTTGCCCCCCCCCATGAACACTCCTTACTCGGCGGAACACTTCAGTCCCTTCCCCCTGTTGTCAGCTGGAGCTCATTTCTCTCCCCGACAGACTCTTTGATGTGTGTGTGTGTGTGTGTGTGTGTGTGTGTGTGTGTGTGTGTGTGTGTGTGTGTGTGTGTGTGTGTGTGTGTGTGTGTGTGTGTGTGTGTGTGTGTGTGTGTGTGTGTGTGTGTGTGTGTGTGTGTGTGTGTGTGTGTGTGTGTGTGTGTGTGTGTAAAGCGCCGCAGAGGTTCAGGAGATGGTATCTTTGTGGGTACCAACGTCTCTGTGTGTGAAGCAGGAGCACCAACGGCAAAACACTGATGCAGGTAATCTTTACTGTGTGTGTTAGAGTGGGAGTGTGTGTGTGTCTCTGCCTGAACATTGAGTTTCTCTTCTACTTCCTCGCACTGAAAGCTGAGCCCTGACCTACCAACAGGCCCCCCCACCCGCTCACTCCATCCCTCCTCCTCCTCCTCCTCCTCCTCCTCACTCTCATATCGTTGTGCATGAAGGGCTCTCTCCTGAATTGCCTTCCGAGTGGAGGGGGCGTGGCTTCAAAGTAGCCATACTCGTCTCCCAGAACCCCCCCAAAATAAAGAGAACAGAAGTAAAGCCCCCCCCCCCTTTCTTTTTTAACACTTTATTTTTCTACAGTGCGTCGTCTTTATTCTGCGGTTCAGAAATCCTGTGAATGTAAAGCCGCGTCTCCTTGTCCGGCTGGGCGGGGCCACGCCACTCTAGTGCCTTCCCCCCCCCCCCCCCCCCCCCCACCAGTGTTATAGAGGTGCTATGAAGCCTCGTATCCAGTATTGTCTTCATGGCGTCCGTCCTTAAGAAGCTTTTTAAGACTATTTTTCCCACTGAATGTTTATTTTATTTTCTTGCTTCCCGAGTTCGGTTGAGAGGTCGCGTCAGGTGACCCGGAGCTGCTCAGTGATTGGCGGTTTGAAGTATTTTAACTGATCCAACGGGTGTTTGCTTACCTGACTATCTGAACTGTATCTCATGGGGGGGGGGTCCACCAGAAACCACTCCAGCCCTCCAGAGGGAGCCCATGAGCACAAAGCAGCAGGTAGACTCACCTGCGTCAACGCTGATGCTTTTTATTGTTATTAGCATTTAATTACATGGAGTTTAAATTTAACTGCATTTAAATTGATCATTATTTCTGGTGTCCAGATGTTTGTCGTCTGGAATCATTAAGATGTTAAAGTTACTAAAAAACTCTTTCCAACACGTGTAACTCTCCAGTTTAAGAGTTTGAAGTTTAATGTGAACAGACTCCGCCCCCTTTGGGACCTCCAGAAGGACCAGAGCGACGGACCGGCTTCTGACTCAGGCCCCTGTTGTGTTGGTTCCTGTGGCCCTTCACACACACACACACACACACACTGGTACCCCCCCCCCCCCCCCCCCCCCCGCCTGTCTTTTCTTCTTCCGCCTGCCGAGAGTTTTTTAATTCTGACGCCTTCGATAGCTTTAATACTTCTTTCCGTTGCCTGGCTCAGCGACTTACACACACACACACACACACACACACACACACACACACACACACACACACACACACACACACACACACACACACACACACACACACACACACACACACACACACACTCTCTCTCTCTCTCCTTCGGCCATCACTGTAAATGCCGTCTGAGCACAAGACGACGTGTCTCTCTCAAACTGGATTCCTGCCGCCTTATGTGCCCTGCAGTAACCCCCCCCCCCCCGCCCCGCCCCCTTCTCTGCCCCCCCCCCCACCCTCAGTTCCTCTGGGTGTGATGACTGAGGTTGAACGTTGTGCGTCTGATTCCTAAAGAAGCCTTCCTGTCCTCGCCTCCGTGTGGGAACTTTTTAAAGTCGTGGTTCATGAACTTTGACCTTTGACCTGGGCCCTCGTGGCCTTGGAGCCCTACTGTCTACCCCACAGTCAACGTTTTATTTATGGACCTCTGCACTTTTGGCTGTGATGACTTCAGTACTTAAGTAGTTACCTGAACTGTATTTTTAAGGATTTTTATACACTATTTACATGCAATACGATATGAAATTCATCTTTTTCTTTTTTTTGCCAACCTTTTTAAAACCTTTTTATTTAATTGTCTTTTTTATTTTGGCTTTATTTGTCACTATTATTACATAAAACACACAAACCCGTTGGATCTGTTTTACGGTGAGACGTCCTCGAGTTTTATTCTGGAGGAACTTTGAGTTCTCTTTTATTTTATTTGAAGTCTTTTCCCCAAAAGCAAAAAACAACTTAAGAAATGCATCATGGGAAACAACAGAGGTGCATTGTGGGTCGTGAGTTACTCGCTGCTCGACCTACGAATGATCCAAATTATTAAGAAAACTAAAGATCAGTTTTTCTCATTGATCTATTAAATAAGTTCATCTTTGGATACATTTTAGATACATTTCGCCGATATGAATCTGATACCCCCCCCCCCCCATAAGTAAAAACAGCCCTGGCTATCCCGTCAGTGTTGATGGTAAATGTCCATTACATAAATCGATTCCTCAGAACACGGATCTCTCTGACTGTGCCTACATGTCCCAGAATGCATTGCGTGATGAATGAACAACACGCGAGTTGTGTGAAGTTGAGGGCTTCATGTCCTCGTTGACACTGGACAGGAACTCGTCCTTCATCAGCCTGGTCCGACACGCGCCTGAATATTGATCCTGGATTCATGATTTCGGGTCGATATCCCGAGGAGGTGTTGCGTCACTCGGTCACTGGATACAGGAAGTAGATTTATTTTTTAAAGAACGAGAGACGAAGAAAACCTCGGCGGGTGTTTCTTTGCTCCATCGTGCCTCTACTGCAACCGCTGAGGCTCATGGGTAATGTAGGAGCAGCACGACGGCCCCAGACACAACTTCTTTTTTTAAGTTGAAATGATTGAAACTGGTGGTTCTGATGGGAACCGCTGTAACAGTTACGTTAGGGATTATTTTAGTTTGAGTTTTTTTTCATAAATTAAATTCAAAATAAACTCGACTGCAAATTAGGAAAAACTCTTCCGGTCCGTCTTCACTTTGCAGCCGTCTGGTGGAGTGAACCATTTCAGCTCAGACTTTATTATATACATGTATAATACAGCAAAGGTAGAATATCTACTGTGTGGATCTTTAGGGGGGGGGGCTACAGGGATGCCTGTATTTATAAAGGTTTGATTTTTTTTTATTGTTTTAATTGAGGGAAAATGTCTGAAATGTGTTCCTTTTTTTTATATATAAATATATATATGTGGTCCAAGAAGAACAAACTGGATGTGCAGAACAATTTGGTATTTTATTTTTTTGTTTTTGTGGAAAATCAGAAACTTGGCGTAACACTGCCACCATGTGGCCAAATGACGCAAGTTGTTAAACGAGGACAAAACATTGTTATTTTAATGTTATTTTTTTATTTTTAAAAATCATATTATTAATAAAGTCATTAAGTACTGTTGTCCCCCGCGTGTGTCCGATCGTCATTGACCAGTGTGTGTGAAATATGTGTGAAATAGATACATGATATATATATATATATATATGTATGTGTATATATATATATATATATATATATATATATATATATATATATATATATATATATATATATATATATATATATATATATATATATATGTATGTGTATATATATATATATATATATATGTATGTATATATTTATAAATAAATAATTATATATATTTTATATTTTGGTACTTCCGTAAACGTTTGTATTAATCCAGATGCATTTAACAGAAATAATAGAGCAAATAGAATAAACCTAATAAACAATAACAACAGCGTTCAGTGGCGGTTTCAACTCTTTTATTCGTAGCTGATCAAACAGTCAAACGTTCACCAAACAAACTCGTTTCTTCTCCTTCGTTCACATTTCGCCCTGAAGGTCAAACGACTCTTTGAGGTCGGGTGAGGTCACCGTCATTCCCTCAGTCAGCGTCACTCACATCAGAACTGTCTCATTGACCCTGAGCTTTCAGTTACTCTGGGCCCACCTTCACGTTGCCCTGGCGACGGCCGTTATATACACCGTTACTTCATTTACAACCGGCTCTCTGCGGTGGAGCGACATGTCATGTTTTACTTTTGTACATTTCCCATTCCAAGTAAGTCTTTTGAGTGCAAAACAATTATAATTCATGAGATTTTAAAAATAAAATGTGTGGAAAAAATGAATTGCACAAAAAAAGATGATAACAAACAGATGCATATTTACAATATTCCCAAAAAATCACAGAAGGGCTTTCAACAGAGAGACTTCACAATTACAAACAACAATAGATAGATGCATAGATATAGATATATGGCTTCAATGTTTCACAGCATGAAGAACTTAAGTTATGAGGTGAATTTCAATAACTTTTCTAACAAACGACCAGAAATTGTTGTCTTTTTTTTGATAACCTTGTAAACGACAACAAAATATTCTTGGGTAAGAAAAACACAAAATAACGTAAAATGCCCGTAAACATCTGCCGATACGATCGCTGTGTCACGTAAACTTTGGCAAACCAGAAATAAATTAAGAAAAACATGTTCAACAATTCTTTTAAAAAACATCCCATCGACTTTTAAAAAATGTAATTCCGTCTGGCGGCTCCAGAAAAGCAGTTAAGAGAATAAAGCGCCGGCGCCGCTCCGCCTGCAGCTGCCGATACTTCACGTCGTCCAGAGTCGACCTCGACTCGTTGAACCGGCTTCAAATCATAAAGCTTTTTATTTTACCATATCTTATTTTCGTAAGTTAAAGCTAGCAAACAAATGTACGAGATGAAAACGGCCACCTGGAGGCGGAGGAGCTCTAGGCTCTTATTTTGGCGGCGGCGGGTTGTCGGGGGTCGTCGGGGTCGCCGACTCCTTGTAAAAGTTCTCGATCTGCTCCTTGTACATCTTCGCCACCACCGGCCTCTTCAGCTTCATCGTCGGGCCTGAGGAAGACGAGAGGAACGCTCGGTAAAGACTCGCCGCTCGCTCGCTCCTCACGGCGACTCGACGCCATCGGCTCGCCGCGGCGGGCGGCTCCCAGGTTTGAGTTTGATTTATTATTACTTTAAACAGTATTCGTCAACTATTCTGATGATTGTTTAACAGTTTTAACACCCCAGGCCTCGACAGATTAGTACACATATTACTTTTACGAGCCATGGAGCCAAGGAGTCATGGAGTCTTGGACCCATGACCCCATGACCCCATGACCCCATGGCTCCCTGGCTCCATGTGAGACGGCCTCCTCCCGAGCAGACTCTTCCCTCAGGTGTTCCCGTGAAGCCGTGTCGCCTGCAGGTGTCTCTGTCTTCACGCCTCGCGCCTCCTCGTCTCACTCACCCAGCTCTCCTCCGCTCTGGGAGAAGTCCCGGTCCAGAATGATCCACTTCTGGATGCGCTGTGCGTTGGAGGTGGCCTCCTTGTTGACTCTGTTGATTCCCTCCTGGACGGCGGCGTGGACCACCCGGTCGCGGCCACCGGCGACCTCAGAGACTCGCGTGGCGTTGCTGCCCAACTTCCTGCAGAGCGCGATGGCTTCTGGGGTCAGCTCGTCCTCCGGGTCGCCCGACTCTGGGTTTATCTCGCACTGGAGAGAGAAGAACATCTCAAAAGTTGAATTATGGCACATCATTATTTATTTATTTTTATTTATTTTAATTATATATAAAATATAAATATTTGTATATACATATTTATTCTATATATATATTATATAATATATATATATGTATGTATGTATATATTATATATATATTTATGTATATATATATATATATCTTACATTATTTATAATATATATATGATATATATATATTATATATAATATTATATATATATATTATTTATAATATATATGTATAATCATTCTTGTCCAAGCCATTCACATCATTAATACATCTGGTCAGTTCCCCTAATGCCCTCTAGGTGGCAGCATCTGAGTAGAAACGTCTAAAAGCAAACCGCTTCACTGATCTGCTGCTCCTGGTTGGACAGTTAAGAGGAGATACATATCTCTGTGAGATGAGATCAGAGATACGATGAGATGTTTACAGAGTTCAGACGTTCATCTTCATCGCATCTCTTCACGGTGTTCAACAGATCAATAAACAACACGCGCCGTCCCACACACAACACACACACACACACACACGCATGTTCACTACAGGTTCACTGCACAAGAGCTGAAGGTGGACATGAAATATAAGAGATGTGAACTTAGAACAGTTTTTAGAAAATTGGGAACACAATAAAAAAAATCTATAAAATGTCAAAGGCGTATTTATAAAGTTCATTTTAAATGATCGATTATTAATGAGATCTTTATTAACATTTGAGCTATAAAGACCTCCGACCTTCAATCAGAGCTTTATTAAGTTAGTAGATGACTCCCCCCCCGTGACCCCGTGACCTCTGAGGCTACCTTGACAGTGAGCAGCATGGACAGAAACTTCCTCTTGTCTCCGATCAGCATGGCGTTGCTGAGGAGCGGCACCGCCTCCTTCACGGCGTCCTCGCTGGGGACCGGAGGGATGTTCTCTCCTCCCGCCGTGATGATCAGCTCTGCAGGACGACATCACTCGTAAAGTCACTGCGATGATTTAAGGTTTAACAATATTTACTGGCGAAGAGGACAGACGAGGAGTCCTCCTGAAGGCTCCTCCCATTGGCCGACTCTCTGTTCCGCTAAGCTAGCTATCGTCAAAACTTCATATCCTGCCTTCAAAATAAAAGCAGCGCCTCAGGTTTCATCCGCATCCAGTTTAACGATCATCTCCAAACAAACATCTCGTCTATTCTTATGCAGCAGAGGAGTTATTACATCATTCCACACACAAGTCAGAATAATAAAACAGTGTGCCGCTCACGCTTTAAAACACATTCATCCAGAATGTTCCTCCTGACGCTCATCGTCATCATCGTCATCATCGTCATCATCGTCGTCATCATCGTCATCATCGTCGTCGTCATCGTCGTCATCATCGTCATCATCGTCATCATCATCATCATCATCGTCATCATCATCGTCATCATCGTCGTCATCATCGTCATCATCGTCATCGTCGTCATCATCGTCATCATCATCGTCATCGTCGTCGTCATCATCGTCATCATCATCATCTTCATCATCGTCATCATCATCGTCATCATCATCGTCATCATCGTCATCATCATCATCTTCATCATCGTCATCATCGTCTTATCTTTACCGTCACATTGAAGATGCAGAAGGTAACGTTCTGATCTCTGTGTATTTGTATGCGTGTTATTCACATAAGTCAAAAAGTATTGAACTGAATCGCATGACATTTGGTGGGATGATTGGTTATTATCCGGGGACCATTTGATTAGATTTGGGGATCGATCGGGTCAAAGGTCAAGGTCAAAGTCATGAAAAGGTCAAACTCTTTTACCATAGCAGTCAATGTTTATGTTCATAACTCCAGGCCCAGTCTTGCGACATGTGAAGCTCGGCGCTCTAGAGGACCCTTCTGGTTCTTCATGTATTTACAACGTAGAGTTCTAACCCCACCACCCGCAGGGACAAGCATCGGGGTCGGGTGCTATGTAGACCGGGGGGCAGGCCGGGCGGGGGGCCTGGGCGAACCGATCGTCGGCAGCATCGACTAGCTCTAGGGACGTGGAACAGCACCTCGCTAGCGGGGAAGGAGCCGGAGCTGGTGGAGGAGGTGGAGCAGGACCAACTAGATCTGGTTGGGCTCACCTCCACTCACAGCGCTGGCTCTGGAACCAAGCTCCTGGAGACGGTTGGATCTGTTCTTTTCTGGAGTTGCCCAGGGTGAGAGGCGCCGGGCGGGAGTGGGGATACTCACAAGCCCCCGGCTGAGCGCTGCTGTGTTGGAGTTTTCCCCGGAGAACGAGAGGGTCGCCTCCCTGCTCCTCCGGGTTGCGGGGAGTAAGCCTCTGACTGGTTTGTGCTTATGCACCGAACAGCAGTTCAGAGTACCCGGCCTTCTTGGAGTCGGTGGGAGGTCCTGGAGAGGGACCGCCGGCCGACTCCATAGTTCTCCTGGGAGACTTCAACGCTCACGTGGGCAATGACAGAGAAACCTGGAGGGGGGTGATTGGGAGGAACGTTGCCCGATCTGAACCCGAGCGGTGTTCTGTTGTTGGACTTCTGTGCTAGCCATAGCTTGTCCATAACAAACACCATGTTCGAACATAAGGTGGCTCATAAGTGTACTTGGTACCAGAACACCTTAGGCCGGAGATCAATGATCGACTTTATAATGGTATCATCTGATCTGCGGCCGTATGTCTTGGACACTCGGGTGAAGAGAGGAGCAGAGCTGTCAACTGATCACCACCTGGTGGTGAGTTGGATCAGATGGCGGGGGAGTCGGCCAGAGAGACCTGGCAAGCCCAAACGTGTAGTGCGGGTGAACTGGGAACGTCTGGCCGAGGACCCTGTCCGGGAGGTCTTCAACTCCCACCTCCGGATGAACTTCCCACACATCCCGAGTGGACCATGTTCAAAGCCTCTGTTGTGGAAGCGGCCGACAGGAGCTGTGGTCGGAGGGTCATCGGTACCCGGGGGTGGACACCGGAGGTCAGGGAAGCCGTCAAGCTGAAGAAGAAGGCCTACCGGGCCTGGTTGGCACGGGGGTCTCCTGAAGCAGCTGCGGTGGTCGCGGATGCAAAAACTCGGGCATGGGAGGAGTTCGGGAGGCCATGGAGAAGGACTTCGGTCGGCCTCAAAGAGGTTCTGGCAAACCGTCCGACGGCTCAGGAAGGAAGCAGGGTCTCCCCAGGCTGTTCTCAGCGTGGGGGGCTGTTGACCCGGACGGGGGACATCGTCGGGCAGTGGAAAGAACACTTTGAGGAACTCCTAAATCCGGCCAACATGCCCCCTCTAGAGGGGGAAATGCCTGTAGACTTGGGGGGTCGCACCAACATCCCTGGCAGAGGCCGCCACGGTTGTCAAAAGGTCCTTGGTGGCAAGGTGCCGGGGGGATGAGATCCGCCCTGAGATGCTGAAGGCGCTGGACATTGTTGGGCTGTCTTGGCTGACACGCCTCTTCAATGTCGCGTGGGGGTCTGGAACAGGGCCCTTGGACTGGCAGACCGGGGCTCGAACTATCGTGGGATCACACTTCTCAGCCTCCCTGGGGAAGTTTATGCCAGGGTACTGGAGAGGAGGCTCCGACCGATGGTCGAACCTCAGATTCAGGACCAGCAGTGTGGATTCCGTCCCGGTCGTGGAACTGTGGACCAGCTCTCCACCCTCGCAAGGGTCCTGGAGGGGTCCTGGGGGGGTCCTGGAGGGGTCCTGGAGGGGTCCTGGAGGGGTCCTGGGGGGGTCCTGGAGGGGTCCTGGAGGGGTCCTGGAGGGTTCCTGGAGGGGTCCTGGGAGCCCAACAAGTCTTCATGTGCTTTGTGGACTTGGAGAGGGCTTTGGACTGGGTCCCTCGGGGGTTGTTGTGGGGGGTGCTGCGGGGTCTGGGGTTCGGACTCGTTGCTACGGGCTATCCGGTCTCTGTACCCTGCAGTAGGAGCTGTGTTCGCATCCTCGGCAGTAAGTCGGACACGTTCCCGGTGGGTGTTGGTCTCACCAGGTCTGCCCTTTATCACCGGTCCTGTCTGTGATGTTCATGGACAGGATATCTAGGCGCAGCCTGGGGGGGCAGGTCAGGTTTGGGGGTCTTGGGATCGCCTCTCTTCTGTTTGCAGATGATGTGGTCCCGTTAGCATCCTCAGACCTCCGGCACTCTCTGGGCGTTTTGCTGCCGAGTGTGAAGCGGCAGGGATGAGGGTCAGCACCGCCAAATCTGAGGCCATGGCGCTCTGCCGGAAACCGGTGGATTGCTCCTCCAGGTGGGGACAGAGCGCCTGCCCCAAGCGAAGGAGGTCAAGTATCTCTGGTCTTGTTCACGAGTGAGGGTAAGATGGAGCGGGAGGTCGACAGGCGGATCGGAGCAGCTGCAGCGGTAAAACGGGCGCTGTACCGGTCCGTCTTGGTGGAGAGGAGCTGAGCCGAAAGGCAAAGCTCTCCATTTACTGGTCGTCTACGTTCCTATCCTCACCGAGGGTCACGAACTTTGGGTAGCGACCGAAAGAACGAGGTCGCCAATACAAGCGGCCGAAATGAGACTCCTCAGTAGGGTGGCCGGGCTCAGCCTTAGAGAGAGGAAGGAGATGAGGTTCCTCTAGGAGCCTTAGAGATAGAGGAAGGAGATGAGGTTCCTCTAGGAGCCTTAGAGATAGAGGAAGGAGATGAGGTTCCTCTAGGAGCCTTAGAGATAGAGGAAGGAGATGAGGTTCCTCTAGGAGCCTTAGAGATAGAGGAAGGAGATGAGGTTCCTCTGTAGGAGCCTTAGAGATAGAGGAAGGAGATGAGGTCCCCTAGGAGCCTTAGAGATAGAGGAAGGAGATGAGGCTCCTCTAGGAGCCTTAGAGATAGAGGAAGGAGATGAGGTTCCTCTAGGAGCCTTAGAGATAGAGGAAGGAGATGAGGTTCCTCTAGGGCCTTAGAGATAGAGGAAGGAGATGAGGTCCTCTAGGAGCCTTAGAGATAGAGGAAGGAGATGAGGGTCCTCTAGGAGCCTTAGAGATAGAGGAAGGAGATGAGGTTCCTCTAGGAGCCTTAGAGATGAGGTTCCTCTAGGAGCCTTAGAGATGAGGTTCCTCTAGGAGCCTTAGAGAGAGGGTCAGGAGCTCGGACATCAGGAGGAGCATCTGTTCGGACGCCTCCTGGTCGCCTCCCATTGGAGGTTTTCCAGGCACGTCCAACTGGGAGGAGACCCGGGGAAGACCAGGACACGCTGGAGGGATCACATCTCCCGGGATCCCCAGAATGATCTGGAACATGTTGCGGGCGAGAGGGAGTCTGGTCAACCTGCTGGGCCTGCTGCCTGAGACCCGACCCCGGAGAGAGCGTGGACAATGGACGGAGCCGGTCCGACCCGGCCAGCTGTACCTTTGATCCTGCCGGTGATGAAGAGGAAGCCGTCCTCGTCGTGCTTGCCGAGGTCCCCGGAGCGCAGCCAGCCGTCCCCGTCCAGCGCCTCCTGCGTCTTGTCGGCCATGTTGAGGTACCCCATGAAGACGTGGCGGCCCCAGAAGCAGATCTCGCCGCTGCCCTCCGCGTCCGGCTCGCGCAGCTTCGTCTGGCAGCCCGGGATCTCTTTACCGCAGCTGGCGGGAGACGAGAGACACGTGAGACAAGAGAGACGAGAGACACGAGAGACGAGAGACACGAGAGACGAGAGACACGAGAGACGAGAGACACATGAGACGAGAGACACGAGAGACGAGAGACACGAGAGACACGGGAGACACGAGGGCGAGAGACACGGAGGCGAGAGAGGCGAGACACGAGGACAGGAGGCGAGACACGAGGCGAGAGAGACGTGAGGCGAGGGAGACGAGAGAGAGACACGAGGAGCGAGAGACACGAGGCGAGAGACACGAGAGACAGAGGCGAGACCGAGAGACACATGAGGCCGAGAGACCACGAGAGAGACGAGGGAGACCAGGCGAGGAGACCGAGGCGAGACCGTGAGGCGAGGCGAGACCGCGAGGCAGGAGACACGAGGAGGCGAGACACAGGGCGAGAGACACGCGAGGCGAGACACGGAGGCGGAGGCGAGACCGAGAGGCGAGACCGAGGCGAGGAGGAGAGACCTGAGGCGAGAGCCACGAGGCGAGACACTGAGGCGGGGAGCCACGAGGCAGGGCAGGCGAGACACGAGGGCAGAGACCACGAGGAGGCGAGCAGAGACCGCGAGGCGAGACACGAGCGGAGACCACGAGGAGCGAGACACGGAGGCGGAGACCACGGGCGAGCGAGACACATGGCGAGACCGAGAGGCGCGGGGAGGCGGAGGCGAGACCACGGAGGAGACACGAGCGGGGCGAGGCGAGGCCGAGGCGAGACACAGAGGAGCGGAGACACGAGGAGGCGAGACGGGCCGGAGGCGAGACACGAGGCGAGAGACCACGAGGCGAGACCATGAGGAGGCGAGGAGACGGGGCGAGGCGAGGCAGAGACACAGGGCGAGACGAGGCGAGACGAGGAGACCACGAGGAGGGCGAGACCGCGAGGCGAGACACGAGGGAGGCGAGCGAGGAGACCGAGACGAGACAGAGGCGACGAGACCACGGAGGGCGAGAGACCGAGGCGAGACACGGAGGAGACCACGAGGCGAGAGGCTGCGAGGCACGAGGCGAGAGACCTGAGGCGAGAGACAGCGAGGCGAGAGGAGAGCGAGAGGGCGAGGAGGCGAGACCGAGGCGAGAGACACGAGGCGAGACCGTGAGGCGAGAGACACAGAGCGAGGCGAGACACGAGAGACATAAGGGCGAGACACGAGGAGGCGAGGCGAGACCAGAGCGAGAGGGCGAGAGACACGAGGCAGAGACAAGAGAGGCGAGACACGAGGCGAGACACATGAGGAGGCGAGACCGAGAGGCGAGACGAGCGAGGGGCGAGGCGAGACACATGGGCGAGACAGAGGCCGAGACACGAGGCGAGGAGAGCAGGGGCGAGGCGAGGCAGAGACACGAGGCAGAGACACATGAGGGCGAGAGGCGAGAGGCGGGAGGAGCGAGACACGAGACGAGACACATGGAGGGCGAGAGGCCGAGGCGAGGCGAGACACGAGGCGAGACCGAGGCGAGCGGTGGCGGAGCGGGAGGGGCGGTGGCCGAGGGCCTCCCCCCTCCCCTCCCTCCTCCCTCCTCCTCCTCCTCCCTCCTCCCCCCTCCCCTCCTCCTCCTCCCCCCCCCCCCCCTCTCCTCCTCTCCTCCTCCCCCCCTCCTCCCCTCCTCCCTCCTCCCCCCTCCCTCCTCTTCCTCCTCCCCCCCGTCCTCCTCCTCCTCCTCCTCCTCCTCCTCCTCGTCCTCCTCCTCCCCCCCCTCCCCCCCTCCTCCCCCTCCTCCTCCTCCTCCCCCTCCCCCCTCCCTCCTTCCTCCCCCCCTCCCCTCTCCTCCTCCCTCCCTCCTCTCCCCCTCCCCCTCCCCCCCCCCTCCCCCTCCCCTCCTCCCCTCCCCCCTCCCCCCCCCCCCCTCCCCCTCCCCCCCTCCTCCCTCCCCTCCCTCCCCCTCCTCCCTCCCCTCCTCTCCTCCTCCTCCCCCTCCCCCCCCCCCCCCCCCCCCTCTCCCTCTTCTCCCCCTCCCTCCCCCTCCCCCCCTCCCTCCCCTCCTCCCCTCCCCCCCTCCTCCCCTCCTCCCCTCCCCTCCCCTCCCTCCCTCCCTCCTCCCCTCCCCCCTCCCCCTCCTCCTCCCTCCCCCCTCCCCTCCCCTCCTCCCCTCCCCTCCCCCCCCCTCCCTCCCCTCCTCCCCCCTCCTCCCTCCCTCCTCCCCTCCCCTCCCTCCTCCTCCTCCTCCTCCCCCTCCTCCCCCTCCCCCCCCTCCCTCCCCTCCTCCCCCCTCCTCCCTTCCTCCCTCCCCTCCCCCCCCTCCCCCCTCCCCCCCTCCTCCCCTCCCTCCTCCCCCCCCCTCCCCTCCCTGCCCCCTCCCTCCCTCCTCCCCTCCCCCCCTCCTCCTCCCCCTCCTCCTCTCCCCCTCCCCTCCCTCCCTCCCTCCCCCCCCCTCCCCCTCCCTCCCCCCCCTCCCTCCCCTCCTCCTCCTCCCTCCCTCCCCTCCCCCCCCCCCTCCCCTCCCCCCCTCCCTCCCTCCCCCCCCCTCCCTCCCCCTCCTCCCCCTCCCCTCCCCCCTCCCTCCCCTCCCTCCCTCCCTCCCCTCCCCCCTCCCTCCCCTCCCCCCTCCTCCTCCTCCTCCCTCCCCTCCTCCCCTCCCTCCCCTCCTCCTCCCCTCCTCCCCCTCCCCTCCTCCCCCTCCCCTCCTACCCCTCCCCTCCTCCCCCTCCCCTCCTCCCCCTCTCCTCCTACCTCTCCCCTCCTCCCCCTCCCCTCCTCCCCCCTCCCCTCCTCCCCCTCCCCTCCCCTCCTCCTCCTCCTCCCCCCTCCTCCTCCCCCTCCTCCTCCCCCCCCTCCTCCTCCTCCTCCTCCCCCTCCTCCTCCTCCCCTCCCTCCTCCCTCCCCTCCTCCCTCCTCCCTCCTCCTCCCCCTCCTCCCCTCCCCCCCTCCTCCCTCCCTCCTCCTCCTCCCCTCCTCCTCCCCTCCTCCTCCCTCCCCCCTCCTCCTCCTCCTCCCTCCTCCCTCCTCCCTCCTCCTCCCTCCCCTCCTCCTCCCCTCCTCCTCCTCCTCCTCCCTCCTCCCTCCCTCCCTCCTCCCTCCTCCTCCCTCCTCCTCTTCCTCCTCCCTCCTCCTCCCCTCCTCCTCCTCGCCTCCTCCTCCCCTCCCCCCCCCTCCTCCTCCTCCTCCTCCTCCTCCTCCAGGTACCTGGTGATGCGGAAGGCCTGGTCCGTGGAGATGCTGTGCGGCCCGCTGCTCTCGCTCATGCCGTACAGCTCGTACACGGGGACGTCGAGGCTGAGGAAGAACTCCAGCGTCTCCTTGGTGATGGGGGCGGCGCCCGTGTAGCAGCGGCTGCAGCGGTCCAGGCCCAGCGCCTTGCGCACCTTTTTGAACACCAGCTTCTTGGCTAGCTGGTAGCTGAGCGGCGTGCGGCCGGCGGAGGCTCCGCCTCTGAGGGGAGACGACATTTAGCATTTAGCATTTAGCATTTAGCTCAGAGCTCAACCTCCCAGAGCCGCCCCGGGTCGAGCCTCTGGGTCGGGTCAGGACCGTGAAGCCCCCTCCTGACGGTGATGAGACGCCGTGTCCTCGTCTCCTGAGCAGACCCTGATGGACGCGTCCGATTGGCCGTGGTCTACGACGCGTCCGATTGGCCGTGGTCTACGACGCGTCCGATTGGCCGTGGTCTACGACGCGTCCGATTGGCCGTGGTCTACGACGCGTCACCTACCGGTCCATCCGGCTCCGGTTGGTCTGCAGCCCGACGTCTTTGGCCCACACGGCCAGCTTCCTGCGCACCGCGGACGACTTGGCGCCGACGGACTTCATCTTCTCCTGCATCTTCTCCCAGACGCGAGGGACGCCCATGAAGGCCGTGGGGCGCACCTCCTTCAGCGTGGTCACCAGAGAGCCCTGAGACAGGAGGGCGGGGGGGGCGGCGTCAAACCGACAACCTTCAGTGGAGCCTCAGGGCTCACCACTCATGAGGGGAGGGATGGAGACACGAGAGAAGACCAGAGACAGAAGACCAGAGACAGAAGACCAGAGACAGAAGACCAGAGACAGAAGACCAGAGACAGAAGACCAGAGACAGAAGACCAGAGACAGAAGACCAGAGACACGAGGAGCCGAGCGGACCGACGATGATGATGATGATGATGATGTGTTCAAAGACCGCAGGTCATAACTCAATCCTTCCTTTCTGTTTGTTCCCCTGAACTATGAAACACTCCTGATCTTAGGCTGGACAACTGAGATTACATTTAGAATATTTTTTAAAAAGATAATCATAATTTATCAGAACTATGTTTTTTTCGTTTTGGTCAACATTTAATTTGTTCAATGATCTGTTTTGGGGCTTTGTCCAAATCCCTTTGATGTTTGGACAAAGCCTCTTTGTCTCTGCATGCAGGAGAGACGGATTCATGCTCAACATATTGGAGACAAACTGCATGAATGTTTTCTGCCTGCTGATGATTCCTGATCCTTTTGATCAAGATGTTGATGTTCTCCTCGGTTCCCACCGGGCCCATGGGGGTCTCACCACATGGGGGTCTCACCACATGGGGGTCTCACCACTAGGGGGTCTCACCACATGGGGGTCTCACCACTAGGGTGTCTCACCACTAGGGGGTCTCACCACTAGGGGGTCTCACCACATGGGGGTCTCACCACATGGGGGTCTCACCACTAGGGTGTCTCACCACTAGGGGGTCTCACCACATGGGGGTCTCACCACATGGGGGTCTCACCACTAGGGGGTCTCACCACTAGGGGGTCTCACCTTCAGCGCGTCCGGCTGGGCGAAGTGGGCCGCCCCCCCGACCCGCATGGTGACCCACATGTCCACCATCTGGGCCGCGACGTGGCTGAGCGGCAGGTAGCTGACCACCTGCTCCTGAGCGCGGCTGGCGTCCTTCAGACCCACGTGGCGGCTGATGGAGAGCGCCGTCCACGTGATCTGAGGGCGAGGAGAGAGCGTTCATGAGGCGCCTCATTGGTTCATCCTCCACCAAACAACAGAGTTTATAGAGTTTATGACGTTTATACCTCCTATAAGTGAATAAAATACCTGCATGAAAACTAGTTTTGTAATAACAGGACTACAGCCGTAATGGCTCCATGGTCTCCAGGACTACAGCCGTAATGGCTCCATGTAACAGGACTACAGCCGTAATGGCTCCATGGTCTCCAGGACTACAGCCGTAATGGCTCCATGTAACAGGACTACAGCCGTAATGGCTCCATGGTCTCCAGGACTACAGGCGTAATGGCTTCGTGGTCTCAAGGACTACAGGCGTAATGGCTTCGTGGTCTCAAGGACTACAGCCTTAATGGCTCCGTGGTCTCCAGGACTACAGCTGTAATGGCTCCATGGTCTCCAGGACTACAGGCGTAATGGCTTCGTGGTCTCAAGGACTACAGGCATAATGGCTCCGTGGTCTCCAGGACTACAGGACTACAGCTGTAATGGCTCCATGGTCTCAAGGACTACAGGCATAATGGCTCCGTGGTCTCCAGGACTACAGGCGTAATGGCCCCGTGGTCTCCAGGACTACAGCCGTGTGACCCACGTTGTCGTGGCTCAGCATCACTCCTTTGGGCTGGCCCGTGGTCCCCGAGGTGTAGATGAGGGCGCAGCACTGGTTGGGCTTCTGGCTGCTGACGATGGCGTCCAGCGGCTCGTCGGGCTCGCCGCGCCCCAGATCCATGAACTCCGCCCACTGCGGCGGACAAACATCACCACGGTGACCACGAGGATCCAACTCACACACATCATGGCGTTTACCGAGAACACGCATGGCGTCCTCACCGAGTACAGATTGGGTCTCTTCTCCTTGAGGGCGTCTTTGTACTGGACGATGGCTTTCAGGTGCGGCAGCTGGTCTTCAACCTGCAACACAAACAACACGTAAACAAAAACAACATGAAAACCAAACAACACGTAAACACAAACAACATGTAAACACAAACAACACGTAAACACAAACAACACGTAAACACAAACAACATGCAACACAAACAACACGTAAACACAAACAACATGTAAACACAAACAACATGCAACACAAACAACACGTAAACACAAACAACATGTAAACACAAACAACACGTAAACACAAACAACATGCAACACAAACAACACGTAAACACAAACAACATGTAAACACAAACAACATGCAACACAAACAACATGCAACACAAACAACACGTAAACACAAACAACATGTAAACACAAACAACATGCAACACAAACAACACGTAAACACAAACAACATGTAAACACAAACAACACGTAAACACAAACAACATGCAACACAAACAACACGTAAACACAAACAACATGTAAACACAAACAACATGTAAACACAAACAACATGCAACACAAACAACACGTAAACACAAACAACACGTAAACACAAACAACATGTAAACACAAACAACATGTAAACACAAACAACATGCAACACAAACAACACGTAAACACAAACAACATGTAAACACAAACAACATGTAAACACAAACAACATGCAACACAAACAACACGTAAACACAAACAACATGTAAACACAAACAACATGTAAACACAAACAACATGTAAACACAAACAACATGTAAACACAAACAACATGCAACACAAACAACACGTAAACAACATGTAAACACAAACAACATGTAAACACAAACAACATGTAAACACAAACAACATGCAACACAAAGCATCACGTATGAGAACATAAAGCAGCTTCAGTGGATAAGACGAAGGAAATACTGTCTGCAAGTATTTATGACCGTTCTCCGGGACGCGTCTCTGAAGTATTAATAACTCTGACAATGGTGACAACAGAAGTGGGTGGAGCTTATAAACGGGTTCCCCTGGTTCCCCGGCTGTTCTCTACCTGTTCCTACTCTCACCTGAAGGATCTTCTGCAGCTGCTTGTGGTTCTCCACCACCAGGATGTTGGCCTTGCTGTTGTCCGCCACGTACCGGCACGCCTCCGGGGAGTTGGTGGTGTAGATGCCGACGGCGAGCCCGCTGGAGAGGACAGACGGACAGACGGACAGACGGACAGACGGACAGACGTTTGACTCGGGCGAAACTCGCCTCCATTCCTCGGAGACAAAGAGCCGCCCAGCAGCATTGTTCACGGCCGTGTTCCTCGACAATACGTGTTCCGCAGCGCTGATCTCTTGAATAACCACTACGGGTTCCTCGCCTTCCCTTCAATGCATGCAGGCTAATAATGGTTCTTAAACGGTTCTTTAAAAGGCTTTGTGGTTGTAGGAAGAACCATTCTTTTGTTTGAGACACCTTTATAGGTTCTTTGAAGAACTCTTTAAGGACATGGTTCTTTAAAGAACCCTGGTTTGAAAGGTTCTTGAAGGAACCATATATGGTGCCTTCAAGAACCTTTTCTTGAAGGTTCTTTGAGACACCTTTATACTGCAGGTTCTTTGAGGAACTCTTTGAGCAAATGGTTCTTTAACGAACCTTGGTTTGAAAGGTTCTATTAAGGAACCATATATGGTGCCTTAAAGAACCTTTTCTTGAAGGTTCTTTGAGACACCTTTGAAGGTTCTTTGAATGACTCTTTAAGGGCATGGTTCTTTAAAGAACCCTGGCTGAAATGGTTCTTCTAAGGCATCTCTCTGAAGAACCCTTTTCGGTTCCAGATGCCCCTCCATGGTTCTGCTTGTTCTCCTTACAACCAGCCATCCAGGACATTGTCTTCATCGCGGATGGAACCGGGCCGACGTCGTCATCTCAGTTTAGGGTTCCGGTTCGGTGAGACTCTTCTGGGTTCTGTTCTTGGTTCAAAGGGTGTTGGTTCCTCACGAGTCGATTTCTCGACCCCCTCTTAGCGGGGGGTTGTTCCTCTGCCGGAGCCTCTGGGTCTTCTGGATACTGTTTACGGTCCTCAGGAGGGGGAGTACTCGACTCCTCCACTAGGGGTCGTCTCATGAGCCCTGATGCCCCCGTGTTGACGGCTCCTTCCTCTCGGAGCTGGAGGAGCTGAAGCTGGTTCTAACCATACGGCGGGGTAGTTGAGTCCATTGGCTCTCAACCTAGGGGTCAGAACCCTCCAGAGGGTCGCCAGACACCGCTCAGGGGGCCTGACATGATTTACTGGGAGAGAGGGAAACACATACTGTGTATCCCTGTACATGTAGAGGAGTAAACGCTCCAGAGCTCCTGCTGCGTTCGTCAGCTTCCTGTTGGGCGTCGCCTCGATCAGGAGTGAACTGGATCACACCGAACGTCTGGGCCAGGTATGGAAGGAAGACATGCACACACACACACACACTCACACACACACACACACTCACACACACACACACACACACACACACTCAGCTGATGGTGACCTCCAGAGGGAACTCACCCCGCCAACACGGCTGCGATGTCGGCGATGAACCACTCGGGCGAGTTGAAGCCCAGGATGGCGACGCTGTGGCGGCGCTGCAGACCGAGCTACACGCACACACACACACACACACACACACACACACACACACACACACACACACATAACAAGGTCCTCAGCCACAGAACAACAACACCGGGCATCGTTTACCTCCTTTAGTCGTTTAGTGGGGACTCTGCAGAACCATTTCGGTTGCCCCGACAACCGAAATGGTTCTGCAGAGTGACGCCATAAAAGAACCATTTATGGTTCCTCAAAGAACCTTTCAAACCAGGGTTCTGTAAGGAACCATGTCCTGAAAGAGTTCTTCAAAGAACCTATAAAGGTGTCTCAAAGAACCTAAAGAAATGGTTCTTTAAGGCACCCTTTCCATAATGGTTCTTCAGTAGGTCATGGTTCTTCATACAATCATAAAGACTTTTTTTGAAAAACATTATTGTACTGTGTGTCATCTCCTTTTGAAGAAGGGTGTGTGTACTTTTCACTTTTCAATGCGGAGAGCCACAAGCATGTGTGTGTGTGTGTTTATGTGTGTGTGTGTAGGCGTGTGTGTGTAGGTATGTGTGTGTGTGTGTTTGTGTGTGTGTGTGTAGGTGTGTGTGTGTGTAGGTGTTTGTCTGTCTGTCTCCATGCTGACGAACAATGAAGTGCTCTGTGCCGAGGCCTCTCTGACCTCTCTGACCTCTCTGACCTCTGACCTCTCTGACCTCTGACCTCTGACCTTCCGCCCTGCGGTGTGTTTCTTTATCTTTGAGACGACCTGAACAACAGCAGTGAGGTTTCCTTTGTTGTGAGTGTGGCGTCTGGAGGGAACCGTTCCTCAGGGGAACCGAAGCTAAAGCAGCGCCTCCCTCCACGGCGCTCTGGCTCTCTCACGTTGTGAAACGAGAGGTGGGAGGAGCTTCTCTCACTGAGCATCAGCAGCGTTCTGAGTCACCCGGCGCCGCGGCGCCGTACCTTGAGGAAGCTCTTGGCGGCGGCGCGGCAGCTCTGGTAGTATTCTCTGTAGTTGAGGCTCTGCCGCTGCTCGCCGTCCTTCCAGCTGAGCGCCGTGTGCTCGGGGAAGCGCTCCACGGCCGAGCCGAACATCTGGCCCACGGTCAGCGGCGGCGAGGCGGCGAGGCCCGAGGGCCCCGTCCTCAGGGTCACCTCGCCGTCCCGCCGCGACGTCCACAGGCCACGCCCCCCTCCCCCTCCCCCTGCCGCGGCCGCCGCCACCGGGAAGGAGTTGGGCCGCCGGGCGCTCACTGGAGGAAAAGAACATGCAGAGGGATCAGCAACCATGGAGGAGCATCGGGAACCGAATATGGTTCTTCAGAGAGATGCCATTGAAGAACCATTTCTGGTTCCACAGAGAACCTTTCAAACCCAGAACCATGTCCTTCAAGCGTTCTTCAAAGAACCTACAGTATAATGGTGTCTCAAAGAACCTTCAAGAAAAGGTTCTTTAAGGCACCATATATGGTTCCTTCAAAGAACCTTTCAAACCAGGGTTCGTCAGAGAACCATGTCCTCAAAGAACTGATAAAGGTTCCTCAAATGTAAGTATGGTTCTCCAGTAGGTCATGGTTATGTGTAGAACCACAACACCCTTTAAAGAACCCTTTAAGAACCTTTATTGTTCTGCGTGTCCTTTCTGTGGATTCTGGGGAGGTTAGCGGCCGCTAAGGCGTCGGCTAACGGAGGTCCAGTTATTAAACTAATCTAAACCCTCCTGTACTACATTAACGTTAACATTATATATATATATATATATATATATATATATATATATATATATATATATATATATGAACAAGTGTTTACTTCTGATTAACTGGATGTGGTTTTATTGTAAAGTAAACGTCTCACGAGGAACTAAAGATAAAAAGCACAACGTGGAGTTTAATGGTTACGGAAACGCAGCAAAGGGAGAACACAAAGATACCACTTCCTGGTTCACCTCGTGGGTGTGTGTATGTGTGTGTGTGTGTGTGTGCGGTGAGTGTGTGTGTGTGTGTATGTGTGTGTGTGTGTGTGTGTGTGTGTGTATGTGTGTGTATGTGTGTGTGTGTGGGTGTGTGTGTGTGTGATGATGAACTGTTGTTTTCTTTTCTGTAGAGAAAACATGGAACTGGACTTCATGCCTGAGAGAAGAACACTCCAGTCTGAGGACGTCTCAGTCGGATTATGAACTGGAAGAAGATGTTCAGTTTATAATCTAAGCGCTACATCTCCACTCTCAGGACGAGTGTCTCTGGCTGGTCCTGAAGGTTCTGGCTGGCGGTTCTCCGGTTCTCCTCCGTGACTCAGACGGGAAAGGGAAGTGGAGTTCTCTTTCTTCGGTTTGGACTTCCTCCGAGAGGAAAACAGAGCCTCGACTCACGGGACAGACACGGGTTCTCCAAGAGGGTTCTCGAAGCGCCTCTGAGGTTCTATAAAGAACTATCACCTACTGAAGAACCGCTCTTTAGTTTGAGGCACCTTTATAGGTTCTTTGAAGGAACAATATATGGTGCCTTAAAGAACCATTTTTTAAAGGTTCTTTGAGACACATTCATAGGTTCTTTGAAGAACTCTTTAAGGACATGGTACTTTGAAGAACCCTGGTTTGAAAGGTTCTATGTGGAACCATAAATGGTGCCTTGAAGAACCATGTTTTAAGTGTATTTGAGACACCCTTTTGGGTTCTTAGAAGGACTATTTAAGGAAATGGTTCTTTAGAGAACTTTGGTTTGAAAAAGGTTCTTTGAGGAACCATAAATGGTGTTCTGTGTTGTGTGTTCTACCTGTACTGCCTCTACCCGGTAGAACCCAAACTGAACAACAAATAAAATGAGCTCTGAGCCTTTCTCTGAACATGTGATCACTCTACTTATGGGTTAAAATAATACACACACACACACAAATACACACACACACACACAAACACACACACACAAATGCACACACACACACACACACACACACACTGCCCCCTAAATAATAGGTCATGTCGTCCCGTGACCTGAACATCTGGTCCAGGGGTCAGAGGTTAAACATGACCTTGAGTCTTGACCTCTTGACCCCTGGTGGTCTGTCTGTCTATCACAGTGAACTCATTCAATCTTCACCTGTTGCTGTGTTTGTGGTCCGCTCAGCAGGGTCTTCATCACCTGCACCGGCCCCCTCCTCCCCCTCCTCCCCCTCCTCCCTCTCCCCCCCGGCCGCCTCCTCCCCCTCCTCCCCCTCCTCCCTCTCCCCCTCCTCCCTCTCCTCCCTCTCCCCCCCGGCCCCCTCCTCTCTCTCCCCGACAGACTCCTCCTCCGAAGACTCGCTGGAAAGTGAGAGGAAAATACGTGTCACGTAAAAGAAGAAGAGCCAAGTGAATTGTCACATCCTTTGGGAGGGGGAGGGGGGGGAGGGGGGGGGAACCACCTGCTCTGGAAAATCAGAATCCACAACAACATCATCCTTAAAGTAGATATGACATATTACATGTTAAAGGTTTCACCTTCATGTCAACTGGAAGCTTCTTAAAGCCTCAAAGTCGAGTTTTATTATAGAAACTTCAAAAGCGATAAACCAGAGAGGCACTCACACACAGTATGAACTCCTCCTGAGTGTGTGTGTGTGTGTGTGTGTGTGTGTGTGTGTGTGTGTGTGTGTGTGTGTGTGTGTGTGTGCATACTTTGCCGTGTCCACCACACCGTCATTGAGGGAAGACTCCCGTAGACCGGCTGCTCTGGGAGGCTCCATCACCACGGCTTCAGACAAGGTCACTGAGAGGAGAGAGAGGTCACAGGCGTGTTAGAGGTCACGGAGGGCTCGTTAGGGGTCACAGAGGGCTTGTTAGGGGCCACAGAGGGCTCGTTAGGGGTCACAGATGGCTCGTTAGGGGCCACAGAGGGCTCGTTAGGGGTCACAGATGGCTCGTTAGGGGTCACAGATGGCTCGTTAGGGGTCACAGAGGGCTTGTTAGGGGTCACAAGGGCTCGTTAGAGGTCACAACAGCTTGTTAGCTTGTTCTGAATTCAAACCTGCCAGTTCACCGTCTGACTTTATGACCGCTGAACACACTTTAAACTCATCTAACGGTGGTTGCATGGCAACCGTGGGGGGAACATCTGGATCAGATAGCGTCTTTATGGCTGCCACGGCCGCGCCTGGTCAACAAACACAACGTGTCCCTCGGCTCAACCCTCTGGACGCCACGGCGAGACACGAGAGACACGAGGACGCTGAGCAGATCGCCTCCTCACGGGTCCATCGCCTCGAGTTATGAACGTCAGAGAACCTCAAACCGAGATGTTTTCTTCAAGAGAGACAGAGAGAGAATCCTTCAGAGATAGAGATAATCCTTCAGAGATAGAGATAGAATCCTTCAGAGACAGAGAGAGATTCCTTCAGAGATAGAGAGAATCCTTCAGAGATAGAGATAATCCTTCAGAGATAGAGATAGAATCCTTCAGAGATAGAGAGAGAATCCTTCAGAGATAGAGAGAATCCTTCAGAGATAGAGAGAATCCTTCAGAGATAGAGAGAGAATCCTTCAGAGATAGAGAGAATCCTTCAGAGATAGAGAGAGAATCCTTCAGAGAGAGAGAGAATCCTTCAGAGATAGAGAGAATCCTTTAGAGATAGAGAGAGAATCCTTCAGAGATAGAGAGAGAATCCTTCAGAGATAGAGAGAATCCTTTAGAGATAGAGAGAGAATCCTTCAGAGACAGAGAGAATCCTTTAGAGATAGAGAGAGAATCCTTTAGAGCTGGAGAGAGAATCCTTTAGAGGTAGAGATAATCCTTCAGAGATAGAGAGAATCCTTTAGAGATGGAGAGAGAATCCTTTAGAGCTGGAGAGAGAATCCTTTAGAGCTGGAGAGATAATCCTTTAGAGATAGAGAGATAATCCTTCAGAGATAGAGAGAATCCTTTAGAGATAGAGAGAGAATCCTTTAGAGATAGAGAGAGAATCCTTCAGAGATAGAGAGAGAATCCTTCAGAGATAGAGAGAATCCTTTAGAGATAGAGAGAGAATCCTTTAGAGCTGGAGAGAGAATCCTTTAGAGGTAGAGATAATCCTTCAGAGATAGAGAGAATCCTTTAGAGATTGAGAGAGAATCCTTTAGAGATAGAGAGAGAATCCTTTAGAGGTAGAGATAATCCTTCAGAGATAGAGAGAGAATCCTTTAGAGCTGGAGAGAGAATCCTTTAGAGCTGGAGAGAGAATCCTTTAGAGAATCCTACAGAGAGAGAATCCTCCAGAGATAGAATCCTTTAGAGATAGAGAGAATCCTTCAGAGATAGAGAGAATCCTTTAGAGATAGAGAGAGAATCCTTTAGAGCTGGAGAGAGAATCCTTTAGAGATAGAGAGAATCCTTCAGAGATAGAGAGAGAATCCTTTAGAGATAGAGAGAGAATCTTTCTCTTCCTCAGACACTACCTCTTTAAAGCCTCCTAAACATGAACCATCACACACACACACACACACACACACACCTCTATGATGCGCCCTGTCACTCACACAATAAGTCGCCTGTTCAGTTAGCCTGACACACACACACACACACACACACACACACACACCAGGTCCACCGGGCTCCAGGTCCGACAGGAGGAACACACACATTTCATTTTTACGCAACCGACCACACCTCTGAATACCTGATGAACCGGTTGGAGAACATTCCCTCTGCGTGAGAACCGCCTCACCAACAACCGGCGAGGGCACATCCACCAGGACCTACCAATACATGGAACCACCAAAGTAGCATCTAGAACCGACAAACGGTTCTCCAGAGTGATGCCAGAGAAGAACCATATGGTTCCTCAAAGAACCTTTCAAACCAGGGTTCTCTAAAGAACCGTGTCCTTAAAGACTTCTTCAATGAACCTATGGAGGTGTCTCAAACTAAAGAAAGGTTCCTCAGTAGGTGATCGTTCTTCCTAGAACCACAAAGCCTCTTGAAGAACCCTTTAAGAACCGTTACTGTTCTGTTGGCGGCGGCTCCTCGTGACCTCACCGTCTCCCTGAGTGCAGCTGCAGATTCCTCAGAGAGGAGAATAATAATAATAATAATACATTTGATTTATATAGCGCTTTTCCAGGTGCTCAAAGACGCTTTACAACACATAATTAAAAGAAAAAGAAAAAACCTAAAAGCTATGCATTATAAATTACGATAAAAACAAACAATAAAAGCAAATAAGAACATACAGAGCACACAATCACACATTAAAAGCAATTTTGAACAGGTGGGTTTTGATTTGTGATTTGAATAATGACAGTTCGGTGCAGTCTCGGATGTTTTTGGGGAGAGAGTTCCAGAGGGAGGGGGCAGAAATGGAGAATGCTCTGTCACCCCAAGTCCGGTGCTTGGTCCTGTGTGGGATGGAGAGGAGGTTGGCATCAGAGGAGCGGAGTTGGCGGGATGGAGTGTGGTGGTGAAGCAGATCGGTGAGGTAGCAGGGGGCCTGGTGATGGAGGGCTTTGTAGGTGAGGAGAAGGATTTTGAAATGATACGTTGTGGGACGGGAGCCAGTGGAGGGTCTGGAGAACAGGGTGATGTGATCGTGAGGTGTGGGTGAGCAGTCGAGCAGCAGAGTTCTGAATATACTGGAGTTTATTGAGAATTTTGATGTTGTGCCATAGAGGATGCTGTTGCAATAGTCTATTCGGAGGAGATGAAGGCGTGGATTAGTGTTTCAGCAGCAGATGAGGAGAGTGATGGACGGAGACGAGCGATGTCTCTGAGGGGAAGAAGGCAGTTCGGGTGATTTGTTTGACATGGTGTTCGAAGGAGAGGTTGCTGTCTAACATGACTCGAGGTTATGGATGTGTGGGGATGGGGACAGAGTGGAGTTGTCCATGGCGAGGCTGAAGGTATGACTGGTTTTGGTGAGAGATTTGGGACCGATGATGAGCATGTCAGATTTATCACAGTTGAGTTTTAGAAAGTTGGTGTTCATCCAGGATTTGATGTCAGTGAGGCAGTTGGTTAGGGTAGTGTGAGTGGCAGTGGTGATGGCCTTTGTGGAGATGGAGAGCTGGACATCGTCGGCATAGCAGTGGAACATGAGACCGTGTTGGCGTATGATATGTCCAAGAGGTAGCAGATAGAGAATGAAGAGAAGTGGACCAAGCACTGAACCCTGAGGGACGCCCTGAGACAGAGGAGCAGTGAAGGAGGTGCAGTTGTTGATATTGATGAATTGTTGTCTGTTTGTAAGATATGATTTGAGCCAGGATGGAGCAGATCCAGTGATGTTGAGGGACGTTTAGAGGCGGGAGAGAAGTATGTTGTGGTTTATGGTATCGAAGGCTGCAGTGAGATCCAGGAGAATGAGGATGTTGAGGTGACCGGAGTCTGAGGAGATGAAGAGGTCATTGGTGACTTTCAGAAGTGCTGTTTCAGTGCTGTGCTGTGAGCGGAAACCAGATTGAAATGGCTCGAACAGATCATTGGAGGTGAGGTGGGTTTTGAGTTGTGCAGCGACGACGCGTTCCAGTATTTTCGCTAGGAAGGGAAGATTTGAAATGGGCCGGAAATTGCTCATGGTCTCAGGGTCGAGTCCAGGTTTTTTGAGGATGGGGGTGACAGCAGCCAGAACCGAGAACCCGAAGCTCACGGCAGCCAATCAGCTTCCAGCCGAGCTTCAAGATCCACGAGATCCAGAGATCCAGAGATCCAGAGATCCAGAGATCCAGAGATCCAGAGATCCAGAGATAATCTCTGGATTAGTTTAGCAGTATCCCTCCTTGTGATGCGTTTGTGGACTTCTCCTTCCCTTCTCCTTCCCTTCTCTTCTCCTTCTCTTCTTCTCGATGATGATGATGATGAAGACGAAGACACACGTCACAACCCCATCTTCAGCCATGGAACAAGAACCAGAAGCCAAAACAAGAGGCTCCTCCCATCAGCCTCCACCCTCCAGCTGGGTCAATGCCCCCCCCCCCTGCTGTGTCTCCCTATTGTCATCCTATAGTCCCGGACTCCAGCCTTCTCCATCGATGGTCCCTGAACACAACACGGATTAACTGGATTCTACAAGATGGAGATTATCATCTTCTGGAGGGTCTGCTTCCTCCATGAGGTCCTTACACCACCTCACACCACCTCACACCACCACCTCACACCACCTCACACCACCTCACACCACCACCTCACACCACCTCACACCACCTCACACCACCTCACACCACCACCTCACACCACCTCACACCACCAGGAGCATCCTCAAGGCACTGGTGTTGCAAAAATCCTTTTTTACAATCCTTAAAAAAAGGCATCCTCTCACATTCATTATGTATTTATTTCTCCCTTCAGTTGGAGAGAAGATGTCTCTATTGGACACAGAGATAAAGATGTTTATGTGTGAGGCGTAGAGATGAGATGAGAGGCACTGGAGACACCCAGAGGGGTAACTAAAGGAACCACACGCAGGAACGCATGCTTATTAAGTCCAGAAACATCCTCCTCTCTCTCCTCTCCTCTCTCCTCTCTCCTCTCTCCTCTCTCCTCTCCTCTCTCTCCTCTCCTCTCTCCTCTCTCCTCTCTCCTCTCTCCTCTCTCCTCTCTCCTCTCTCCTCTCCTCTCCTCTCCTCTCCTCTTTCCTCCTCTCCTCTCTCCTCTGTCCTCTCTCCTCTCAGTGAATAAAACCTTTAAATGATCTACTCACGTTTCATCGCTGCTATCTTGTGTTTCGGGGTTCCTCCTCGGGGCTTCTCCTCTTCCTCGGGGCGTCTCCTCTTCCTCTGTCAGTGGGTGTGTGTCTGCCTCTCAACACTCCGGATCCTCCGCAGCCGGTTTCTACAACTCAGCAGCTCGGCGTTCATTTTCAAACGGCAGCCGGTTCGGGTTTAGGCCCCGCCCCCCTGGAGAACCCCACCCAGACCAGGCCAGCCGGCTTCCTGCAGGAGCGCACCCCCCCCCCACACACACACACGCCTTCCTCATCACCACGGAGCCACCCGATTGGTCCACACGGCTCACACCACAACGTCCACCTCCCTTATAAGGACAGGCAAGCCAAGTGAATGACACACACACACACACACACACACACACACACACACACACACACACACACACACACACACACACAGTGGACAGATGATGCTGCATTACTCCAACCCATCCCCCCACAGAGTTCCTCACTCTCTCTCTCTCTCTCTCTCTCTCACACACACACATACACACACACACACACACACACACACACACACACGCCGCTGGGTTACTATCGGACACAGAGAGCAGCTGTCTGACTTCATGACTTCTGGCTGACGTCATTCTATCTGCACACAACACCGACGCACATTTATATTCCTCTTCCTTCATCCGTCTAAATAAAGATTATTTTCATTTTCAAAACATCTCCCGATTTTTGTCAAATCAGCATTTTTCTGGAAAATAGAAACTGTGACCAAAAAGCCAAATGATGCTCATGAGGATGAACTCATTTCGCAGCTTCACATAACTTTAAAATACATTCATACATTAATTATTACATAAAAATATACAAATGAATTACTTGTTTCTTCAAGGTAACTATTTCAAAGCTTTTAGTTTATATATATATATATATATATATATATATATATATATATATATATATATATATATATATATATATATATATATATAATATAATATAATATAATCAGCAACGATAATCACAGGGATAATTTTTAGTGTATTAAGTATTTTAAATACATTTGTTTTTCACTTCTAATACTTGTACTATAGCAATAGAACCATTTTCTCTTGTGAACTGAACTGATCACTTCTGTGAAAACTCTTTTTTAACAGTGTTTGCAAAAAAAAGGTAAATGTATCCCTCAGGCTGAAAATCAAAGTTCAGAGCCGACGAGACGATCTGGTGGTTCTGGTTCTGAGAGGTCGGGTCGCTTCAGGAGGAAACGGCATGTTCCTATTGATTATGTAGACTAAACCACAGGTGTGGCATGCCCAAGGCTATGAATACTATGAATACTATGAATACTACGAATACTATACTATGTATACACGACCGTTAACAAGTTTGGGGTCACTTAGAAATGTTCTTATCTTTCAAAGCTCTGTTTTTATCAGTGAAGATCACATGAATCACAACTCTCTCAAAGTTAATGTGGTCATGACTATTCTCTGGTTAGTGAAGTCTCTCAATAGTTAATGTGGTCATGACTATTCTCTGGTTAGTGAAGTCTCTCCATAGTTAATGTGGTCATGACTATTCTCTGGTTAGTGAAGTCTCTCCATAGTTAATGTGGTCATGACTATTCTCTGGTTAGTGAAGTCTCTCAATAGTTAATGTGGTCATGACTATTCTCTGGTTAGTGAAGTCTCTCCATAGTTAATTTGGTCATGACTATTCTCTGGTTAGTGAAGTCTCTCCATAGTTAATGTGGTCATGACTATTCTCTGGTGTAATGAAGTCTCTCCATAGTTAATGTGGTCGTGACTATTCTCTGGTTAGTGAAGTCTCTCCATAGTTAATGTGGTCATGACTATTCTCTGGTTAGTGAAGTGTCTCCATAGTTAATGTGGTCATGACTATTCTCTGGTTAGTGAAGTCTCTCCATAGTTAATGTGGTCATGACTATTCTCTGATGTAGTGAAGTCTCTCCATAGTTAATGTGGTCATGACTATTCTCTGATGTAGTGAAGTCTCTCCATAGTTAATGTGGTCATGACTATTCTCTGGTTAGTGAAGTCTCTCCATAGTTAATGTGGTCATGACTATTCTCTGGTTAGTGAAGTCTCTCAATAGTTAATGTGGTCATGACTATTCTCTGGTTAGTGAAGTCTCTCCATAGTTAATGTGGTCATGACTATTCTCTGGTTAGTGAAGTCTCTCCATAGTTAATGTGGTCATGACTATTCTCTGGTTAGTGAAGTCTCCATAGTTAATGTGGTCATGACTATTCTCTGGTTAGTGAACTCTCCATAGTTAATGTGGTCATGACTATTCTCTGGTTAGTGAACTCTCCATAGTTAATGTGGTCATGACTATTCTCTGGTTAGTGAAGTCTCTCCATAGTTAATGTGGTCATGACTATTCTCTGGTTAGTGAAGTCTCTCCATAGTGTGTAGAGGCCCATCTCCATGTTCTAGTGGTACATTGTGTTATCGCCTTAGAAGACTAGCAGAGGGGTAGAAAACCCTTCAAACCCTTTTGATGTGAGCGCAGCTGAAAACAGTTATGCTGCTGAGAGAAGCTATAGAACTGGCCTTCCTTTGAGCCACAAGAAGAACTACATTAATATTTACTTTAAACATAATTATTTATAACCTCCTCAACGTCTTGATTATATTTTATATTCATTGATAAATAAAAGTGAGTTTTCATGTGAAACACTAAACTGTCTGGTGACCCCAAACCTTTAAACGTTAGTGTAATTATATTCTTTAACAGATTAAGACAGATCCTGCAAAACATACTTTCTTTTAATATAACCGTCTCACTGGTCGATGAGACTGAAAGGAATCCACCCCGCTCTAGCCCCTCCCCTCTAGGCCCCTCCCCCCATGGCCCCTCCCCCTGCTGCCGCCAGAGTGAGGTCATGAGGTCAAGTAGAGAGGCAGAAAGCACATTTCCTCAAACTGAACAACATCAAATGAAATGAGCTCTGAGCCTTTAACTGAACACTTATGGGTTAAAATAATATATACACACACATACACACATACACGCACATACACACAAACACACACACACAGACACACACGTACACACACGTGCACGCACACGCACACGCACATACACACTGGTCTTGTTAGACCGTAGTCCTGATAGAGGACTCATCTCGGTACTGGTCTTGTAAGACCCTGTGTTGGTGTCTGTGAGCTTTAATAAACATGGCGTTTCTGTAACTCTGTCCAATGTACACACGCCTCACCGGGTCACCGGGTCACCGGGCCATCGGGTCACCGGGTCAACGGGTCTGACTTGTTCCGTCAGTCCAACAGGTCACAATCTCAAAGATTTTGGGTTTGAAGTGCCAGAAATGAATGAAGTATCTACACAGAGGCTGACTGTCACCTGGACGTCTCGACTGCGTCTTACATCATACCTTTTTTAAATACATTAATTACTGTTGTTCCTAGAGTTTTAAATCAATACATATAACAAATAAAATAAATCTATATCATTATTAATTTAAAAAACAGTAGTCCTCTAAATAGTTGATTAACTAGAAGAAAATATGTTCCAGGTAACAAGGAATACATAATAAAAGCATGTTATCCTCTCCCAGAAGGTGTTGTGCAATAGCAGTCCAGCGTCATTAACGTGTTGTTGTTGTGTGCTGAAATAACCTGTAGAGTTACAACAACAACAACAATATTCTTTGACACACAACATTATTTGAACATGGTCTTGGTTGTTGAAATATCTTTGTGAGTAAGATTAGTTTGTCTTTTAAAGAAGTGAATGGGTGTTACAGAATAAAATCTAAACTACACCTGGAAACTTTTTCAATTTAATTTTAAATAAAAGATACATGGAGACTTTACTTCATATAATAAGTTCACTTGAACTGCTCATTAAATCTGTTATCTCCAGTTAAACAAGAAGATAAAGCAATCCATTCGTCTGACACACTGTTACTGGCTAAATATGTGCTGCCCCCTTGTGGTGAAGATAGGAACTGCAAGACAAATTCTATTTATGTATAATAGGCTTTTTTAATGTTATATTGTTCTATCTTTTATTTTTTTAAACGAAACAATTGTATACAGTAAAATATATATAGATTTATAGAATATAATTATTGAAGCATCCAGTAAATGACCAAATAGTGCAGGATATTTATTTCAGTTTAAGTAAATCATTAGGTGGAAGCAACAAAAAAAGAGGTGAAGATTTATATTCTGGTAAAAGAAAAATATGTAGACTACTGCAAATGCCAATTAATTTAATAGAACTAATCACAATGAATGTAATGTACAATATATTAGACAAATTAAATGAAAGAGACATTATATTTTACATGTATATATATTTTAGGTTGTCTTTATTGGAGTCTACAATAATTAAATAGTTAATTCAGCTGAATATCACCAATACAGTTAGTAAATGATCAGTTTGATTTGATGAAATAACCTTAAAGATGTACTTATGTCAGACTGGTGATGTGCGAATGTTATTTACTAAGGTTTTTATGATTATAATTATTATTTTTTGTCTTTTTTAATGTAATGTCTTTTTTGTTTTTTGTTTATACTCTTCGTTCTCACTTCCCTTTGTATTGTATCCTTAAAGTCCTGTCTTGTTAATTTGTAAAATAAAAAAAATAAAAAAATTTCCAGCAGTTTGATTAAGAAGATAACACACGAACTAATAACATATATTTACATAACAGTGGGAAGTTAAATCACAAATAAAAAGGTATGGAATAAACCAAATGAATCTGAACATGCACGTCCACCAGTCCCCAGGCTAACACCGCCGCCTAGCGGTCAGATTCAAACGTGCAGCTTTTATTATTAAACTGGGCGGGCCTCTCTTGTCCCTCTAGGCCCCGCCCCTTGCATCGCGAGGGACGTGACGTATGCGGTGGAGGGTAGCAACAGTTGCCTCGAGACCCCGTCGCGCCATAGTGACTGTAGCCGTGGAGACAGTTACTTACCAACGGGCGCAACACTCAGCAACAGCAGCAGCAGCAGCATCTGGAAGTCACGGAGCGAGAGGGTGGAAAAAGAGAGATTCAGAGCCAGAGCACAACTTTTCTGAAAAAAACTAAAAGGTGACTATTATCTTTATGGAATTAAACTGCGGAATTGTTCTTTACATTTTGAGAAAGAACGCTCTCGGGGGGTGTTCGAGCGCTTGTTGCTCGCACTCTCCGGTGTTATGGTTTAAGAAGTGACCGTGTTAACTGGCGACTTTCTACCAAACGAGTCCGTTGGTGTCGCCGTTTCAGACAGCCGTTGAAAATATGAAGACAACACGTCGCTGCCCCTCGTATATATTAGTGTATATATTATTATGTTTATGATGGGGGTTGACACTTCTTTAAAAAAATTAAACTAAGCGGCATTCGCGAGGACAGCTCGACAGGAAGTCGCCAGTTAACACGGTCGCCTGCTAAACCGCAACACCGGTTATATTACCCACAACTTCTTTGAGACGTCCGCCCCAAAGTTGGACGGTTCGACGTCAACTGACGTTAAACCTCTTTTGCTCGCCGCAGCTTCTTTTATGTGTTGTACCCGAGGAGGAAGACAAAATAACCGTTTCACTTCTACTTCCTAAATGTTGTCACTTTAACCCCACACGTCACGCAAAACGGCGGCGTTACTCCAACTCGAAATAGATTTAAATATCACATTACACTCGTTGTTCCGTTGTGTAACGTGTGTTTGTGTGCGTGTGTTTGTGTGTGTGTGTCGGCTCTATCCCAGCGGGGTGGACGATAAAAGCTACCAGTCGAGCTAAATGCTAATGCTAACTGCCAACAGCGAAGAGTGCGAGTTCAGTTGGGAGTTCAGCCATTTGTTGATAGCTCCGTCTTGATCGTCACTACTCGCACACGCACACACACACACACACACACACACACACACACACACACACACACACACACGGAGGTGTTTTCTTGAGCTACACGGTGAGGCAGGTGGAGGTATAACGAGCTAGCGTTAGCGTCGCTCGTCGCTGCTCAACAGGAGGATAACTTTCATTTCAACTGGCGGCTCTTCAGCTCCTCGCGCGCACGTTAGCGTCATTATCGCCAAATGAAATTCAAATATGACGCAGTCGTTAACGCATATTAACTCATAGCGGCGAGGTTACGACGCTAAACCGCGTTAACGTTGTTAAAACCCGCTCCCAATGGAGCAGGATATGTATATATATATATATATATATATATATATATATATATATATATATATATATATATATATATATAACGTTAACACCAATAAATTCTATAGAGACAAACTATATTAATCGAGATTATTCAACGTTCTCTGTTTTAATGGAACTAAGTACTTCACAAAGTTGTATTTCAGAAGAAGCTTATATAACTAGGTGGTGCTATGATGATTCTTAAAAAAAAATTGTTACACTTGGGGGAGGTTTGGTAAAGTCATATTAATGTCATGTTACCATTAGTGCATATCCATATGTATATTCAGGCTATGCACCATTTAGTACACTTTATTAGCTGGATGCAAAGTGAAGCCGCGGTGATGGACGGACCAAAGGGAACTCTGTTCCTGTCCCAAGTGCCTCAGAGGGTCGATGTTTGACCTCTGATCAATCTGCTGGAGCAATAATGAGAAACCAAAGGAAATGACGCCCAGTGATTTTAAATCACCCTTTTTCATCAGCTCTACGATGTGGCTGGTTCCCCTTTACACACCCTCCTTTATCTCCTTTGGGGACTCCGTCTCTTTTCGGGCCCTGGGAGCCATCATTCTCCTGGCTATTTTCTCGGACGCGGCCGTCAGGCGCTCGGTCGTTTGTAGAGTTGGATCTTTGCAACATGAACGTTTCTCTAATTAAAAGCCTCTCTGCGACGACATTGAGCTGTACACTTTCAGACGGGTACAAGTATCTGGTAAAAGAAGAGAGCGAACAGATTAAGGATATTATTGATGCAGCCCTATATCTGCATCAACACACAGGACTGGTAGTTAATATGTAGGGTTATAGAAAAGGTTCAAATGTCTTGTCTGCCATGATTTTACTCAATTTTGGACAAAATATGAACATAAACAGAAGACTCTTATTTTGAAAGTGTCAGAGAGAAATGAGCTCACTGCAGCTCTATAGAAAATAAAGAGATGAGAGCAACAGTGTGTAACCCCCCCCAGCGGGACACTGTTATGTTTACATGGCAACTTGATATACAAATACACCCAAGTCATGGAAAGAAAGAGGATGGAGTGGATCAGGGGGCGAAATGTTATTCTTTTAAAAGTCTGTGTTTTTAATCGGGTTGTGTTCATCTCTCTCTTTGTTGTCGGTGAATAGCGCCGGCCAGAAAGAAACGGCCTTCAGAAAGGAGGCTTACAGAGTGGGACGCAGCCGGCGGTCAGGCAGTTAATTAGTCATTTCTAATTATTAAGTATGTAGCACTAATTATTTATTCGTCTGATGTCTTATTCTTGTAATCGGTCTGTATCCTGGTGTTCGCTCCTCGCCTGGAGAGTCTGACGTTGTGCCTGTTGACCGACTCACTCGTCCCAAAAGAGAGGCAGAACATTCATTTAGTCGGCGTCTTTGGGGTTACTTGTGTGATATGCGTCGCAGTGTCCACCTTCAGCCGTGTGCCATTTAGAGTGTTTACCGGGCGTGTGTGTGTGTGTGTGTGTGTGTGTGTGTGTGTGTGTGTGTGTGTGTGTGTGTGTGTGTGTGTGTGTGTGTGTGGTGCAGTTCAGCTATCAATAGGACAGCTGCAGTGGTCACTTGGGTAGTGGATGTCCTGACACAGCTTTTGGTCACATGTGCTGTGTGTGTGTGAGGGTCATACATGTGTGTGTGTGAGTGTGAGGGACATACATGAGTGTGTGTGAGTGTGAGGGACATACATGAGTGTATGCGAGTGTGAGGGACATACGTTTGTGTGTGTGTGTGTGTGAGTGTGAGGGACATACGTGTGTGTGTGTGTGTGAGTGTGAGGGACATACGTGTGTGTGTGTGTGTGAGTGTGAGGGACATACGTGTGTGTGTGTGTGTGTGTGAGTGTGAGGGACATACATGAGTGTGTGTGAGTGTGAGTGTGAGGGACATACATGAGTGTATGTGTGTGTGAGGGACATACATGTGTGTGTGTGTGTGAGTGTGAGGGACATACATGAGTGTGAGTGTGAGGGACATATATGAGTGTGTGTGTGTGTGTGTGAGTGTGAGGGACATACATGAGTGTGTGTGTGTGAGTGTGAGGGACATACATGAGTGTATGTGTGTGTGTGTGAGGGACATACATGAGTGTGAGTGTGAGGGACATACATGAGTGTGTGTGTGTGAGTGTGAGGGACATACATGAGTGTGTGAGTGTGAGGGACATACATGAGTGTGTGTGTGTTATTGCTGTATTTAGATTATCCTGATGAGGCCTCTCGCCCCGGGGAGAAGTTCTCAACCCAATAGCTGCTCCAGATTTAGCGCTGCCCCCCCCCCCCCCCCCCCCGTTCAGGGTTCCTGTTCATCGGGAGGTGCATCCAGCTCCCGCTGCAGCCGCCTGACATGTCACTGTCTGGGAACAACTCGTATTTAATGGTCCCATAAGTCCAGTCCACAGTCAGGAAGTCACCGAAGTGAGAGGGGGAGCCTGGTGGGGCTTGTTAAGCGGAAACTCGTCGTGCCATTTGTAAACGATGTTACACTTTGGTAATCTCTGTAATTCACGTGTTTTGCGAAGGGTTTTCCCCTCGAGGGTTTGCAGCTTCTGTTGAAGCAAGACGCCGCTCTAAGCTCCCTGTGCGACTCCAACTTCACGTCCTCCGACTGTAGAGATCTGGAAATGGTTGTAGTCTTTCCGGTTGCTAGGATACAAGGAAATAAATGTTGTCATATCCCCAGAAATGCTGCCTCTGATTGGCCCTCGCAGACGCCAACAAGTCGGAACTAGTTGTGAAATGAAATGTTTTCCTGCGCCTCGTCCGTGTGTCACCGGCAGCATTCTCCACATTCCACCTGTTTGTATCGTAGCTACACAACTGCTAATTAAATTTCCTGCCACAAACAGCGGACAAGGCATGACATTTGCATTACAATGGCTGCCCCCCCCCCCCTCTCTCTCTCTCTCTTTCAGGCCAGGATAGTAGCAGACCCCCATCCCCTTTCTCTCTCTTCACTATTCCTTTCTTTTGTGTAATTTTTAATGCCGGCGTGTTAAGATATGTTTATTTGGCTTAAAGAAATCACCTACCAGAGGGTAATTACCAGAACCAGCACCGGGTCCGAGGTGGAGTGATATTGGACCAGTAGAGTCGGATAGTATTTCTAGATCAACATCGATTTTAAGAAGCTTTTTAATTAGGAGACTTTGTCACAGATGGGGAAAACACCTGGCTTTAGCGTAATGATGGATGTCCTTTAGTGCGGCCCTCAAAGCCCTTCTCCCACTCACCAGCTTCAGAGAGAACACATGCTAATGTTGCTATATTCAATTTACAGGAGTGAACAAGTGTTTTAAAGTTACAAGTGAAAGTGTTTGTGTTGCAGCCAAAAGAGATTCTCATCAGTCCAAAGACCCAGATGAAATAACATCTGGATGAAATATTTATATATATTCAAATATATATATATGATATATATATATATATATTTAAACATCTGGTTATATATATATGTATATGTATATATAAATATAAACATCTGGATTATATATAGGTTTATGTGTATATATATATGTATATACATACACACATATATATATATATATATATATATATGTATATATGTGTATATATATATATATATATAGACCCAGAGACAGGATGCCTCCTGGACTCCGTCTCCAGCTTCTACTGGATGATCTATGATTGCCAGTTTGATGCAAATTACTATGCGCGAACACTTGTTAGATCCTGAAGTAATTGAATGGTTAATGTTCTGGAAATGACACTGAATAGGATTATGTGAATTAGGAAGTCAATGCTGCTGATAATATTGCACCGTGTTGAGTCACCAGCAACTCTATCAACTCATTAAAGTACCTGTACAGGTGTGCAACTAGTTACTAGTCATTGGCAGCTTTAATATACCAAGACTCAGACCCAGCTATCACTGTTCTGGTTCCACGTTGGTATCTTAACACTTGTGTTATTATATTACGTGTTTTCCAATACTTACATCTGATGGCAAGTATCATCACGATGCCGTCTGCTCCGCAGGAATAAACTCACGCTTGGCTCGCTTGCACATTTACAGCGTTCCCTGATGACCCAATGTTGGTTTGAAGAAGCGTTAAAGCAGACGGTGAAGACCTGTGGAGTCCTACCTGTGACATCACAGACTCTGTGGAGTCCTACCTGTGACATCACAGACTCTGTGGAGTCCTACCTGTGACATCACAGGCGTCTCGTTGCCCCACAGAGTGGCGGCGATGGGGGAACGGGGTCGGCGTTAAGCAGCAGGGGATCAGGGCCGTGATCCAGATCTACATCCAGGAAGATGATTTACAATTCACCTTTAAATGTCCATTCTCGCGTACTGCTTAAAGGAAATACATGTGTTTAAAGAACCATTCTTTCATTTGAGGCACCGTTATATGTTCTTTGAAGAACTCTTTACGGTTCTTTAAAGAACCCTGTTTGGAAACGCCATCACTCTGAAGAACTTCATTTTTCTGAGTAAAATATTAGTTTGGTTCCTTTTTTGTGTGTTTTCCAGTTTATTTTGTTAAAATGTTCAGCTTCAAATCCCCGTTCTGGCCCTCAAGATGTTAAATGTTAAGAATGAGGGCTGGAGGGGGGCAGTGTAAATCTGGAAAGGGTTAGAAGAGGAGGGGGGGGGCATTGGGGGAGGAAGTTGCTGGTGTAGAGCCTGGGCGAACACACGATCTCCATGGCAACGGTTTGATCTTTCACTGTGTGGCTGTTGGGCCTGCAGCGCACATGGTGACAGGTTGTGCTGATGGCCGGGGGGGGAGACAGCGGTCTGTGCCTCTCTCTCTCTCTCCATTAAACTCTCTCCATCCACAGACCGAGAGCCTCTCTGATTGGATTAGCCGGGCTTTAATGCGACAGGCTTGAAGAACAAGCCTGCGCCGTGGAGCTCTGATCAGATCTTCATCGTTTCTTTGTGTCAACGTGTGCCGGCTAAATGGGTTGTTTCAAAGAAAGGAAAATATTGTTTTCCCGTTTACAAAATAATATCTAGTTCTAAAACGAGAGAATAAAAGCTGAAGCGTCAGTAAAGACCTGTTGCTCCCCCGCTCACACACACACACACACACACACACACACACACACAGGGATTCACCCGCTGGAAGAGTCTCTACTCATGTGTTTGATCTGGAGACAGGGTTTCTCTCCTCTGCCCAGAGGAACTCTTTGGAGCGACTGCTCTTTTTAAAGAGTTGTTTTTGGGCTGGATAAAGCCGCCGTGAGGAGAACCGTTCCACGTTCCTGCTGCTGCTCCAGCCCAGCGTAACGCAGAGCGTCTGGACGTCTGGACGGCCCTCTGTCCTCCGTCTGAAACTAAGAGCGCACACTATTTATTGTTGTAAGTTTCTACTTAGCGTGAGATAGAGGGATCAGGTGGGAGGGGGGGGGAGGTGGCATTGTTTGGTTTGGGAAGTATTCTGTTGGTTGCGTAGCAACAGGCTCCTGGAAACGGGAGTGGACGGTGTTGCCACTGGCAACCGTTGTTGCTCTGCAAACAATGTGGGCCAGCGAGCGCAAACACGAGCCGGACCGCGGCTCGGCTCTCCCACTGAACATCTGCACGTTCCCCCTGAGCCCGCGGGCTGCAGGTTCCCCACCTGACCCAGGTTCTGCCCGGTTCTTTAGAGTGTGGATCTCCTCGTTCTGAACCCGGGGACCTCTGGAAGGGAGTGACTGCTGTTGTAATGTTGGTCACAGCTCATCTGGGATTCTCTTGAATGAAACCACACGGAACCACGGGTTCTCTAGCACGCTTTGTGGTTCTACCAAGAACCATCAGCTACTGAAGAACCAGGCCAATTTATAGGTTCTTTGAAGAACCCTTGAAGGAAATGGGTCTTTAAGGAACCCTGGTTTGAAAGGTTCTTTGTGGAACCATAAATGGTTCTCTTCTCTGGCCTCACTCTGAAGAACCATGTTCGGTTCCAGAAGTGCGTGTGTGTGCGTGTGTGTGTGTGCGTGTGTGCGTGTGTGCGTGTGTGCGTGTGTGCGTGTGTGTGTGTGTGTGTGTGTGTGTGTGTGTGTGTGTGTGTGTGTGTGTGTGTGTGTGTGTGAAGTTGTCTCCGGGTTGACGGCAGCCCATCCGGAGGGGCAGTTCTGCTGCTGTGCCCCCTGCTGTGTTTCTACCTTTGTGCCTTTTCAGAGCTGCCGGTGGTGTGTGAGTGTGTGTGTGTGTGTGTGTGTGTGTGTGTGTGTGTGTGTGGCTTTTGACCTCCCCTGAGCAGAGAGACTCCTCCTCTGCTCCGGCTCTCTGGTCTTCCCCTCCTAGTCTCTGATGTGGCTTCACCAAACCTCCCCATGATAACCAGAGAGCTTTAATGGAGCTTTAATGGATGAAAAGCTGCAGGTCAGGGCCCTCTCTCTCTCTCTCTCTCTCCTACTCCCCCCCTCTCTCTCTCTCCTACTCCCCCCCTCCCTCTCTCTCTCTCCTGATCTCCCACCATCTCCCCATGCCACCTCCTCCTGAGCGGGAGAGAGAATCATCCCTCACGCTCGCTCTGCTGGAAAGGAACACTATGAAGATTAATGTTGGGATTGAATGTATTTATAACTCAAGTGACGCTCCATTTACAACTTCTCTTTCTTCATGAAGCTGTTTCCGCATCGCGGTGACTTTTGGAGACGCTCTACTCGTAGTTGCATGTTCTAATAATAGTCTGCTGGTACTTCAGCGACGCCCCCCGCGGAGAAGGAGCGCTCTGACGTCTTGGTGCTAATTGTACATTAAAGATGGAGCGCTGGACGCGGCGTGTCCAGATTGACACGTATCTGGATTCTTTCCGACATCGTCCTGCTGGTGTTTGCATGTGGCAACATCTCCACCAGCGGGGGCACGCCCACAGGGGCTGGGCTCCATCTTAAAGGGGAACACGCTCTGATGTGTATCACGCTCCATCGGAGCCCCAAAACCCAAAGTATCCCTTCAAGTTGCTCCTGGTACCTTGAGTTAAAAAACCAAAGAAAAGAAAGCGGATCATTTGGAACGTGAATAAAGCGTGGGACTCTCCCCCCGTGACGATACGTTCACGCTGCTCCATTCCTGGGCTAAAAACCAGGATCACTCTTTACTCTTTAACAACGAGAGTTATTATTTCTTTCTCCTCTCGCCCGAGGGAAAGATCACGGTGCAGCGTCCGCCGCCCTTCGCCCTGTGGTCAGTGGTTGTGTGAGTGAGGGGTGCATAGTTGTTGTTGTTGTGGTTGTTGTTGTTGTTAGCAGCGTTTGTATCTCTGAAGATGTTCCACTAAGACGATGTGACTGCGTTGTTGGGTTGTTTCCTCCTCCTGTTGGGCTCTTGCTCCGATGGATTCAGCCCTTTGTAGTTCTGATCTTATCTGTTAGATTAGAGTCCATCTGCTCCATGAAGCCCAAAGACAGACGCACCTGTTGCTCCTCAGCTCCGCCTCCAGGTCTCTGCAGGTGAAGTCAGGCCGATCCAACTGTCAGGGCTCTGCTGGAGCTTCACTAATCACTGACAGGTCGTGTCTTGCAGTCTTTCTCTCCAGGTGAACGCCATTCTCTCATTTACCTGCTCACGGTTCCTGTTACACTCGTATTTCTGCTCATCACCCCCCCCCCTTATCTCCCTCCCTCTCTCTTATTCTTATCCTCCTCCTCCCCCCTCTTTGCTTTTGCGGTCGCACTCGAAAGTTCCTGTGCAAGAGCTTTATGGGAGGGGAGGGGGAGGGGGAGGGCCGGTGGTCGTCATGGATTCCTCACCATGGCAACCGACAAACGTTTACAAAAGCATTGAGGAATTTCCTCATATCAGCTGGATTATTGGAGAACGGCTCTCGTACAAAACCATCGCAGGATCTCATCAAGCCCCCGTGAGGGGCCGGAGCCCCGCGGCCGGGGCCCCCGTGAGGGGCCGGAGCCCCACGGCCGGGGCCCCACGGTCGGGGCCCCCGTGAGGGGCCGGAGCCCCACGGTCGGGGCCCCCGTGAGGGGCCGGAGCCCCACGGCCGGGGCCCCACGGCCGGGGCCCCGCGGCCGGGGCCCCCGTGAGGGGCCGGAGCCCCGTGGCCCACGGCCGGGGCCCCGCTCCCCCTCCGTCCTCCTCTTCACGAGGAAGAGGGGAAGTTCTCTTCTTTATCTCCTCCCCCCCTCGCAGCTCCATTCTTCTCCTGAGCCCCGTCGTACTCCCGCTCTTTCCCTCTGTACTTTGAGAGCTTTTGTGTCGCCACGTTTCGGCCCCCTTGCTATGCCGAGCACATTGTCCCCCGGCGGAGAGCCGAGAGGCGGCGGAGAAGCCAACTCCTGAACCTCAGTTATTATCATCTTTATTTAGAACAGTACAGTAAACATGAGTGTCACCATGTGATGCACCGGACCAGAGCGTAGCTACACAGCTAGTTAGCATCTGTAGTCCTGAGGCAGACCATCGTAAACATAAACAACAACAAACAGGACAGGATGAGACACCACATCAAATGTGGAAAAAAGAACACAAAATACCCATAATGCAAAGCTACAGTGTAGCACATTGAAAGTAATACAAACCATTACAATTAAGTGATGTATAGTATTTAAAGTAAGTAATAAAAACATCAAATGTAAGTAATACATAGTATTTAAAGTAAGTAATAAATACATTAAAAGTACGTAATATGTAGTATTCAAAGTAAGTAATAAAAACATTAAAAGTACGTAATATGTAGTATTCAAAGTAAGTAATAACACATTCAGAGTGAGTGATGCTGTGTGAGTTGCTGCCTGCCTCCCTGGTTCAGCCTGAGGGGGGCGGAGCTTGTATTTAGGGGCTGTCCATGTGTGTTATTCTTTTATTTCAAGCGTTGTGTACCTCTAGTATTAACCCCCCTCTCTTCCTCTCTGTTCCTCCTCTCCTCTTCCTCGCCCCCAGCATGCAGAGCTCAGAAGGAGGGTCCGACACCGCGGCCAGCGTGGCGACGCTGCGGACGTCGTCATCGGCTCAGGCGCCCGTGGTCCAGCCCGTTCCGGCCTCCCAACAGGTGGGTACCACCTCGACACCTGCTGCTGCGTTAGTACACCTTAACAACCCGTTACAACGGGCAGGTCGCCTCCAGGCCAACCGCAGCATCCACTACTCTTATCCTAGTTCTTTACAAGTTATAGGTATAAACGCTATTTATTTTAGAAAACAAACAAACTACTTTCTATATTTGTGCTTGTGGATCTGAAAAGAAACGTCAAATTCAGGACGCGTGATTGGCCGAGAGAGACAAGGTCATGTACACTCGTTTCATGAGCGTCAATCTATCAGCACTCGGCGTGTGTGCGTGTGTGTGTGTGTGTGTGTGTGTGTGTGTGTGTGTGTGTGTGTGTATGTGTGTGTGAGAAATGTTTACCCTCCTTGTGTTGACTGTAACATGTTTACAATGATGTGTGTGTGTGTGTGTGTGTGTGTGTGTGTGTGTGTACCTATGTAATGGAGCTATGTCTTGTATCCACACAGAGGGTGCTGGTTCAAGCTACAGGCTCAGCTCAGAAGGGAGGACAAGTACAGCAGCTTTCAGTACCCAGGGTGCACCAGGCCTCTCAGCAGGTACACAGTGCTGTGCGTACTTATAGACAGTGCTGTGAACATACTTGTGACCTTTTGACAATTATTTTTAGATCAACCTATCTGGCCTTTTGGAGACCTGTACTGTGTTTTCTTCACCAGAGCTTCATTGACTAACATGTGATGGATGAGTTTACATTCAGGGTCAATGATACCAGACGGGGCGCTGTAGTCTCGGCCGTAGCACGCTGAGCAGTAACTCACGTCTTATTGAAGATCCACAAACATGCAGCAGGGTAACGCAGACCCCGGTTCCCCGGTTCCCCGGCTTCCTGTTCCCTTTCCAACTGAGCCGGTTCCCCGGCTTCATGTTCCCCGGCTTCCTGTTCCCTTTCCAACTGAGCCAGTACCCCGGCTTCCTGTTCCATTTCCCTCTGAGCCGGTTACCCCGGCTTCCTATTCCCCCGGCTTCCTGTTCCCTTTCCCTCTGAGCCGGTTCCCCCGGCTTCCTGTTCCCTTTCCAGCCGAGCGGGTTCCCCGGCTTCCTGTTCCATTTCCCTCTGAGCCGGTTACCCCGGCTTCCTATTCCCCCGGCTTCCTGTTCCCTTTCCCTCTGAGCCGGTTCACCCGGCTTCCTGTTCCCTTTCCTGTTCCCTTTCCCCTGGCTTCCTGTTCCCTTTCCAGCCGAGCCGGTTCCCCGGCTTCCTGTTCCCTTTCCATTCCAACTGAGCCGGTTCCCCCAGCTTCCTGTTCCCGTTCCCTCTGAGCCGGTTCCCCCGGCTTCCTGTTCCCTTTCCAACTGAGCCGGTTCCCCGGCTTCCTGTTCCCTTTCCAGCCGAGCCGGTTCCCCGGCTTCCTGTTCCATTTCCCTCTGAGCCGGTTACCCCGGCTTCCTATTCCCCCGGCTTCCTGTTCCCTTTCCCTCTGAGCCGGTTCACCCGGCTTCCTGTTCCCTTTCCTGTTCCCTTTCCCCTGGCTTCCTGTTCCCTTTCCAGCCGAGCCGGTTCCCCGGCTTCCTGTTCCCTTTCCATTCCAACTGAGCCGGTTCCCCCAGCTTCCTGTTCCCGTTCCCTCTGAGCCGGTTCCCCCGGCTTCCTGTTCCCTTTCCAACTGAGCCGGTTCCCCGGCTTCCTGTTCCCTTTCCCTCTGGCTGAGCCTGGCCCTCTGCTGCAGACACGAGTAACACAACGTGACTCTAACTCTCGGTAGCTTTTAACTAAACGTTGGCCCCGATGGTGGGTGGCTCTAGTGACTCTTGCTAGGTGTATATGTGGGATGTGTTGTATCTGTCCAGGTGTCTGTACGGCACAGAGTCTCCTCTGGGTCTCGGTGGGATGCGGTGGCGTCCGGTGATTCCCTTGATGAGTGCATGGTGTGGCGCGTAGCCTCGCGGTGACCACCAGGACTTGACCTGCTGGTCGACTGATGGCGCGCCTGAGTGATGTCACAGAGCGGACGCCATGTATTAAACCACATGTGTGTCTCTACCAGTTACAGTTCTAATCAAATACATTATGATTTCACTAACTCTGTTTTAAGTAAAAGAGAAAGTGTACAACATTGTTCCAAATGACTTTACATCCTGCTCCCCTTTCAAAATAAAGTCCTTATGTCGCAGTTGAAGGCTCATAGCGCCCCCTCATGAGGACCTGTGGTCGTCACTCACACCCACAAGCAGACTCCTCCTTCCACACTGAGCCGTGCCTCCAGCTGTTCTGATCCCTGTGTTCTGGCAGCAGGTGCAGCAGGTGCAGCAGGTGCAGCACGTCTACCCGTCCCAGGTCCAGTACGTGGGAGAGAGCGGAGAGACGGTGTACACCAACGGGACAATGTGAGCCCAGTTTACTCATCATTGTGACTTCAGGGTCAATATGTTTGTGTTTCACACTAAACAGCCAGCGCTGTGCGTAGCATGTGGCTGCAGTCCAGATTAAGATGTTTAATTATAAATGAGTATGTTCTGGATGAAAAGCGTAATGAGCGCTAGGCTTTCCAGAACACTCAACCATCCAGCTGCTCCCCGGCTGGATGTGATATGACCATTATATAAACGGGTTTTATTAAATTCATTCAGCTGATTGAGTTTATTTAGTATTTTTCTTCCAGCATGGACACATATTTTAACGCCAATGTAGTCAATATCAACAAACTGTATCCGAGTGTGCTCCAGAAGACGGATCCTGCTCTTCATCGGCCGCTAACATGTTTAACCTCTGACCCCGCCGCTCCTCCACAGCCGGACGGCCTACTCCTACAACCCCGAGGCGCAGCTGTACGGGCAGGGCAGCGGCGGGGGCGCGTACTTCGACTCTCAGGCCGGCGGCGCCCACGTCACCACGGTGGTGTCCTCGGCCGGCGGCGGCGGGCCCCCCCACGGCATGGTGGGCATCACCATGGACGTGGGCGGCAGCCACATCATCTCCAGCGGCAGCACCTACCTGATCCACGGGGGCAGCATGGAGGGGAGCCGCAACCACATCTCACACTCGTCACGCTCGTCCTCGGCGATGGTGAGCGGCGCTGCTGATGCTCTGAGCTCCTTGTTTACGACTCAGAGGGATCCAAACGTTCACAAACAACAACAACAGACTAACACCAGAGTGACTAACAAACCTCAGCTGCTACCAGGACAGATTAGAGTTTCTATTTCCTAAAGTACACGGCCGGTCAAAGGTTTGGGGTCAACCTGACAATGTTGTGTTTTAAAAGAAGACTCTCACTTATATTTATCAAGGGAATTTCAAAATGAAAATAAAATCTAGTCCAGATGTTGAGGAGGTTATAATAATGATGTTCATAGTAAATATTAATGTAGTTCTTCTTGTTCTCAAAGGAACGCCAGTTTTACAGCTTCTCTCAGCAGCATAACTGTTTTCAGCTGCGCTCACATCAAAGGGGTTTAATAAAGGGGTTTCTACCCCTCCGCTCGTCTTCTAACCATTAACTATGTAGAGTTAAGATTCATGTGATCTTCATTGGAAAACAGAGCTTTGAAAAATAAGAACATTTCTAAGTGACCTTTGAACCGTTGTGTAAATGTTCATAAAAACAACAACAAACAAACCCGAGTGACCGACTCGTCGTCCTCGCTGCTCCGTGGCCCGGTGCTGGTCTTTATTTTCTAGCGTACGTTCGAGACGTTACGTCCAACCCGGCGCCCCGAGCACACGCCCAGACCCCGAGCCGAGTCCGACCCGGCTCCCAGAGCGGTCCGGGTCGGGTCCTCGGGGCTCGGCGGTCCGGGGGCAGAACGGCCGTAGAACCGAGTCGCCGATTTAAATAATTCAGCGCTGCCTTGTCTCCGAGGTTTCACAGGCACTCGAGCCCCCGGCCAAACAAAGCCGCCCCGGGGCTCATTACCATTTGGCCGCGAGCCTTCTGGAGGCTTCTGAAGGTTTGGACCGCTGCCTGCTGCTTTCCCTCTTTCTTCTGTGTCTCCAGTTTGGCTGCAATGCCACACACATATATATATATATATATATTTTTTTTTTTTGTTTTACTTGATTCCCTCTACAGAAGGTCCCTGGTTTTGTCCACCAGTTGGACTCCATTATGCAATAATTTGTGTTTTATACACTCCTGCTTGTGTTGTAGGAACAGCTCCCTCACTACCACCACAAGTTAACTTGTGGGATACGTTTTTTTTTTTTTTTGGGGGGGGGGGGGGGGGGTGTTTGGTTAGGCATTGCTGACCTGTCGACGTGACCTGTGCCCCTGTCTGTGGCTCCTATTTGCATACGTTAGGGCGGGCGGCCGTCACCGGGCAGATCAGGCGGCGAGCCCCTTGATTTGCATGCTTTGTCAGCCGGTCGCGGTTTGGCTGGTTTTAATGGACATGCAGAGATCTGGCTGCTGCTAACAGTCTTATTTCCTTTTTATCTGTTTTAATTTTTGTCGTGTGTTTTTTTTCTCTTATTATTATACCCCTGCTTATTATTTCTGTTCCCTCTTTTCTTCTTTCCTCTCCATCTCTCTCCTGCCTTTTCCCTCTTCTTCTACTTTTTACTCTTATTATTTTTCCTATTTTTTTCGCATGCCTCTTCTTTCTTTAGCTTGAAATGGCGATTGAAAACCTCCAAAAGTCTGAAGGAATTGCGAGTCACAAAAGCAGCCTGCTCAACAGCCATGTAAGTCAACCAGGAACTTTCCTCAGAAACAACAACAAATAAAAACCAGCAGCAGAAGCTGACCCTGAAGGCAGCGTTGGACACGCTGCTGCAAACTTTACTCTGCAAATGGTGTTTATCCTTCGTCTGATTGCATAAGCTCTCACTTCTTTTTGCTTGATACCTGCATCTTGTGCTTATTCCCTAATGCCCTGCATGGACTTGCACTGATGGGTTTTTGGCATGCGCTCTGATTAAATTCCCTGTGATTATAATAACATCTCCGAGACGTGGTGTTGTACCTCCATCCAGACCTTTTGGTTCTCCACCAGCTCTTAACCTCAGCTGGGGTCGCACAACCTCCACAGCAGCAGCGCCTGAAGCGTCTGCTCTACGTCTGATAAAATGAATAATCTGAGGTTGTTTTATGCGAGTGATTGATTGTGCCGCTACAGACGGAGCTAACACTCCCTCTGCCTCCGTATCGACTCGCCGTGGAGAGACTTGAGATGTTTGAGTGTTCACTGAGCCGCTGGAGTCCAGAGCACAGAGGCCTGAGCGTAGCCAGCGCAGCAGTAGTCTGTGTTTAACCTCCTGCAACAGGAGGTCATGTGACCTGTGTGTGTGTGTGTGTGTGTGTGGTATCTGTCTTTTGATGTGCTAATAGAAGATGCGTTGCTCCTCTTTCACTCTCTGGCTCTGCTTCACGGAGGTATCGGCTGTGTCTGCCGGGTCTCACCGATTGCGCAACCGCGCCTTGTTTTTCTTCTTCTGTGTGTTCTGTAGCTGCAGTGGCTGCTGGACAACTACGAGACGGCGGAGGGCGTGAGCCTGCCGCGCTGCTCGCTGTACAACCACTACCTGAGGCACTGCCAGGAGCAGAAGCTGGACCCGGTCAACGCCGCCTCCTTCGGCAAGCTCATCCGCTCCGTGTTCATGGGCCTGCGGACGCGGCGCCTCGGCACCAGGTAGACGGGACAGGAAGTGGTCGCTGCGTCGTTATGGAATCGTGATCGATGTTACATTTCATCTAGCTCAGGGTTCATGGGAAAACCTGCAAAAATCATGGATTTTTTAACACGTTCACGTTCACACCGAGATTTCACAAAATGTTCGGTCATGGAAATTTGGTTTAAAGTCCTGGAAACCCATCAACATGTGGATGAACCTGTTCATTTGTCATGTGGATAAACCTGTTCATTGGTCATGAGGATGAACCTGTTCATTGATCACCATGTGGATGAACCTGTTCATTGGTCAAGTGGATGAACCTGTTCATTGGTCAAGTGGATGAACCTGTTCATTGGTCAAGTGGATGAACCTGTTCATTGGTCATGAGGATGAACCTGTTCATTGATCACCATGTGGATGAACCTGTTCATTGGTCATGTGGATGAACCTGTTCATTGGTCATGTGATGAACCTGTTCATTGGTCAAGTGGATGAACCTGTTCATTGGTCAAGTGGATGAACCTGTTCATTGGTCAAGTGGATGAACCTGTTCATTGGTCATGTGGATGAACCTGTTCATTGGTCATGTGGATGAACCTGTTCATTGGTCATGTGGATGAACCTGTTCATTGGTCACCATATGGTGCAATTCTGGGGTCAAGTGTCTTGCTCAAGGACACATGGACTAGGGCTCGCTGGGGATCGAACCACCGATCCTCCGATTGAAAGACCGGCTCACCGTCCCGATGTGAATATGTAGATGAAGAAGGATAATGACGCCTCCTCCTCCTGACGGGTTTCTCTTCTCTCCTGAACCCCCCAGAGGAAACTCTAAGTACCACTACTACGGCATCCGGGTGAAGCCGGACTCGCCTCTGAACCGGCTGCAGGAGGACACGCAGTACATGGCCATGAGGCAGCAGCCCGTGCACCAGAAGCAGAGGTCAGCCCTTCACCTTTAACCCTCACAGCCACCAGCAGGGCAGCACTCATCTCATGCCATGTTGGTTATTTAGCTTGAACATGTGGATGAACCTGTTCACTGGTCATGAGGATGAACCTGTTCATTGGTCGAACCTGTTCACTGGTCATGAGGATGAACCTGTTCATTGGTCATGAGGATGAACCTGTTCATTGGTCATGAGGATGAACCTGTTCATTGGTCGTGTGGATGAACCTGTTCATTGGTCATGAGGATGAACCTGTTCATTGGTCATGTGGATGAACCTGGTCATTGGTCGTGTGGATGAACCTGTTCATTGGTCATGAGGATGAACCTGTTCATTGGTCATGTGGATGAACCTGGTCATGTGGATGAACCTGTTCATTGGTCACTATGTGGATGAACCTGTTCATTGGTCATGTGGATGAACCTGGTCATGTGGATGAACCTGTTCATTGGTCGTGTGGCTGAACCTGTTCATTGGTCACCATGTGGATGAACCTGTTCATTGGTCGTGTGGATGAACCTGTTCATTGGTCGTGTGGATGAACCTGTTCATTGGTCACTGTGTGGATGAACCTGTTCATTGGTCATGTGGATGAACCTGGTCATGTGGATGAACCTGTTCATTGGTCGTGTGGCTGAACCTGTTCATTGGTCACCATGTGGATGAACCTGTTCATTGGCCATGAGGATGAACCTGTTCATTGGTCGTGTGGATGAACCTGTTCATTGGTCACCATGTGGATGAACCTGTTCATTGGCCATGAGGATGAACCTGTTCATTGGTCGTGTGGATGAACCTGTTCATTGGTCGTGTGGATGAACCTGTTCATTGGTCGTATGGATGAACCTGTTCATTGGTCACCATGTGGATGAACCTGTTCATTGGCCATGAGGATGAACCTGTTCATTGGTCGTGTGGATGAACCTGTTCATTGGTCGTGTGGATGAACCTGTTCATTGGTCACTGTGTGGATGAACCCTGTGCTCGTAGGTTCAAGCCCCTCCAGAAGGTGGACGGTATGTCTGACAGCCTGTGCGGCGGCTCTCAGAACTGCAGCAGCACCCCGGAGCAGTCGGTGGCGGCTCAGAGTCAACACCACCAGCAGTACATCGGTGAGGACGGGAGGTTGTCACGGCAACAGCAACGTCAACAAAGTACCTGTCAGGCATCTCCTTTGTTTGGACATTTATTCGATGTGTGTTTTTGAGTTTTATTTACGGTGCCTATAACGTTTTCCTATTTGTTACCATTAAAATCTGGATTTAAAATACTTTATTTTTTTTTTTCACATTATTAGTGAAATTTAAGTCCACGTGTTGTAATCTGAAGGAGTTCCATTACATCCATCATTACTAAATGAAAAGAATAAAGCACCCTGCCCCCATATATACACCCCATATATATATTATTATTTGTTAAACATATTTTTATATAATATATAATATATATATCATATATTAAATATATATAAAATGTATACTCCACTTTCAATGTCTTTCTCTTCATGTTCCATCACCAATTCTGTCAATTTATTACATTTCAGACTAATAATGCAACAAAATAGTAAAAACACAGAAGGGGGTGAATGCACAGCACTGTAGATCTGTGTGTGTGTGTGTGTGTGTGTGTGTGAGAGAGAGAGAGTAACCCCCCCCTGTCCTACAGATACGTCCCACTCCCTGCCTCCCTTCCCGTCCCCTGAGTTGGGCTCCCAGCCGCTGCCCGAGCGCCTCAACGTCAACGACATCAAGAAGCTGCAGTCCTTCTACCGAGACCACTGCGAGGTACGAGGTCACGTGACCAGGTCATGTGACGTATGACGCTTTGAGTACGACCATCAGTGTGTTTTCAGATATATATATGATTTTCTCGACCCACTTTTTAAACATATGACAAGAGAAGTTTCTCCCTATATCTATAAAACCTGAGCGCAGCACATTCGCGTGTGAATGAACTCCCCTGACCGTTCACTGCTCCAGCTATGTGCATTTTATTTTGAAAAAAACAGTTGTTTTGAAGAGGAAGTGACATGTTTGCTAACGTCACAGCCCGTATTTAGTGGACGTTGTCGTCGGCATCTTGCAAGTGACCATATTTGGTCTCTGGAGGAGTGGCGTGGTGACCCCGTATATGTGGCTGTAAGCACAGTAAGCCCCGCCCTAAAGCGCCCTCGATGACCCATTCTGATTCACGACGGGACCCTTCAGATGAAGGAAGTGAGAGAGGCTCCGGCTCTCCACACACATGCTGAATGAAGGAAATCCTACAGATGTACATTTATATTTGGCCCCCGGTCGGTCTGAAGGACCGCGGCGGAGCGCGCGGCGAGCCACGGCCGCCCTCAGGAAGCTGCTCGGTGCCGCCACTCGGGTCCCGGTGGACCCGTTACCTGAGGATGAAGAGGTGACGCCTCACAGGGGGGCTCAGCGCGGAGAGGCAGAAGAAGAGAAGACGTGTTATCACACATGAAGCTGCTGGCTGTGGTTTGAGGCTCTCGTCTCCTTCGTCTTCCTCGTCTTCCTCGTCCAGCCGCACCACGCTTCCCTTTGTTCCAGCCGTCTTTTCATCCTCCGCGCGGCTTTCAAGACATGCCAATTAACCTTTCAGCGCGCCGGGTGGACCTGTTGGTGTGGTTGTGCCCCCCCCTGTCTTTGTCTGCCAGGCTCGGTCCTGTCCCTGTGTGTGATGTTTATGCATCTCAGCGGTGAGCTGCTAACACATCAGACAAGGGTACACCTAAAGTTCAATCATCTGGTTCTACCACAGGAACATGGAGGTTCCACCTGGAACTGAACAGGGTTCTTCAGACTGACGCCAGAGAAGAACCTTTATGGCTCCTCAAAGAACCTTTCAAAACAGGGTTCCCTAAAGAACCGTGTCCTTAAAAACCCTTTAAGAACCGTTATTGTTCCGTGTGTGTTCATTATCGTCACGGTAACAACAGTCAACAGGAGGTGTCGGTCGTGTCGATAACTTAAAGATCACACGCAGATGGTTTTATACAACGTTGAGGCTCATGCGTCTGACTGCAGGCCACAGTGCGTGTGTATGTGCACGGATGTGAGGGGTTAAGTTTGTGAACGTGCACGTGAAAGTGCACGTGAAACAAGTTTTTTTTCTCCTTGCCGCTTTTTTCTCTGTGTGGCGCAAAACGCTCTCTTGTTCAGAGCTGACGGGGAATTCTCCCTTTTTGTTTTGGAGTTCTGTGTTTGACCTGTTGCCCGCGGCAACCGTAAACAAGGTTGTCACGGCAACACCGGAGAGGAAGCACAAAAAAACACACACACAGAGGGAGAGAGAGAGAGAGGGAGAGAGACACAATCACATGCCAAAAGTTTTTTTAAGCCTTGTTTATGTTGATATATTCATGGTTATTTACACAGTTTGATTAAAAGAATAAACATTGATATACATATTTATTATTTGATCAAAGTGTTGCGTCATGTGCACTCTGATGTGTGTGTGAGGGGGGGACTAAGTCCTGGACCTCCAGCCTCCCTCCCTCAGCCGACACCTGGTTATTATTGAGAGACCCGGGGGTCAGAGGGTCACAGGGTCACAGGGTCAGAGGTCGGCATGTATCTGTTGGTATTAATCTGCTTTTAAAAAGGAAACCACGGCTTGAGGAGGCCTGCGCCTCCAGGAGGAGCCTGCGTGTCTCCTGGGCCTCGCGGTGATTAACGAGCCGCTCATTGTCCAACAGGAGGCTGCAGGAACTGTGTTGTGTGTCTGGTTGCCATGGCTCAGCCCTGTGCCCCCCCCCTGCAGGCTACTCTGGACGTGGTCATGAACCTCCAGTTCCACTACATCGAGAAGCTCTGGCAGACCTTCTGGTATTCAACAGCGCCCTCTAGTGACGGGAACACCACCATGCCCAACAGGTCAGCCGGCGGAGCAGAGCGGGGAGGCCTCGGCGTGTTTGATGAGGATGATGTGTGAGCTCATTATGCCCCCCCCCGCAGTGACGATGACCTGGAGGGAGCCATCCCCAGAGAGAAGCTGCTGTCTCTGTGTAAATACGAGCCGGTGCGCCTGTGGATGAGGAGCTGCGACCACATCCTGTACCAGGCGCTGGTGGAGATCCTCATCCCCGACGTGCTGCGGCCCGTTCCCAGTAAGAAGCTCATCGCCCAATAACAAGAGAGCGTACTGACTCCGCCCCCAGCGTACTGACTCCGCCCCCAGCAGCACCGCGAGGCCTTCTGCCCTTTATTATGTCTCTCAGTGTTTGTGCATAAACTCTGAATCTGTTTCACCTTTTCTTCACACCGTGTGAGAGCCACAGGACTCGTCATCAAACATCATCTCCTAGTGGGGAAAACCTGGAAACGGAGGGAATTATAAAAATATATATATAGTAGATATTAAAAATATATTTAAACATTTAAACTCATGTAGACACGGGGACTTCCCTCTGCAGATCCATCTCCATGCGTATGAGTGTTCAACAATATCTGATCACTGTGTCCACGCCTGTGTGGAGGCAGGTGAACAGATGCTGTGTGTGTGTCATCGTCATGGTAGCAGCCACCCAGGCGTCACGTGACATTGAACCAATGTTTAATAAAACATAGACGCCAGGAGCGCGTGGGCGTTTCCTCTCCTGGCCTCGCGGGCGAGCCTCCTGCCGCGTGGTGGGCGAGCCTCCTGCCGCGTGGTGGGCGAGCCTCCTGCCGCGTGGTGGGCGAGCCTCCTGCCGCGTGGTGTGTGATCCCTGCTCTGTGTCTGCAGGCACGCTCACTCAGGCCATCCGCAACTTTGCCAAGAGTCTGGAGGGCTGGCTGACCAACGCCATGACCAGCTTCCCCCAGGAGATCATCCGCACCAAGGTAGGGATCGCCGCGGCGCTCCCACGCCACACGCCCGCTCACCTGGAACACCTGGAACACCTGGAACACCTGGAGGAAGGCCTGGAGCTTTTAAAGGCTTATTTACAGGCCTAAAAAGAAATAAAGTGTTTAGAAAAGTCCTGAAGATGTTTTATTCATATTTTTTATATATATATATATATGTATATATATATATATATATATATATATATGTGTGTGTGTATATAAATAAATATATACACATATATGTGTATATATATATATATATATATATATGTGTATATATTTATTTATATACATATATTTATATATATGTGTATATAAATATATATGTGTATATAAATAAATATATGTGTATATAAATAAATATATACATATATATATATACAGGACTGTCTCAGAAAATTAGAATATTGTGATAAAGTTCTTTATTTTCTGTAATGCAATTTAAAATAAAAAAAATGTCCATAACACCTCAGCAATGCCACGCCTCCATGCCAGCGTTGATGCAGTAATCCGTGCAAAAGGATTCCCAACAAGTCCTGAGTGCATTAATGGACATTTTACAATGTTTGATTTGGTTTTGCTGTTATAAATCTTTTTTTTACTTGGTCTGAGGAAATATTCTAATATTTAGAGATAGGATATTTGACTTTTCTTAAGCTGTAAGCCATAATCAGCCATATGAAAAGAATAAAAGGCTTGCAATATTTTAGTTGATTTGTAATGAATCCAGAATGCATGACTTTTTAGTTTTTTTAATTACATTACAGAAAATAAAGAACGTTATCACAATATTCTAATTTTCTGAGACAGTCCTAGTATGTGTGTGTGTCTATATATAATAATAATCTCACTGTGCATAGTTATATATATATATATATATATATATATATATATATATATATATATATATATATATAACTATGCACAGTTCCCTCTGGTTCTGGCTCTGTGTCCCGGTGTTGACCTCTGTTGACCTCTGCGTGGCGGTGCAGGTGGCGGTGGTCAGTGCGTTCGCCCAGACGCTGCGGCGCTACACCAGCCTGAACCACCTGGCCCAGGCGGCCCGCGCCGTCCTGCAGAACACGTCCCAGATCAACCAGATGCTGTCGGACCTCAACCGGGTCGACTTCGCCAACGTGCAGGTGAGACCGGCTCCTGGAGCCCCACACCCCCAAAGCCCCACACCCCCAAAGCCCCACACCCCCAGAGCCCCACACCCCCAAAGCCCCACACCCCCAGAGCCCCACACCCCCAAAGCCCCACACTCCCAAAGCCCCACCCCCAAAGCCCCACACCCCAAAGCCCCACACCCCAGAGCCCCACACCCCAAAGCCCCACACCCCCAGAGCCCCACACCCCCCAAGCCCCACTGAACACCCTCTCTCCCTCACCCTCCAGAGCCCCACCCTCCAGAGCCCCACACCCTCTGTCTCTGTCTCTGCCTCTCTCTCTCTGTCTCTGTCTCTCTGTCTCTCTCTCTCTCTGTCTCTCTCTCTCTCTCTCTGTCTCTGTCTCTCTGTCTCTCTCTCTGTCTCTGTCTCTCTCTCTCTCTCTCTCTCTGTCTCTCTCTCTCTCTCTGTCTCTCTCTCTCTGTCTCTCTCTCTCTGTCTCTCTCTGTCTCTCTCTCTCTCTCTCTCTCTCTGTCTCTCTCTCTCTCTCTGTCTCTCTCTCTCTCTCTCTGTCTCTCTCTCTCTCTGTCTCTCTCTGTCTCTCTCTCTCTCTCTCTCTCTCTCTGTCTCTCTCTCTGTCTCTCTCTCTGTCTCTCTCTCTCTCTCTCTCTCTCTCTCTCTCTCTCTCTCTCTCTCTCTCTCTGTGTAACAGGAGCAGGCGTCGTGGGTGTGCCAGTGTGACGAGGCCGTGGTGCAGCGCCTGGAGCAGGACTTCAAGGTGACCCTGCAGCAGCAGAGCTCTCTGGACCAATGGGCCGGCTGGCTGGACAATGTGGTCTCCCAGGTCCTAAAGCCCCACCAGGGCAGCCCCAGCTTCCCCAAGGCCGCCCGCCAGTTCCTCCTCAAGTGGTCCTTCTACAGGTGAGGGGCCAGAGGTCAGAGGTCAGAGGCCAGAGGCCGACCCGCTGTCCACCGACGGCCTGCACTGAGCGGCTGCTGGTGCATTCTGGGAGCTGAAGTCTTCCAGACATGTCGTCTCAACACATGGAGACACGGAGACTTCCCGAGATGTCACGGAATAATCAACATGTGTATATACATACAACCTGCCTTAATACATGGTCTGTCTGTCTGTTTGTTTGTTTGTTGTTGTTGTTGTTTGTGTGCAGCTCCATGGTGATCAGAGACCTGACCCTGCGCAGTGCCGCCAGCTTCGGCTCCTTCCACCTGATCCGGCTGCTGTACGACGAGTACATGTTCTACCTGGTGGAGCACCGCGTGGCGCGGGCCACCGGGGAGACGCCCATCGCCGTGATGGGGGAGGTGAGGGAGAAACACATGTCAACAACATGTAAACACCATGGAGAACAATATGTAAACACCATGAGGAACAACATGTAAACACCATGAGGAACAACATGTAAACACCACCAGAACAACATGTAAACACCATGAGGAACATGTAAACACCACCAAAACAACATGTAAACACCATGAGGAACAACATGTAAACACCATGAAGAACAATATGTAAACACCATGAGGAACAACATGTAAACACCATGAAGAACAACATGTAAACACCACGAGGAACATGTAAACACCACCAAAACACCATGTAAACACCATGAGGAACAACATGTAAACACCATGAGGAACATGTAAACACCACCAAAACAACATGTAAACACCATGAGGAACAATATGTAAACACCATGAAGAACAACATGTAAACACCACGAGGAACATGTAAACACCACCAAAACAACATGTAAACACCACGAGGAACATGTAAACACCACCAAAACAACATGTAAACACCATGAGGAACAATATGTAAACACCATGAAGAACAACATGTAAACACCACCAGAACAACATGTAAACACCATGAAGAACAATATGTAAACACCATGAGGAACAACATGTAAACACCATGAAGAACAACATGTAAACACCACCAAAACAACATGTAAACACCATGAGGAACATGTAAACACCATGAGGAACAACATGTAAACACCATGAAGAACAACATGTAAACACCACGAGGAACATGTAAACACCACCAAAACAACATGTAAACACCATGAGGAACAACATGTAAACACCACCAAAACAACATGTAAACACCATGAAGAACAACATGTAAACACCATGAAGAACAATATGTAAACACCATGAGGAACAACATGTAAACACCATGAAGAACAACATGTAAACACCATGAAGAACAACATGTAAACACCACGAAGAACAACATGTAAACACCATGAAGAACAATATGTAAACACCATGAGGAACAACATGTAAACACCATGAAGAACAACATGTAAACACCATGAAGAACAACATGTAAACACCACGAAGAACAACATGTAAACACCACCAGAACAACATGTAAACACCATGAAGAACAACATGTAAACACCATGAAGAACAACATGTAAACACCATGAAGAACAACATGTAAACACCATGAAGAACAACATGTAAACACCACCAGAACAACATGTAAACACCATGAAGAACAACATGTAAACACCATGAAGAACAACATGTAAACACCACCAAAACAACATGTAAACACCATGAAGAACAACATGTAAACACCATGAAGAACAACATGTAAACACCACCAGAACAACATGTAAACACCATGAAGAACAACATGTAAACACCATGTAAACACCATGAAGAACAACATGTAAACACCACCAGAACAACATGTAAACACCATGAAGAACAACATGTAAACACCATGAAGAACAACATGTAAACACCATGAAGAACAACATGTAAACACCACCAGAACAACATGTAAACACCATGAAGAACAACATGTAAACACCATGAAGAACAACATGTAAACACCACCAGAACAACATGTAAACACCATGAAGAACAACATGTAAACACCACCAGAACAACATGTAAACACCACCAGAACAACATGTAAACACCATGAAGAACAACATGTAAACACCACCAAAACAACATGTAAACACCATGAAGAACAACATGTAAACACCATGAAGAACAACATGTAAACACCACCAGAACAACATGTAAACACCATGAAGAACAACATGTAAACACCATGAAGAACAACATGTAAACACCAGCCGGCGGTGTGTTGACCCTGTCTTCTCTCCACAGTTCAGTGACCTCACCTCCATGATGCCTTCACTGATGGAGAAAGGTACGCACACCTGAGACAGGCCTCCATCAGGGAGCGTTTCCTCCCACATTATGTGTATATTTATTTATATATACACATATATATATATATATATATGTATATATATTAATGATATATAATTAATACATATATATATAATATATATGTATATATATAAATTAAATATAATTAATACATAAATATATATATATAATATATATATATATACATATGTATATATATAATTAATATATATTAATATATATATATATATAATGTTTTTATTATATTTGGGGCTCACAGTGGACATGAAAATAACCATTTCAACATTCCCTTGTTGTTGTTGTTGTTGTTGTTGTTGCGTCCTTCTCCGATGAGATGAGTGACCTCGGCAGTGACGCCGACGCCTCCAGAGGTCCGACTGAGCCGGCCGTGAAGAGAGAGAGAATCGAACTGAGCCACCCGCTGCAGGAGATGTGAGGCTGGACAGACGGGGACCGGCAGAGGACCAGCAGAAGACCAGCACTGGACCGGCACTGGACCGGCACTGGACCGGCACTGGACCGGCACTGGACCTCATCCTCCTCACGGTCACGACCTTCTCCAGTGCAATGTACATAATGAAAGTAGCATCAGCTTCCCTCACTAGCAGTGATCCTCAACATTGTTATTATTATTATTATTATTTGTACTCGCAGGGCGTAACACGGCCGAGTCTCTGTTGTTTCTGTTGAACTGTGAATGTGCAGTACCTATTGGATGTGTAACCTTTGAGTGGTGGTGTGTGTGTGTGTGTGTGTGTGTGTGTGCGTGTGTGTGTGATTGTTCTTCTTTTTTATAAACCCTAACTAGCTGTGCCATTGTGTCATTTGAGTGCCTTAGATCTCTAACCTTGAAACCACCACTAGATGTCTCTCTGCCCCTAAGCCCCGCCCCTCAGCGCATAAGCCACGCCCCTCATCTCCTAAGCTCCGCCCCTCAGCTGTGCCTCGACCGCAGTACGAATGTAACGTCTCTGAACCTCAAGACATTCAACGCACCTTTTCACTTACGTGTGTAAGGTGTGTGTCCTCCTTGTTGCCTCTGTAGCACACACACACAAACACACACACACGACCCAAAGGACCTTTAACCCCCTCACCGGTTCTGTAGGAACTCACAGCCTCACAGTGATATATGTTGGTTTGTTTACCTCAATAGATTTATTTATATATATATATATATATATTGAAATTTATATACATTGAGATATATATATATATATATATATATATATATATATATATATATTCTGGCTCCTGTCTATATATGTCGTGGTTTCATATCAGTAACTTTGTGCAAATAATAATCCAGATTATTTGATTTGAATGGTTCAAATCATGTTAAAATCTGAACTGGAATCAGTTTCCAGATGTTCAGAAGGTGGTTGAACGTTTCATCTAAAGATCAATAACCTGTCGAACCAAAACGCCCTCACAGGGGAGGAGCCCGCTGCCCCGACTTCACGGTGACCTCACTACAGATTAAAGTCTGAGGTTGTTCGATAGGGAAACGGCGTGTTGTTAGTCGTAACACATTTAACTCTAGACGTTGTGCCTTTCCTCTCCTCCTCCTCCTCCTCCTCTTCACGTTGCTTTGATGCGTTATTCATTAACTGATATGCGTGTTTATACTTTAGATTTTTTTCAGTTCAATGTGTGAAACTCGTTATTCCCCGTGGCGCCGCTGAGCCCCGAGACGCCACTAAACCTCTCAAACTATAATTTGTTATTTATCTGAATTCTTCTCCTGTGTCGGTTTGTTTGGAGCTTTTCTTCGTGACGCTGCCTTCAAGCGCTTCGAGCTAAACCAGTAATTTCCGTTTGTACTTTGTAATGTTTTGTACGGCTGTTTTAGGATTTATTTTTTATTGAACTAGATTCTTACAAGTATATATATTACTGAACCTTTTATTTTTGTGCATTTACAAACCTGTTTGGACTTTAACAGATAAACGACGGTAATAAACTGCATAGTTCGGCTGTATTTTGTACTTTGGTCACAATGTGTAATAAATTGGTGTAAACCAACAAAAAAAAACACGTTTCGAGAACTTTTATTTTTTTTATTAAACATCAACATCACAAAAAAAAACTTATTCTGAACAAACATATGTACAAACATTAATTTTTCTCAGGTATAGTAGAACTTTTTTTCCCCTCAAATTATTTACAGAATTTAAAAATTCCTCGTTTCATGGCAACTCGAGTCCAGATTTAAAGTCTCAGAACAGGAAACAGAAACTAGGGGACAGCTTAGTGTGCGACACACATTAAATTAAAGAAGAAGGAAAAGGGGCGTGGTCCTAAAACAGGACGTCAGAAGTTAAGTGCACGTCGTCCTCCAGGCCGACGCCCCCTCACGAGGAGCAGCCGGCCAGGTACTTCCCTAAAACCACAGAAGAAGAAACAAGCTCTAAATTAACGTCTCAGTTAACTAATCACATTCCTCAAACATTGGATTATTCTTAATGTTTTATATCATTGTAAAGTATTTCATAAACTGATAGAACATCATTTAAAAAGCCGTAGCTTTGTCATAGCATGTAGCATGTCATGTACAAAATAGTTTTAAGTGCAGGACATTTTATTATTGATTATTCTCTCACTTTTGGTATCCATTCATTCCGACTCGTCTGGTGACCTCGATTCATAATGTTTATTATGGGATGGATTCATAATGTAAAGGAAACCATCTGAGTAGCCACGGTTATTCTCATCAACTCTTCATGTCTAAATATATTTATATAATTAACTTTCAATATAATTAACTTTCATTATTGTTCGACATTTATTTGCTTAAAAGAATTTAAATAAAGAATAAAAACTTGTTTTTCAAGCCGTGCCACGACGAGCTGTGGCTTTATCATCTTCACGCATGTCATTAAATACTTTACGATGTCTTTATCTCGTAATAGTTTATAGAATGTGGAAAGAGGAATAAAAGTCCAGCGTGTTCCAATGAATCAAATCAGTCCCTGATTCCTCGACTCCTCTCACCTGTGGCGAACCTCTTCTTGACGAGCGACATGCGGTAGCGAGCGCCGAGCAGCTCCACGCCGACGCCCGACAGCGACGCCCCCGAGCCCACGAACTGCACCGCCAGGCTGGGGGGGGGGCCGCGGGGGGGCTCCGGGCTCTGCCAGCTGGCACACAGGGTCCCCGAGCCTGGGGGGGGGGGGGGAGTTAATAACGGGAATCAACATGTTCAAGCATGACCAGTGTTCAGGGTATATCTACGAGGAGGAGGAGAGGAGAGGTGGAAGAAAAGGAGCAGAAAGAAGAGGAAGGGCAGGAAGAGGAGAAGAGGAGGAAGAGAAAGAGGAGAAATGTTATTCTGGCAGTGAGCCAGCTGTCTGATGGCGTCTGAGCGTCTCCATGGAGACCATCGTCTCCGAGTCTGACCTTTGCTGTGATTGGTCGGGGAGATGTTTGGGAGTTTCCACAGCAACCGTCTTTCCTCCGCGTTCCTGCAGAGGAAAACAAACAACGAAGTCGGTGAGGCCACGCCCCCTTCGTAGGCCACGCCCCCTTCTCCGTGGCGACGAGTTACGACCGCATCATGAATCCTAACGCTCCTGCTCTTTGATCTCGAACAGGCCACGCCCCTCACCAGGAGGCCGGCGGCTGGCACTGCAGGTCCGCGGCGTGGCGGTCCAGCGGCAGCAGCACCTGCACGGCGGCGAGCTGCGTGGACGGCGCCGTGGCCGGGCAGCAGTGGTAGTCCAGAGAGACGCGCGTCACGCTGCCGCCGCGCTGCCACTCCGCCGACAGCAGCAGGGGGGCGCGGCCCGGGTCCTGGGACGACACCTGGGGTCAGGGGGGGTCAGGGGGGGTCAGAGGGGGGGGGCAGAGGGGGTCTGGAGGTCTCAGACATCAGGACTGTGGACCCTGACCTGGTACTTGAGCAAGGCGATGTTGTAGTACGACGCCTGAGGGTTCAGCTCCGCCGCCCGCTGCAGGTGGAGCTGCAGAGACGCCATGTGGAACCAGAAGTCCCTGGAGTCGGGGTCGCTCTGAGACGGGTCGCTGGGGGGGGGGACGCTCAGCATCAGGTTGACCCTTGTGACCCTAGTGACCTGCGTGACCCTGTGACCCTTGTGACCCTTGTGCCCCTGTGCCCCCGCGGCTCCGTCACCGACCTGTAGAGCAGCTTCTGGTCGGGCAGCACGTGGTCGATCCTCGAGGCGTCCAGCAGCCGGACGCCGAGCGCCGGGACGTTGAGGTTGGCGCTGAAGACGCGGGCGATGGCGGCGGGGAACGACATGGTGACGTCTCCTGTGATCTTCACCAGACAGCTGCGCAACCAGAGAGTAAGACCGTTTACAACAACAACAACAACAACAACAACATAGAGAGAGAGATACAAAATAAATGTATATGTATTTTTATATGTATAAAAATTATATATAAATACATATATATATATATATATATATATATATACACACACACATATTTTAATATATATATATTTTATTTGTAATATATAAAATATATACACACACACACACACTATTTCTATGTATAATGAATGACTCCACGTCCTCTAAGTGTGTTCCTTTGATCTCGTACCGGTTGTGTTGCCCCCCTTTGAAGTAGGCGTTGATGTACTCCGTGATGGCGGCCGCCACTGGCCACGCCTCCTGCGTGCCCAGTAGAATGGGACTGGGCCCTCGAGACAGGTGACCTGAGGAGAGCACGAGGTCACCCCCATCAGGGTCACAGGCAGGTCTTAGCTTAGCACAAACACCTGGGAACCGCTAGCCAGGTGAGACGCTCTGGTGAAGCTCGGTAATTACCCACAATGCACCATGTTAGTCTAACTGTTTACATGTATTCATGTTCCGGGGCTCACGCTGTCTCTGCTGCTGGTCCTGGTTGTGGGGGGGCGGAGGGGAGGCGGGGCTCGAGGCCCGGTCCGGCCCCCCCCACGAGGCCCCGCCCTGAGGACCCCACTCAGCGGGGCTGCCGGAGGAGGCGCAGGAGGAGGAGGAGGAGGAGGAGGAGGAGGAGCTGAGGGCCGGGGGGGGGGTCTCCGGCTGCGGGGAGGAGCACAGCGAGCGCGACTGGAACACAGGAAGTGAGACGGGCCACGCCTCAGAAACATCAAACAATAGAAGCATACACAATAGAAACAACAAACAATAGAAGCATACACAATAGAAACAACAAACAATAGAAGCATACACAATAGAAACAACAAACAATAGAAACATACACAATAGAAACAACAGAACTTCCAAAGAGAAGACGGAACACATTCCTTTGTTCTTTCAGTTCTTCACTATAACTTAGATTAATCACTTAAGGTGGTATGAAGGTATTAAATAGATGAACGTATTGATCAGGGTTATTTGGGAGTTTTTCCTGGTCCGATGTGAGGTCAAAGGTCAAAGGTCAGGGATGTCTCTGTGTACAGATTGTAAAGCACTCTGAGACTAATTAGTAATTTGTGAAACTGGGCTCTACAAATAAACTGAATTGAATTGAATCAGTAATCAACGTATTGATCGTTAATGAACGTATCGATCGTTAATGAATGTATTGATAGTTAATCAATGTATTGATCGTAATGAATGTATTGATCTGTAATGAATGTATTGATCGTTAATGACTGTATTGACCGTTAATCAATGTATTGATCGTAATGAATGTATTGATCGGTAATGAACGTATCGATCGTTAAAGAACGTATCGATCAGTAATCAATGTTTTGATCGTTAATCAATGTATTGATCGTTAATAAACCTATCGATCGGTAATGAATGTATTGATCGTAATGAATGTATTGATCTGTAATGAATGTATTGATCGTTAATGACTGTATTGATCGTTAATCAATGTATTGATCGTAATGAATGTATTGATCGTTAATCAATGTATTGATCGTTAATCAATGTATTGATCATAATGAATGTATTGATCAGTAATGAATGTATTGATCTGTAATGAATGTATTGATTGTTACTCTCTCGCAGCCGCCTTGTCGCCCCGACGTTCTTTTGACTCGAGTCGCTCTCGGAGCTGACGACACGTCGGCCGAGTCCCGCCGGACGCTGGTGTGCTTGGACCCTGAAAAACACGATATAAAAAAATATTAATATATATTAAAAATATATAAAGAAATATCAATATATAAAAAATAAATATATATACAAAAATATATCAATATAAAATGTATATATTTTTTTAATATATATGTACCAAATATATATAAAAATTATATAAAGATATCAAATATATATATCAAATATTTAAATATAAAGAAATATATAAAAAAAAAGATGTATATAAAAAATATATTTTAAAAGGATATAAATATATATATATATATGTATCAAATCCAGTGACATTTCACTTAAAAACAAAAGCTGAGCCAGGCTTGTTTAGCCTTTTAGCGTAATGACCTCTGATAATCAACCAATGTGTGTCTGGTTTTAAAAAGTATGTACAAAGCTAAAAGGCCACCAAGCGACTCGTACCGGCGTGCGAGCCGCTGGGCGCCGGCGGTGCGTTCAGGTCCAGACAGTCCTGATCCTTATCGGTGGAGAAGCACAGATCCACCTGAGGCCCTGAATGCCTCGTGAGCGGCGGGGCGTTCCGACGCGGCTCGCCGCCGTCCGACGACCGATGTTTCCTCCTCCCTCCGCCTCCCTCTCCTCTAGCTCCGCCCTCTCCTCTGGCTCCGCCCTCTCCTCTGGCTCCGCCCTCTCCTCTGGCTCCGCCCTCTCCTCTAGCTCCGCCCTCTCCTCTAGCTCCGCCCTCTCCTCTAGCTCCGCCCTCTCCTCTAGCTCCGCCCTCACTGAAGGGGTTGTGGAAGGAGTTCCAGTGAATCAGCTCCTTCTCGGGCCGAGCCGAGGGCAACGAGCTGCAGGTGGAGGCCCCGCCCCCCTCGCCCCCCCCACCCAGCGGGGGGGTCCTGAACCCCGCGGCGGCGGCCAGCGTCGATTGGTGCGTGGGGCTGCCGATCATCGTGATGGCAAACGGGTCGTCGGGCGCCGCGGGCGGCGGGAGGCTCTGCTCGCGTTTACGGTCTTTACGGCGAGAGGAGGACGAAGAGGAGGAAGAGGAGCAGGCGGGGGGCGGCGCCTGGGCCACGGCGAACGGGTCGGGTCCGGGCCGAGGCGGCGGCCGCGCCCAGGCGCTCGACAGGTCGGACGCCTCCGGGGCGCCGGTCCTCTCGAAGGCGGCGAGGAAGGGGTCCTCGGGGGGGGCGTGTCTGCAGCTCCACGCCGATGACTCCGCCTCCGGCGTGGGGAGTAGGAGGGGCTGCGGCGAGAAGGCGGGGAACCGCACGGACGCCGCAGGAGGAGGAGGCGGCGGGTCGGCGACGGGGGCGCCGCCACGCGACGGCCGCGACGCAGGCCACGGACCAGACGCGGCGGGTCGCCGGGCGCGGCGGGCTGCGAGCGGGGGAGGGGTCGCGGAAGGCGGAGAGGAAGGGGTCGGCGGGCCGGCCCAGCGTCTGCATCGGCGCCGCGGGGGGGGGGGGCCACGCCGCCCAGCCCGCCGGCTCGGGGGACGGGCCCAGGGGCTGATGGGACGGAGAGTCCAGACCCGAGTCCTCCACGTTGTCCGGAGACGACGAGTCGGACGAGAAGGCGTCTGAGGAGGAAACAAACAAACAAACAAACAACAAACAAACACACACACACACACACACCGGCACAAAGACGACTTATTAGTGAGACAATACTTAGTCTCATGACGTTGAGACGACCAACAACAGGCGTTTAGCTTAATAACACCGGAGGTTCCCGACTCCTGCTTTAGAATATAAAAAACTGTTTTTAATGAGTGAATATTATCCATTAAAATATTAAACTATTTAATGTTTTTCTTTCATTTAAATATTTCTCGACTTGTTTCTCCGTCTGAAGCTCATCAGAAGAACCTCGAGGAGAGGAGGGACTTCCATCAGGAGGGTTGTGTTGACAGGACATATTCAACTCACACTCAGAGTTCCCGAAGGCCCTGAAGGCACCGCGCTCTGCGCCGTGCTCCCGACCCGAGAAGCTCTTGGACTTGAAGGTCGACTCCAGAGGAGGACCGAACAGACCGTCAGAGGCCGTGGAGCTCAGCCTGGAACCAAGAGGGGGGGGGAGATGATGAGTAGTGAAGAAGAGCCTGAACTCCGGTTCATTCATTAAAGGCTAATCCAACAGGCTGAAGAAACAAAGAACTCAAACTCTGAGCCTCACCTTCACATTTAAAGGTCAAGAGGTCGTGGAGGTCGTGTTTTTTTAACCGTATGCAGAACTTTACACAAACCAACTCTCTGCCGTCTGAGTGGAGGAGACCTGGATCAGCCACGCCTCGCAGCACGAACCCAGGGGTGGAAGAACACGCCCGTCTCCCACGACCCTCAAACGCATCACGATGAACACGGAGGAGGAGAAGCTCTAAAGAGAAGTCGGGCGAGCTCACCTGCTGTGATCAGGGCTGGAGGTGGACCTGCAGAGACCCTCCGGCTCTCCATCTACACACACACACACACACACACACACACACACACACACACACACACACACACACACACACACAGAGTAAACCCTCTCATCAGCACCAGATTTCAGGGTGGCGCCACCCTGTTCTAATAGTGGGGAAACCCTGTCCTCCAGCATGAGGGTGTTTAGAGAAGATATTCCCCACTTCAGATGAGGTTAATCCACTTTAATCCAGCTGTGCAGGACTCCATACAGAAGGAAGGCCTGCCCGCTGCATGTGGAGGCTGAGGGTCGGGGCCGACTCACCCCTGTGGGAGGAGGCGTCGCCCTCCTCTGATCGACCTGCTGCAGAACTCGAGTTCCCTGCAGAGAGACGGCAGCAGGTCACACGCTGACGAGGAGGAGGAGCGTGCTCTTCATCGTCATCGCGCTGCAGCAGGCGAACACTTACTGGAGAGATGAGGCTGCAGCGACACCTGGAGTCCAGAGCCACCGGTCAGCAGGGCCGAGGAAAGGGTTCCGATGTTAGTTATTTATATTCAATACAGAAGGAACCAGAACAACGAGTGACCGCCTCGTCTGGAGCTCAGCTTTAGGACCACAGAGTCATCATTGTTAAAGATCAAGTATTTTGGTAACTGTAGATTTTAGTCACTGAAATGCTCGTTCGTGTTATTTTCAGCTGCATATTAAAGTATTCATGTCTCTCGTTGGTATTCAAA
>CM070102.1:690000-755000 GCA_036178185.1 Liparis tanakae
GTCCCTCTGTACTAACGAGCGAATCTTCCCCCTCAAAGCAATTACCAGAAGTAATTGGTCACGAGGATTTCAGTCATCATTTCACAAAATGTAAAAACAGACGTTTGGGGTTTGTTAAGGATCTCCATGGAAACAGCAACCGTAACCATGGCAGTGCGGGGGCAGTGATTAAATGGCAATTGGGGGGGGAGGGGGGGTCAGGATGAGCCAGCAGGTGGGCGTTAGGAGTCGGGGGGGATTGAGGTTCCCATTTTTTAGGGTGAAGACATGACAAGAAAATAGAGATGAGTTCTTGTGTAGTGGGAGGGCACGAGTCAGGGTGAGATATATATATATATAAAAAATATGATATATTATATATATATATATATATATATATATATATATATATATATATATATATACATAAATAAAAATATCCATGTTTAGGGTCGGACGTGATGAAATGAGGATGAAGGTTGTGTAGTGGGAGGTTCCAGAGCAGCGAGTCAGGCAGATAAAGAGAAATAAAGACAGAACGCGTCACAGGGAGGGCGAGCGCCGACCTGGGAGGACTCGCTCATCTTCTGCTCGAACTCTCCGCCCACGCGGTTGAACTTCTCGACGCACGCCGCCAGCGACTCGGCCGCTTTCTTGGACTTCAGCTCCGCCTGGCGAGGGAGATGAGGAAGAGGAGCAGCGAGGCCTTCAGCAATCCTCAAATACAGGTCAGAGACGAGTGAAGGGGAACGACGTCCTGCCCCGTAGTACGACTACTTTACTCAGAATTCAGCCTGCGCCTTCAAAACAACACACTGCAGTTTAACTTCTCTACAACGCTCGTCTTTATAGAATATGATAATAATAAAGTGTCCCCTCAGAGTTAATAAAGAGCGATGCAGTTGCAGTTCAGTAGCTCTGGACTTGAATATACTTTTAATACAAAAATATAATATATACACATTTTATAAATATATATATAAAAATATATACTTTTATGTATATTATACAAATATATCTAATACAAATATATATATATTAGATTAAAAATATATATATATATATATAATTTAATAAATAAATAAATAAATATCTATATAGATAATTTTCCCAACACCGACTCTGAGCTCTTGTCAAAAATAAGACGTGTTTTTCCTCCCAAACTACAAAATAATTGTGTCAAAGGGACATTTGTTCGTTAATATTTGTCTCAAATATACAATAAATAAAAACAACAAAAGAAGTGCAGCTGCTGCTCACCTTCTCCAGCTCCTTCGGCGGCGCCCCCTCCTTCCGGAGCCGGTCCAGCTCGCAGCACTTGGCGTGGTACCCCTCCTTGGACTTCTGCAGCTGGCCGTTCTGCACCTGCAGCGCCTGCACCGCCTCCACCGTGCCCGCCATCTCCTCCTTGGTCTGGGCCGGAGGACAGACACACGGCGTGAACGCGGCGCCGTTGAACGCGCCGCCTCCCGTGAACGAGACGCGGCGCGTTGCATCGGGACGGCGAGGTCAGAGCTACGAGTCCATCTCGTAAAACACGCCACGGGTCGGGGGTCAGGAGGCCGGGACACGCACCTTGCGGTGAACTTTGACCTGCTCGTCCCCGTACTTGTTGAAGTCCCGGATGAGGTCGTTCATCTTCCTCATCAGCTCCAGATGGCACAGGGCCAGTTTGTCCGAGGAGACCCTGAACACATCCCACATGGGGGCAAAGGTCCTAGGGACGGGCACACACACAAGCATTAAACACACATACACACACATATTAAGCACACACACAAACAGCATCATTATTATTATTATAACTGTTATTACTACTCACCCCTGAGGACTCCCGTATATAAATATAATGCATTATTATTATTACTACTATTCACCCATGAGGACTCCCGTATATAAATATAAAGCATTATTATTAATAATATTAATATTACTACTCACCCCTGAGGACTCCCGTATATAAATATAATGCATTATTATTATTATTACTACTATTCACCCATGAGGACTCCCGTATATAAATATAATGCATTATTATTATTATTACTACTATTCACCCATGAGGACTCCCGTATATAAATATAAAGCATTATTATTAATAATATTAATATTACTACTCACCCCTGAGGACTCCCGTATATAAATATAATGCATTATTATTATTATTACTACTATTCACCCATGAGGACTCCCGTATATAAATATAATGCATTATTATTATTATTACTACTATTCACCCATGAGGACTCCCGTATATAAATATAAAGCATTATTATTAATAATATTACTACTCACCCCTGAGGACTCCCGTTGCTGGCGATCTTGGCCAGTTTGCTCATGGACTTGGAGTAAGTCTCTTCAACAGCAGCCCTGCAGAGACAGAGCACGAAAAAGACTTAGGCTTCACACACACACACACACACACACACACACACACACACACACACACACACACACACACACACACACACACACACACACACACACACACACACACACACACACACACACACACACACACACACACACACACACACACACACACACACACACACACACACACACACACACACACACACACACACACACACACACACACACACACACACACACACACACACACACACACACACACACACACACACACACACACACACACACACACACACACACACACACACACACACACACACACGGTTTTTTTTCACCAATGAAGTGACAGTGTGTAAACAATGCTCTAGTTCTGAGAGGGTTAGGGTCCTTTAGTTCTTAGTTTCCAGTAAAGTTTCTTTCTCTAAAGTCTGAATGCCTCAGCCTCGTGTTCTCCATCTGGAGCTTCATCGGGCAGATGGAGATGTATTTCATGTCAGTGGTGCAACGTATTTAAATAAAGATGGACTTGTTGTGCATGAAACTTTAATAATCGTCATCTGCTGAGCCCGAAGGGGAGGAAGGGAGTGTTGGTCCAGAAACCCTGGGGGGGAACAAGCTGCTGCAGGAGGTCATCCCCAGTAAACGAGCAGCGATGGAGACGTTGGTGGAACTCGTGGTGGATACAAATATTTTTAATTTCAAATGATTTTAGTTTCCGTTTCAAAGTTGTTACATTTTCCTAATTTGCAGTTATTACATTTTGAATCAATCAAGCCTAAAGTGATTTATTTATTTATATATATATTTTTTTATTTTATTTATTATTATTTATTTTTTTTAAATAAATTTGATTTTTTTTACATTTTAAAATAATTTCTTTTAAAATAAAAAATAAAAATATTCTTATAAAAAATAAAAATATTTATATATTTTATAAAAAATTAAAGTATTTATATATTTTTATAAAAAATGTAATATGTATATATTTTTTTTATTATTCATTCCCCTCAGTCTATATAATCTATTTACATAGAAATGTGATGACGTTTGATAATGTTTGGGGCCGAGCGTCCTCCTCATACCGAGGTGTGTGTGCCCACCTCCTGCTGTGGGAACCTCATCACCCCTCCATCTACTCAGGTTACCAATTAGAGGACACGGCTGGAATAGAACCAACCACCACTTGGAGAGGACACTTGTAATTGGATGATTGACTTCCCCCTGAGCTGCTGCTGCTCACTGCTGTGTTCCTCCACCATAACGGAGGCTGGAGCTTCAGTTCACATTAGATCAGCCTTCACCGCAGGCTCACTGCAGCACGCAGCATCAGTTCAAAACAACGCGTCTTCAACTTCAGACGAGAGGTAAACAACAAGAGGTGAACACAAACAAAGGTAGACGCACACACACACACACACACACACACACACACACACACCTCTCACGGACGAACTCGGCCAGCTCCTTGGGGGCCAGCTGGCCGTGCTTCATGTTGTGGTAGAGCACGTCGAAGCCCGCATTCTTTTCCCCCTGTAAACAAACAAACAAACAAACGACAAACAAACAGTCAGACGGGGCTTCGGTACATTTGTTTTGCCTTATAATAAATCAATAAACCTTAAATATGTTGCAAAGGCACATTTTCACACAAATAAAATATTTGGTGAAACTTTTTCCAAATATCGGGTTTTAGTTTCTTAGCTCCTCAGGATGGATGTCAGGCCCGTTGTAAACACACTTCACTGTCTGTGAGTCATTAGTCATGATTTGATGGTGTCACGCTCCCCGTGTTCTCCTTGCGAGTCGCTTTGCTGATGCTCAGGATCATAAAGTCGACCTGGACACGACCTCGCCGCCTGCAAGTCGAGCGAAGACGAGCGAGGTGAGAAGAAACCACAACGTTGTTGTTCAAGGGAGAAGCTTAGACACAGACGATGCCTCACAGCCGTCACCGTGTCATCACACACACACACACACGCACACACACACACACTTCATAAACATGAACACAAGCGCGGCGTCAGGGGATAACAGCCGGGACGGAGCCGCCGTCAGCTGCTGCTCAGGACCTAAAAATACTCAACAGACCAGGTACCGGGGGGGGGGGGGGGGGGGGGTCACACACACACACACACACACACACACGTCACAGCTGAGGTCATCAGACGTCTCTCTCCTCTGTGCTCTCATAATGCAAGAAAAACACACACACACAGAGACAGAGAGACAGAGAGACAGAGAGAGAGAGACCCAGAAAACCTTTCAGTTTCCAGCCGTAAGTCTAGAGTTTTATTTCTGGTCTTTTTTCCTCTCGTGATGAACTTTATTTCTTCATCTTCAGATGTTGTGTTGGTGCCCAGCGGCCGTCATGCATCTCGCTTCCAGAATAAAAAGCAAAACAACAACGGTCATATTTGCATCCTGTGGATTTTAATTGACTTCATAAAGTGTCATTTCGGTGTTTTGAGCGCCGAGAGTTAAATTCTAATCACCACAATTATAACTCAAACTGTATTAGATCAGAACCAAACTGCTCACAAAGACTTGATCATCATCATCATCAAGTAAACAGGAAGTAGTTTCTAACCCCCCCCCAGGCCTCTGGTCACGGCTCTAGCTAAGGCCCGCCTCCTCCCGAGAGCTGTCAATCAAGACGTCCTCAGTCCTCCAGAGACGCCCCGTGTCCTCCAGCCTTCAGAGAACCCTCTCGCCCGGAGATCTTTCTATCAATCGAGTTTGTCACGCCCGATGAAGCTATTAGCATGACAAAGAGGGGCATGCTGGGAAGAGAGCAGAGGAATGGAGGGAGGGTGGTGGTGGGGGGGGGGGCTGTCTCTTGAAGACAGCTGAGAGCTGCAGGGGATCCGTTGAGATGTGTTCAGGGACATCTCAGTAAATCATGGGAAGAGGTTCACTCCCTCAAACTGTTCATCATGGTGGTCTAGACTCAAAGCTCTAGCTCTAGGCTCTAGGCTCTAGACTCAAAGCTCTAGCTCTAGGCTCAAAGCTCTAGGCTCTAGGCTCAAGGCTCTAAGCTCAAAGCTCTAGGCTCTAAGCGCTAGGCTCTAAGCTCTAGGCTCTAGGCTCTAGGCTCAAAGCCAGGCTCTGGGCTCAAGCCAGGCTCAAAGCTCTAGGCTCTAGGCTCTAAGCTCTAGGCTCTAAGCTCTAGGCTCTAAGCTCTAGGCTCTAGGCTCTAAGCTCTAGGCTCTAAGCTCTAGGCTCAAAGCTCTAGGCTCTAAGCTCTAGGCTCTAAGCTCTAGGCTCTAAGCTCTAGGCTCAAAGCTCTAGACTCAAAGCTCTAGGCTCAAAGCTCTAGACTCAAAGCTCTAGGCCAGAAGTCTCTCCATAGTTAATGTGGTCATGACTATTCTCTGGTTAATGAAGTCTCTCCATAGTGTGTAGAGGCCCATCTCCATGTTCTGGTGGTACATTGTGTTATCTCCTTAGAAGACTAGCAGAGGGGTAGAACCCCCTTGAAACCCTTTTGATGCGAGCGCAGCTGAAAAAGTTATGCTACTGTGAGAAGCTCTAAAACTGGCCTTCCTTTGAGCCACAAGAAGACGTCTGGACTAGATTTATATTCATTGATAAATAAAAGTGAGTTTTCATGTGAAATACTAAATTATCTGGGTGACCCCAAATTTTTGAGCGGGAAAAAATATGCAAAAATAAAATTAAAAAAAACATACACAGATGCAACTCAACTACAGAAGCAGAAGGTTTTAAAGTGGAGCTGTGAGAACAACACGACCACGCGGTGCGGCTGCAGCCAGCGGCGGTCAGAGGAGAGCTGGACGCGCTCCAGCGCTCCGTCACCAACACCGCCGACACTTCAGGGCGAGTTTCGCTGACTCGCAGGAACTCGTTTTCTGCTGACCGCGGAGGAGCGGCCGAACAGAGGCGTCAATAACATGGGGAGCAACAACAAGTCTTTATGCGATGGCGCTGACACTCATGTGCAGCGGGCCGGAGAGTCACAGGGAGCGGTGGATAGAGGTCATGTGGATAGAGGTCATGTGGATAGAGGTCATGTGGATAGAGGTCATGTGGAGGATAGAGGTCATGTGGAGGACAGAGGTCATGTGGAGGACAGAGGTCATGTGGAGGACAGAGGTCATGTGGAGGACAGAGGTCATGTGGAGGATAGAGGTCATGTGAAGGATAGAGGTCATGTGGAGGATAGAGGTCATGTGGAGGATAGAGGTCATGTGGAGGACAGAGGTCATGTGGAGGATAGAGGTCATGTGGAGGACAGAGGTCATGTGGATGATAGAAAGAACAGAGGGTTGGAGGAGAGGTACAAGAGAAGAAAGGGAGGGAGAGAGGGAGGGACAGAGGAGGAGGAGAGAGTTTACTGGTCTTCACCCAAAAGGAAAACCCTCCCGACTCAGAGTGACGAACAACGTCATCATTAAACTGAGACGCGAGCATTAAGTGGCCGTTTGTGTGTGTTTCTATGACAACACACCGTATGTGTGTGTGTGTGTCGGCAAGAGATGTTTATAGGACGTGAATAAACAGAATACTACTGGAGAGCGTCCCGCCTCAGGACAGCTGCTCTTATCTTTGAATCCCCAGGATCTCACCACAACAACAACAACAACAACAACAACAACACGTTGCAGAGAGACCAGCGTCTGTGTTAAAGATCCATCTGCAGGTCCATTCATCTCCTCCTAAGATCCCCCAGGATGAAGATCCTGCTGCTGTGGCGGACCTCAAACGCCCCACGGCGAAGAGCAGTCCCTCTTATTTAAGAGAATGATCATTAAACACATTGCATGTGTGTGTGTGTGTGTGTGTGTGTGTGTGTGTGTCTGAGTGATCAATGGCCAGATAAATAATAAAGCATTTTCGTTCATAAAGATAAAAGAAATCTAAATTCCAACCAGTGAGCCGCGTGGATCCTTGGAGGATGATATTCCTGAGTCAACGGGCCTTAAGTGACGAGCATGATCATCATTACACCCGGGGAGCGCTGAGCTATTAAAAGGGACAGGACGCCCTTAATTATGTTTGTGCCGTGTTTACGTCTTTTACTCATTTCAAATCCCAAAGTTTTTCCTAAACCTAAATTGTTTTTTAATGCCTCATTAAATGGAATTAATTCATGTAAATCATATGAAATAGTTCTTGTTGTGATGCTACAGCTAATTAGAAACACATGAGCCACAGACACGGTCCTGGTCATTATTCTGTGTTTCCATCGAATCACGCAAATTAAATTTATTTTTATAGAGACCCTTAAACGCCCCTCACTCAATCTGAATCTCACTTCAGCTGCTACAACATGACCGTTCTATCAAGTGTAAAGACTGAGCTTCCAGAACACAATCCAGGAATAACTCATTAAAGTTAAATGCTCAGAAACTATCGAGTTATAAAAGTGTAAACTCCTGATCACTGGAGCTCCGTCGCTACGGCGACTCGTTGGGACACTTACCCAGAAGTTGTTCTGAAAGAAGGTCATCTTCACTCAGCCACAGGAACCTACAACAGAGAGAACAACGTGGTTACCAGGTTCATCCACACGACCAACAGGTTCATCCACACGACCAACAGGTTCATCCTCATGACCAATGAACAGGTTCATCCACATGACCAATGAACAGGTTCATCCACATGACCAATGAACAGGTTCATCCTCATGACCAATGAACAGGTTCATCCTCATGACCAATGAACAGGTTCATCCTCATGACCAATGAACAGGTTCATCCACACGACCAGTGAACAGGTTCATCCTCATGACCAATGAACAGGTTCATCCACATGACCAATGAACAGGTTCATCCTCATGACCAATGAACAGGTTCATCCTCATGACACATGAGGGTTAGGGTTAATGTGCGAGTTTCAAAGAGTCTTTGAGTTCAATCTGTAAATATATCCTTCACAATAAAATACCTTTAAAGCCTCCGACTAATAAACTAGTTCGCCGAGAGTCGATCCTGCAGGAGCAGGAAGTCTAGAAGGACAACGGGAGGAGAGCTCGACAAAAGACTTCAAACGGATGAACGCTGGGGAGGGGGGGAGGGAGGGAGGGAGGGAGGGAGGGAGGGAGGGAGGGAGCGAGGAGACGATCAGAGCTGGTGAACCCGGAGGTCGCAGCACTCGCTCCGATTGGCTGAATCCTTGAGACATTCATCACACCGCCTTGTTTACTGTTACAAAACTACGACGTCTGGAGAAAGATGAACTTTATTTATGACTAGAGAGCGTTCATCAGGGCACCTGGCGGGGAGAGAACCTCCTCCTGTCGCCAGGTTCTCCTCCTCTGACCGTAACAAGGCCTTAAACACTGAAGGATAAACAATAAAGATACAAGAAATGTGGCAATAAGATTAAACATGTTTTAGAAATGTAGCGATAAGTGTAATTAAATAAGCTATGAGAGTTTGTGATGTACTCGTACCCACTGTTTATCACCGTCTGTGTTTTCTTCAAATAAATAATAATACCGTTCATGTTGTAGTTATCATCTTTTAACTTGAAATGGCAAGTTGTGTTCACATGGTTAGGTTATCTTAACGTGAGTGTGTGTGAGAGAGAGACAGCCCTTTCCTTGCATCTGACCTGGCAGCCACACACACACACACACACACACACACACACACCTTGGTAATTCGCCCCTCGGTGGGCCTGCAGACCCCCGCTGACTCGTTGTGTTTGGCGTTGTCTGGACAGAGGACACCGATGAGGACAGAGACAACTCACTGAGCTACAGATCAGAGAGCGTATCCTTCATGTTTAGATATGATGCATAGTCATTGAAGGATGCAGAATTGTTATAATGATTATTGTATTTCTGTGCAGGGACATTAAAGTGGGCCGCTTGACCCTCTGGTCATGTTCACGGCTTTGTAGTTATTACTGTTGCTTATCTGTGATATTTATATAATATTGTAACTAAGGTTAAGTGAAAACTATTTGTAATTTCCATGGACATTTTTTACAAGTTAAATGTGGGAAAGAAGACGTTTTGCTCCTGAGCTTGTTGGGAGCGTTCTGGAGGAGGACGTCTCCTGGACGGATCCTGGCGTCCTGTAACGTACGCCGGTGAGTCACGGCGCCGACGCCGAGCGCTCCGGCCCAGCGGGGCGTGCCAGACGGGAACGCCGGGCTGGGACCAGAGGACTCTGGGTTGCTCCGGTGGACACCGTTAACGTTCAGATTCAAACACCGTTAACAACGCAGCTAATCGACTTTTTATATAAAAAACATCCTGATTGTTTTCAACACAGAAACACAAGGGGGGAGGGGGGGGGGAGAGAGACTCAGAGAGAGGGGGAGGGAGACAGAAACAGAGAGAGAGAGAGAAACAATAACAACAAAAACAGAGACGGATAGACAGAGAGAATAGTTTTATTATTGACATCTTTATGACAATTGCACATATCCCGCAAGCCTAAATAAGTATATTTATTATTTTTGAGTTTCCAAATATGCCACCAATTAATGTTTAAATGCTGGTGGAGTTCAGTGAGGGGGAGACGCTGACCACTAGATAACGCTATGAGCTCCACTCAGACGGCTGCTATGAGACGGAGGTGAAGTATCTGGTCTGACACCACCACCTGTGTCCTCTCCACCCACACAGGAGCACAACGCGTCAGCAGACACACGAGAGACCTTTAAACGTGACGCCACCAACCACCTCCTCAGGTACGGAGAGAGAGAGAGAGAGAGAGAGAGAGAGAGAGAGAGAGAGAGAGAGAGAGAGAGAGAGGCTGTATCTAGCGGAGGATCCCCCTCCATTGTGCTATATGAACACATTTTTTATTTATTTCTCCTTTCCACCATTTTTGCGCATAAAGCATAAAAAATTATCCAGTAACCCAGAACCAGATCCAGGACCGCGTTCTGCCCCAGGCCCGACCCATCTGCCACGCAGCAGACCTTGGCTGGGTGCTGAGGTCATGGCTTTACGCCAACAACAACAACAACAACAACAACAACAACAAGCTACACCATAATGGCACTTCAAATTTAAAAAGTACTAAAGAGTTTTGTTTGTGTCGTGAGGTTAGCAGGTTTCTGGCCTCATGGTTCTGGCCTCATGGTTCTGGGTTCTGGCCTCATGGTTCTGGCCTGCTTGTGGAAGACCTCACAGCACTGTAGCCTACGTACGAGAGGCCACACATGCATAATTAATATGTGTCACTGGCACCATATAGTGCGATGTAAGAGAGCCAGTGTGTGTGTGTGTGTGTGTGTGTGTGTGTGTGTGTGTGGGGTCACAATAAGTAGTAGAAAGAAGATCCCCATGTGTCACAGATGAACTCTGCATGGCTGCAGCTGTGTGCACATCGACACGGTGATGCATTCAGATGCAGACGCAAAGCGGCTCCACCAACACAGCGTCCACACATCCAGCCTACAGCCATCCCTCTAGTCGGGTCCAGGTTCTGAAGTTAAAGAACGAACTCCGTGTTGCTCTCACACGCCATCAAGGTCAACATGTCACCAGTGACCAATGAGCACGTTGCTCCGCCTGGCGCCCAGTGCCATGAGGAACACTAAAGGGTTCTTCAGAGCGATGCCATAGAACAACCATTTCTGGTTCCACAGAGAACGAGAGAGAGAGAGAGACAGAGAGCTAGAGCGAGAGGGGGGAACTCCGCCCCGGCCGGCAGCGCGGCGGCGCAGCAGCAGAAGAAGACAGGTGTGCTGCAGTGTGAAGACGCAAACGATGCGGCGTGTTGTTATACAGCGGCTTGAGAATGAAAGCTGTCCACTGGGCGGTGAAGGGGAACACCGGCATGCTTGTTTTGGTGCAACCGCCTGAGAGTGATGCACATTATGGTTTTTTTGCATACACACAATAGAGCCGCATATGTTGAGAGAGAGAGGATCTCAGGGATGCCGTTACCACCACAGCTGTAGTTTAACGTGCACGTTTGAGTATACATTTCATCTCTTCTCTATTCAAAAGCTACTTTTACCCAAATATACAAACCCATACCAATACCTGCAGCACATTAACCATTTAAACGGTTGTTATAGTGTCACACTAAAAAAGAGCCGCCAGTCATTTGAGAGCGATGACGGGCTCCAATTGCTGGGTTTGATTTTCAGGCTGTTGATCAAAACTTTTAGATTATTATGTCTTTCAAGAGGGTCCATTTGGTAAAGTTAGGCCCATAATGCACTATATATATATATATATATATATATATATATATATATATATATATATATATATATATACACACACACACACAAATAAAACACTACTCCAATGTTGTCGGATCAAAGACGATCCAAGGCGTTCAGCTCCGTCTGATCCGGTCCGTCCTGAGGTTCACAAAGAGCTGGACCACGCTGCGTCTCCAGGCTGATGCTCCAATGGAGGCAAATAAAGACCCCTAGACGTCTGGAATCAACATATCTAGGACGACCGGTTCATATTTGCAGGCTCAGGCAACCTAGAAACCCCAAAATGTTTCTCCGATCTGTGATGCAACAATACACCTACAACTGGCTCATGAAGGCATCATTATCAGTGATTCCAGCTTAGTTTAGTATCAGCAACAATATTTCTAACCAATCCTAATGATTGTTTTTCCTCCTGTAAAATGTAGAGTTTTTTAACCTATTTTTTAAATAGATATCAGGCACAGTCTTGGTAGGGATCAAGTCATAGATTCATATGACTGTACAAACGCAATAGTAAAACAACCTTTTTAAAAAAAAAAAAAAAGACTGCACCATTCAATCTAATTTAAATAGTATTCATGTCTTGCCCATATTTAAATGTAGCCTATACTATATTTGGTATATGGATCCTTTACGATGTCCACTTCATCAAATACAACTTAGTGGGTTTGACATGATTGTACAAAAGCCATAGTAAAACATTTTATTAAAAGGAACAATATGATTTTTTTAAATCCTCTATTCAAGCTATAGAACAAGGCTTAAATGTAGCCTTAAATAGCTGAAATGAGTCCAGCTGTCCCACCTTGACAGGTGATGCCGAGTGTGGAGCCTCTGGACGGAGGACACGGGCTCATGAGACCCAGCAAGTCCACATCGTGTTGTATTCAACGGTCACGTTAGAGAGCACACACGTCGCTCGTCTCTCGTTAAGTTGCTCGTTCAACACGCAGCATTTAAACATGTAGACTAGTCGCGTCTACTCGGGTCCACTCGGGTCTACTCGGGTCCACTCGGGTTCAATTCACCGATGTCCCAGCATGCTCCACCAACTCGATATGTTTAATAGCCTAGCGTTAGCTCGGTCTTTTTGAATGATATTCACGTAACGAAGGCGGTAAAAGAAGAAGAAGAAGAAGAAGACGGACAATTAAATACCTGCGTGGACTTTTTCCCCGACGTTTTATCGTAAATGTTCCATCCCCAAAGTGTGCTCTCGGCGGCCGGGTCCGAACACTTGTGCGCAGCCGGAACGGTTTGATCGTAGTAGTGGAAATCCAGCCAGGCAGTTTTTCAGTGTGCGCGCGAGCGCTCCCGCCCCGCGCGCCGCCGATTGGCTGCCGCACCCGCCCGTCAGAGAGTGTACCGCGTAGTAGGCATAGCAACCGTGGGAAAAAAGGCGGGGCTAAAAGAGCGTACTGGCAGCCCATTGGGTGTTTCTTTCCAGAGTTACGCCCACATAAATACGAACCGTTAAAGAGTTAAATGGAAACGGACCCGAGGGACGTCGCTACTGTGTTCCGCCGGACTAGAACCAGATTAAAACATATACATATATATATATATATACTACATTGTATTTCTCCTAAATCAATCTATCATCTATTGACTTGTGTACATCCATGCAGTCAGGCCATGCAGTCAGGACTTGTGTACATCCATGCAGTCAGGCCTCTCTGGGCACTAAATAGAGCCTGCCATGAACCACCAATACAGAAAGACATGCATGCACATTACTTTTTGCACACAGTCAAAGCATCTGTGATGTATGTAACACTTTCTATTTGTTAACTTGTTTGGATCCTTTGGGATAGAGTTGTCCTTTAGAGCTTCAGGGTACCCACCAGTGTGAGACATGTGCCTCACCAACATGGCTCTTAAAAGTTGTTAAAAGAAGCAGCAGTATATTGAGTGCTCTTATATATCAATCTCAGACCTAATAGTCATATAGCAGCTAATGATGATCATGACTACACAAGCAATTCATTCACAACACATAATATTGATTTTGTAATTTGCAGGTCAAAAAACACATACCTAAATATATATATATATATATATATATATATATATATATATATGTTTCCATGTTTAAATGTTATATCTTTTTGTCGTTAACAATAATTTGTCGCACTTTTTTCTATTCAGTGAAAATGAATAAAAATAATGAATAAAGTTTAAAAAATAAAAAATAAACATATACCTGCACAAGATATAATAATAATAATAACTAGAAAATGCATTTCCTGCTGAAAATGCGTTGGAATGCTGAAAGTTTGAAGCTGAAAAGTAAAAACTAAATTGCTGAAAAAGGTTTGAAAATAGCTGAAAATAGCTGAAAATAGCTGAAATATTAAATGAATAGTTGAAAAAGTCTGGAAATAGCTGAAATGAATAGGTGAAAATAGCTGAAATATGAAATGAATAAGTGAAAATGTCTGGAAATAGCTGAAATATGAAATGAATAAGTGAAAATGTCTGGAAAAAGCTGAAATATTAAATGAATAACTGAAAATAGCTGAAATATGAAATGAATGAATGAAAATAGCTGAAAATAACTTAAATATGAAATGAATAACTGAACATGTCTGGAAACAGCTGAACATGTCTGAAATTAGCTGAAATATGTGGGTTTTTTTAAGTTGGACATAGCTTAAAATAGCTGCCAACATCTTAAATAGGCTGAACATAGCTTAAACATCTGAACATATGGATTTTTTTTCTACAAAAGCATTTGTTAAACCATGTAAAATAGAACATGATAAAATCACCAAAATAGTAGAATCAATAGAGAGGAAAGATTGAGCCGAACGCGCTAATATTATTCATCTGTCTGTGAAGTTAAATGTGACCTATTTCTCCTCATGTCTGTATTAAAAGTAGTGAGATGTATTATTGAGGTCAGTTTGCTGTTGTCTGGTCCTCCGTGTTGATAAACATCGGGACAGAGGCTGCTCCTTGTGTCCCTCCTGTTGATTGTTAACGAGGAGCAGCTGCGTCAGCTCCTGAAGGCAGAATTGCCTTTGGATTTCTTCAAAAACACCCTGTGAATCTTCAGAACTTGACAGAATACCATAACTCCAATCGCAAAAGTAACGTGATTTTGAGAGGCTCAAGGCTTTTGTGAACGTTTAAATGTCCTTAAATATTTTTTAGGTTAAGAAATGAGGGTTTAGTCGCAGTTTAGAAAATGTTCCTGTTTGCTTCAAAAGAGTTGAAAGGTGCTCAGAATTACAATGGAGATGACTGAGGAGAAAGCCGGACCTCTCCCCTCTTTAAGGCTTCTCTCAAAACATCTGGGAAACTGTTGGATTCCACAGTCACATGTCTACGACAAGCACAAGATTCCCTACTACTTTATCAACAGAATATGTCTAAAGAGTAAGAATTGTGGCCGTAGTGACGATATACAAATCTTTTTTCCGCAAGATTCTAAAGCAGCGCTGCACTCTAGCGATGACATCACAGCTCTAGACCTCCCCACACACACCCATTAATAACTCCAGGAGGAGCGGAAAATAAACTAAATAAATAAATAACTATACAAGAAATGAAAAGAAGATGAATTACAAAGTTATAGCTAACACATTTGTCAACATTTGAAACATGGAATTGTGTCTTTAGCTGAATGTATGCCGATATAGTAAGCTTTTAAAGTTGAACAAGTTGAAGCGGATTTGAAGATTTCTCTCATTGGATCCCATTCATTATTTATTCCATAAAAAAGAAAATCATAATTTGAAAATTTGAAAAGATAAAAAATATTTGAAAATATACTGTAATAGCTGAAAAATACTTGAACATAGGAAAACATAAATTGCTGAATTTGCTGAAAATATGAAGATACTGTAAGCTTTTTAAAGTTGAAGATTTTCTCTATAGGAACTGATGAATTACAATTAACATAAAAGTATTTAAATATACAAATATTTCAAATATTTGAAACATGAGAAGTCATAACATTCTAAGTCTGAAGAAGCTGATTTCTTAAATATTTGAATGGTTCAAATAGCTGAATATATGAAGGAGTAGAAGAGGGACAAATAAGGTACGGAAGAAATAGAATTTAAAAAAAAAGAGAAGTTTAATTAAGAAGACAAGAACAAGAGTTGGACTGCTGAAGAATTCCAACTAATAATAATAATAATAGTAATAATAATAATAATAATAATAATAACCATTTATTTTATACAGCCCTACTCTAAACACTCAAAGTCGCTTTACAGAGTCCAGTAGTCCTCCACACACAGTCTGGTGGTGAGCAGCTACACCACCAACATTCATTCACATCCATACGAACCGGGGGGAGGCTGCATGTGGATTGATGGTGAGGAAGTTGGTGGTTTCTGTTCAGTTCTTCCACGTTTCCTGTTACACACACACAGTGCCGTTATCTGTGTCTCTCCAACTGACTATTGTTTCCAAACGACAAAAAAAGGACGCCCAGGACAACTCTGTCCAACACATGTTCACTATTTATTTCTCTTTCCTTCTTAATTGTCAGCTGGTTGAAAAGCTTCAAAACACAAAAAACTAAAGTTATACCAAAATGTCCTGAGAGAGCCGTTCCACTTCCAGGTGCCCCAACATGGAGTAATGAGCAGCCTGCACAGGCCTGCTGCTGGTGCATTATGGGAGTTGAAGTCTTTCAGACAAAGTGAGCTGAACTGAAATGATACTTGAACAATGGCAAAATTGGAGAATTCCACCATTTTGTCTTTGTAGTTTTTACCAATGGGAGGACCACTTTGTCTGAAACACCGGAGACAACTCACAGATTACAGTCCGCCTTTTGGAAGGAGGGTGCAGCTTTAATGATATTCAAAACATCTGAATTTGGCTATTTTCTAATCTTTGGCTATTGCAACCAGCTCAACCGTTACGCCTCTTGACCTTCCCGTGACCTTTCAGGTGCTCTGCGAGGGGCGAGAGGCGCGGCTGGAGGCGTGGAGGCCTGATGCGACGCTCAGCGCGGCGTCATTAAAAGCCGGACCGGGGGCAACAGATCATAAAGTGGCACAGCAGCACGCCACAGAGAGAAGAACTTCATGTGGTGAGTTTCATCTCCTTCACGTCCACCTTCAGACTTTTACGTGAGCAAGAGTACTACTCGCCATATGCTCGGTGTAAGAGGACATATGGGCCGGTGAAATACAAGTTGTGTGATTATATACACACTCTTATCTTTCTGTAAGCCGCCTGTTAGCCCTTGTTTCCATCTGCTTATGCAAATGAAACAGGATAAGCCTTACATTTGGAAAAACACGTCAAAATAACGTGACCCGAGCTGCCGGATGTAATCCCGTGTCCTCGGCCGACTGGCGTGTTCTCTGCTTCACGCGGCGCCCGATACGTCCTCGTGTCCCTCCGGAGGTTCTGTGGGATCACGCTTCACCGTCATATCAAAACACCGTCAACAAGGTGGCAGGAAGAGCATTTAGATATGTCATGTAGATTTTGAAGGTCTTTCCATCGCTGTGTGATCACACTCCGTCTTCTTCTGACTGACTTATGTTTTATATATATATATATATATATATATATATATATATATATATATATATATATATATATATACTATGGTTCAAAAGTTTGGGGTCACCCAGACAATTTGGTGTTTTCTATGAAAACTCTCACTTTTATTTATCAACTAAATCGCAAAATGAATATAAATGTAGTCCAGACGTTGAGGAGGTTATAAATAATGATGTTCATAGTAAATATTAATGTAGTTCTTCTTGTTCTCAAAGGAAGGCCAGTTCTATAGATTCTCTCAGCAGCATGACTGTTTTCAGCTGCGCTCACATCAAAAGGGTTTAAAGGGACTTCACTACATCAGAGAATAGTCATGACCACATTAACTATGGAGAGACTTCACTAACCAGAGAATAGTTATGACCACATTAACTATGGAGAGACTTCACTAACCAGAGAATAGTCATGACCACATTAACTATGTAGAGACTTCACTAACCAGAGAATAGTCATGACCACATTAACTATGGAGAGACTTCACTAACCAGAGAATAGTCATGACCACATTAACTATGGAGAGACTTCACTAACCAGAGAATAGTCATGACCACATTAACTATGGAGACTTCACTTCACCAGAGAATAGTCATGACCACATTAACTATGGAGAGACTTCACTAACCAGAGAATAGTCCTCGTCCTCTGATGACAGAATAATTCTGTAATTCTGAGTTTGTTGTTATTTCCTGTTCTGAACTCAACTTCAGCATTTCTCATTTTTGCAGAAGCATTTTTTGATTTTTGCAGAAGCGTATTTTGGGGCGTAGCCACAGAGTTACGGTCTGTGCAACTAACTTTTATGTCTTGTATAATCAAGAAATATATAACGTTCCCGTCTTACAGTATGCATTACTTATTGTATCTCTCGTATTGCATCCGTATGAAAAGTAGAAACACATTATTCTTCTTGTCTCGTTCGCTTGATATTAAGATTTTATTAACTCAAAGTTTAATGTACCATATGAACTGTAATTTATTTTATTGCGTTGCACATATAAAACAGCGTAGTGTACAATAACAAATGCAGAGGGTTGGACAGGAAAGATACACAAAAGACATCTGTTGACCCCTGAATTAAGAATATGAACTTATAGAAAAAACATGAATTGGGGACAAATATGTACAATGATAAAAAAGACTATACGGCATCAATCAGCTGAACTATAAAACATGGAAATGATTATCTATACTTCAAGATAATCGTAAATTGTATATATATAACTATATATATATATATATATAATATATAAATATGTATAAATAATATAAATATATATATATATAAAAATATATATATATATTATTATTTTTTTATGATTTATATATGATATCAAAATATCGTTCATGTTTTGTGATCTCACCTGATTCACGCATTGGGGAAATAAATAAATAAAATAAGACGCATTACTTTTTTTACACGTTTTGCCTGAATTTCTACCTCTGAGGCGTTGGGGAAGCACACCCTGATGCACTCCTCCAGATGGTCCACGCGTCTCCACCGTGGAGGCTGTCATGATGTCATCCTCTGAACACACTGAAGCACTAAATACATGGAGGAGGTCCAGGGGATCCCGAGCTGATGAGGGAGGGTGGCCCAACACCTCTTTTCCAAACAACACTTTGAGTTGCATAACAACTGCCTCTGAGTCAGCTGTTTCACTGTTTCTTGCCTCGCATCCCTCCCCCCCCCCCCCCCCCCCGGGTTGCCACAATATGTCTACTAAGATTCTGCACTTCCAAACTTTTAAATTGTCTCATTTTAATTAGAGCCGCGAGCTATACAGCTAAAAGTGTTCTTGCAACAAGATAATGGGCAAGACAACTCTTTTCTCTGGAGATCCTTGTCAAATTCAGACAATCTCACAAACACCAGGGGGCGCTCTGCCTCCACCTCAGAACACGCAGCGCTCTTTATAATAAACGCTCTTAAGAGGCCTGAGACCTCCCCCTGTTGCCCCCTCCAAGGGCTGATAGAGGGGTATTTGATGACCCTTCATGGGGTGATAGGGGGGTATTTGATGACCCTTCATGGGGTGGTAGTGGGGTATTTGATGACCCTTCATGGGGTGGTAGTGGGGTATTTGATGACCCTTCATGGGGTGGTAGTGGGGTATTTGATGACCCTTCATGGGGTGGTAGTGGGGTATTTGATGACCCTTCATGGGGTGGTAGTGGGGTATTTGATGACCCTTCATGGGGTGGTAGTGGGGTATTTGATGACCCTTCATGGGGTGGTAGTGGGGTATTTGATGACCCTTCATGGGGTGGTAGTGGGGTATTTGATGACCCTTCCTGTCTGTGTTTCCCTGACTGTGTTGGGAGACCCGGTCACTTAAACCAGATCCTGTTGTTGTCATTATTGCCTTGACACAAGTGTACTAATGAGCGCTCTTCCTCTAATTGGACCGTGACATCCTGTGAAAATACCACAGGCATGATACGGTCCATCACCACCACACACTACCCACCGAGCAGACCAGCCCATAACCATCAAAATACATCAACCCTGTGTCAAGTCTTGAGTATTTTAAGAGATTCTGCCTGTAATTAAAAAAAAAGCCCTAACATGCTAAGGGACAATAAAAGTACTAGAGGACAATCATAAAGTACTTTACTTGAATATTGACATGGTTCTTCTATTTAACACATGTTATTACTGTTATTACTTGTTATTACCATGTTATAATCATGTTATTACCATGTTTTTACAGCTAAAGGCGGATACTACTCAGATTAAGATTTTACATACAAAACATGTGATACAAAAATATTAGTTTTTATTCAAACTGCTCAAAAGTATAGAAGCAGTATAACACAAATGAGATGAACTCTGTGTTCATGGATTAATACTTATGATTCAATAATCAAACAATGTACAAAAAGATTTAATTAATACATCATACTTTTCATACATTTAGATGATAATATGTACTTTTTACTTGGGTACACTTGTGAATGCAAGACTTTACCTTGTGATTTAACATCTTCACCGTGTGGCGTTGGCTCATTCTTGCTTCAGTGAATCACCAGAGGACTTTGTTGTGTGATTAAAAGTGAAAGCACTGGCGCTGCGCATGCTTTTCATTTGTCTCGCTGGATGTGGAAGCGTCCCGCTCGCCCACATCGTGACGGAGGAACAAGTCCACTGTTTGTCTTCTCGTCTGCTGGCACAGATGTGTGTTGGTGTACTTCCAGCTGTTGTCGGGGAATTCATCAGGATGTCTGGACCAATGGTCTGGTCCGGCCTGGAGGATCCTCCCCGCAGCCTGTGAGCTCATCACTCCTTTAATTAGACTGGATCCACCAATTAACGTGAAGTCGGCCGGACCCGGTCAGCCTTTAAAAAGCAGCCGAGTCGAACACACGGCAGAGTCTCCGACGGCTCAAAGAAGGTGGGGGACCTTTTATTCTACTCTTTTATTCTACTCTTTTATTCCACTCTTTTACTCTGCTCTTTTATTCCACTCTTTTATTCCACTCTTTTATTCTACTCTTTTACTCTGCTCTTTTATTCCACTCTTTTATTCCACTCTTTTATTCTACTCTTTTACTCTGCTCTTTTATTCCACTCTTTTATTCCACTCTTTTATTCTACTCTTTTACTCTGCTCTTTTATTCCACTCTTTTATTCCACTCTTTTATTCTACTCTTTTACTCTGCTCTTTTATTCCACTCTTTTATTCCACTCTTCTATTCTGCTCTTTTATTCCACTCTTTTACTCTGCTCTTTTATTCCACTCTTTTATTCCACTCTTTTATTCTACTCTTTTACTCTGCTCTTTTATTCCACTCTTTTATTCCACTCTTTTATTCTACTCTTTTACTCTGCTCTTTTATTCCACTCTTTTATTCCACTCTTTTATTCTACTCTTTTACTCTGCTCTTTTATTCCACTCTTTTATTCCACTCTTTTATTCTACTCTTTTACTCTGCTCTTCTATTCCACTCTTTTACTCTGCTCTTTTATTCTGCTCTTTTATTCCACTCTTTTATTCCCAGAATGAATGACTGCCGTTTGACCTCCGATGCCTTGGTGTTCTCCTGTCTAGGAGGATGTCTTCCACTGGTCTCTGCGCGGTGCTCTTCCTGTGTGCCGTGACATGCGCTGCAGCTCAGGGTGAGAGCATCTCCTCCAGCGCAGGAAACACGACGCCGACACGTTCAGAGTTCAGGATCCTGAATGTTCCTCTTTCAGCAGACTCTTCTGCTCCAGTTCTGTTTGTTCTGTTAACCATTGACCGGCCGCGGTGTATTTGTCACAACTTCAACAAATCAATATCTGGTTGCATGTTATTTAGTTATTGACCCGACCGGTCCTCACGCGGTGGCGTCTGCTCCCCAGGAAGCTGCGGCGGCCGCTGTGGCGGCGAGTACTACCGCGGCTCCACCTGCCAGTGTGACTACGACTGCCTGTCGTACGGAGAGTGCTGCGAGGACTTTGAGGCGCTGTGCACCACCAGTGAGACCCCCCCCCGACGCACCACCGGCGCCACACATACCGACCCGCACCACACATACCGACCCGCACCACACATACTGACCCGCACCACAGGCACCACACATACCGACCCGCACCACACATACTGACCCGCACCACACATACCGACCCGCACCACACATACCGACCCGCACCACACATACTGACCCGCACCACACATACCGACCCGCACCACACATACTGACCCGCACCACACATACCGACCCGCACCACATACCGACATACCACACATACCCGCACCACATACCGACACACCACCGACCGCACCACACATACTGACCGACACCACACATACCGACCCGCACCACACATACCGACCGCACCACACATACCCGCAGACCACACATACCGACCGCACGCACCACATACCGACCACCACACATACCACCCACATACCACGCACACATACCGACCACATACCACACATACCGACCCGCACCACACATACCGACCACACACTGACCCACCACATACCGACCCGCACCACACATACCGACCACCACACATACCGACCGCACCACACATACCGACCGCACCACACATACCGACACCACACATACCGACCGCACCACACATACCGACCCGCACCACACATACCGACCGACCACACATACGACCCCCACCATACGACCCACCACACATACCGACCCGCACCACACACCACATGACCGCACCACACATACCCGCACACAGCACCACACATACCGACCACCACACATAGGACCACCACACATACAGGCCGCCACACATACCGACCCGCACCACACATACTGACCCGCACCACAGGCACCACACATACCGACCCGCACCACACATACCGACCCGCACCACACATACCGACCCGCACCACACATACTGACCCGCACCACAGGCACCACACATACCGACCCGCACCACACATACCGACCCCCACCACACATACCGACCCGCACCACAGGCACCACGACCCGCCACACATACCGACCCGCACCACACATACCGACCCGCACCACACATACCGACCCGCACCACACATACCGACCCGCACCACACATACCGACCCGCACCACACATACCGACCCGCACCACACATACTGACCCGCACCACAGGCACCACACATACCGACCCGCACCACACATACCGACCCGCACCACACATACCGACCACACACGACCCGCACCACACGCACCACACATACCGACACACCACACATACCGACCCACACATACCGACCAGCACACACATACCGACCCGCACCACACATACATCACACATACCGACCCGCACCACACATACCGACCCGCACCACACATACCGACCCGCACCACACATACTGACCCGCACCACAGGCACCACACATACCGACCCGCACCACACATACTGACCCGCACCACAGGCACCACACATACCGACCGGCGCCACACATACCGACCCGCACCACACATACCGACCCGCACCACACATACTGACCCGCACCACAGGCACCACACATACCGACCCGCACCACACATACTGACCCGCACCACACATACCGACCGGCACCACACATACCGACCACCACACATACCGACCGCACCACACATACTGACGACACACCACAGGCACCACACATACCGACCACACATACGACCGACCACAGGCACACATACACACATACCGACCGCCACAGGCACCACACATACCGACCGGCACCACACATACCGACCCGCACCACACATACTGACCCGCACCACAGGCACCACACATACCGACCCGCACCACACATACCGACCCGCACCACCGGCACCACACATACCGACCCGCACCACAGGCACCACACATACCGACCCGCACCACACATACCGGCACCACATACCGACCGGCGCCACACATACCGACCGGCGCCACACATACCGACCCGCACCACACATACCGACCCGCACCACACATACCGACCGGCGCCACACATACCGACCCCACCACCGGCACCACACATACCGACCCGCACCACACATACCGACCCGCACCACACATACCGACCCGCACCACCGGCACCACACATACTGACCGGCGCCACACATACCGACCCGCACCACACATACCGACCCGCACCACACATACCGACCCGCACCACCGGCACCACACATACCGACTCGGCCTCGGGGTCGGTGTCGGCGTCGGGCCGCCTTGTAGCCGCCGTGTTGTGCGTGTCCTCAGAGAACTCGTGTAAAGGACGCTGCGGCGAGAGCTTCAGGAGGGGCCGGCTGTGCAGCTGCGACGCCGACTGCTCCACCTACAGCCAGTGTTGTCAGGACCACGAGCTGCACTGCAACGCTCAGGGTGGGCACCCCGTGGGGGGGGGGGAGAGAGAGAGAGAGAGAGAGAGAGAGAGAGAGAGAGAGAGAGAGAGAGAGAGAGAGAGAGAGAGAGAGAGAGTGTGCACGTCCATGCAACATTTGCACACGCATGACACGAGCGTCCACATACATGACATACATAACATGCATGTCATGTATGTCATGTATGTCATGCATGTCACTAGCATGTGTATTCTCATGTTATGATTTTTTGTAATTCTTAAGGATTCAGGGCTGCCTGTTGTTCTTGTTGTAACTCTTTAATCTTCATGAATGTTTTTGCAGTGGCGCCAGAGAATGAAGCCGAGGGGCCGTCTCCCTTCTACGATGAAGGTGACTACGACCTTCACTACGACCTTCACTACGACCTCCACTACGACCTCCACTACGACCTTCACTACGACCTCCACTACGACCTCCACTACGACCTCCACTACGACCTCCACTACGACCTCCACTACGACCTCCACTACGACCTCCACTACGACCTCCACTACGACCTCCACTACGACCTCCACTACGACCTCCTCGGCCTTCACGACCTCCACTACGACCTCCACACGACCTCACCTACGACCTTCACTCACGACCTCCACTCACGACCTCCACTACGACCTCCACTACGACCTCCACTACGACCTCCACTACGACCTCCACTACGACCTCCACTACGACCTCCACTACGCCTTCACTACCACCTCCACTACCGCCTCCACTACGAGCTTCACTCACGACCTCCACTCACGACCTCCCTCGACCTTCACTCGACCTCCACTCACGACCTCCCTACGACCTCCACTACGACCTCCACTCACGACCTCCTCACCTCCTACGACCTCCACTACGACCTCCACTACGACCTCCACTACGACCTCCACTACGACCTCCACTACGACCTCCACTACGACCTCCACTACGACCTCCACGACCTCCACTACGACCTCCACTACGACCTCCACTACGACCTCCACTACGACCTCCACTACGACCTTCACTCAAACAAACAACACAACATGAACACGTTGCCAGAATATGGTTCTGCAAAAAATGAGAAATGCAGAAGTTGAGTTAAAAACAGGAAATAACAGGAAGTAACCGCCCGGTCAGCGTTGTTCTGTCCTCGAGGTCCTTCTGTTGACCTGGAACCCGGCGGGTCGAGACGGAACCCATGTGGTCTCATGTGTTCTCCGTGTTCTCCGTGTCGGGCCCTGAGGACGTCTATGAGGGGGACGGCAGCAGCAAGTAGAACGTGGCTGTTGTGGGTTTCAAGGGACCGGATATGGGGCCCTGAAGAACCACGTTTTGAAGGTTCTTCGACACCTTTATGGGTTCTTTGAAGAACTTTTTAAGGACATGGTTCTTTAGAGAACCCTGGTTTAACAGGTTCTTAGTGGAACCAGACATGGTTCTCCTACGGCGTCCCTCTGGAGAACCCTGTTGGGTTCCGGTTGGCGCCCTCGTGGTTCTGTGTGGGAGGTTTTCCGGCACCAGAGAGGAAAGAACCACAAGAAGCCAAGAAAACATCACAGAACCGTTTCCTTGGAGGATTATTATTCCTCACTCGTGGTTCTGCGGTTCTGGTGGTGTTGTGTTCCTCCTCTTCTCTCAGGAGGAAGACGAGGTGACATTCCCGTGTTTATATTGAGACGTTCTGGCACCCGGTGGTCACGCCGGCCGGTGCCGGTCCGGTACCGGCCGGCGTGACCACCGGGCTTCTCTCCCTCTCGTCCCTCCAGATATGAACGGCCAGAGCTTCCCCAACGACGAGTCCACCGACTACGAGGAAGAGGAGGAAGAGGAGGAGAGTCCAGAGAGCCCCGGGGGCCTGGCAGCCGACCCGCGGGACCCCCCCACCCCTCAGCCCGCCACCGAGAGCCCGGGTACTGTCCAGGATCATAAACATGAGGAGAGCTGGTCCAAACCCCACAGAGACGGGACCAGACCCCCCAGACCCTCCAGACCCCCCAGACCCTCAGACCCCCCAGACCCCCCAGACCCTCAGACCCCCCAGACCCCCCAGACCCTCAGACCCCCCAGACCCCCATGGTTCTGTGCTCCATGTCTCCACCAATCAGGACTCTTCTCTTCATACGTTCATGATCCTGTCGGTTCTCCTCCAGATGCTGTGGACCAGAACCGCCCTGATGAGCCCGAGGTCACGACCCCATCAGAGACCTCTACCGGACCCACAGAGGCCCCCTCTACTGGACCCACAGAGGCCTCTACCAGACCCACAGAGACCTCCTCTACTGGACCCACAGAGACCTCCTCCTCTACCGGACCCACAGAGGCCTCTACTGGACCCACAGAGACCTCCTCTACTGGACCCACAGAGACCTCCTCCTCTACTGGACCCACAGAGACCTCCTCCTCTACCGGACCCACAGAGGCCTCCACTGGACCCACAGAGACCTCCTTCTTTACTGGACCCACAGAGACCTCCTCTACTGGACCCACAGAGACCTCCTCCTCTACTGGACCCACAGAGAGCTCCTCTACTGGACCCACAGAGACCTCTACTGGACCCACAGAGACCTCCTCTACTGGACCCACAGAGACCTCTACTGGACCCACAGAGACCTCCTCCTCTACTGGACCCACAGAGACCTCTACTGGACCCACAGAGACCTCTACTGGACCCACAGAGACCTCCTCTACTGGACCCACAGAGACCTCCACTGGACCCACAGAGACCTCCTCTACTGGACCCACAGAGACCTCTACTGGACCCACAGAGACCTCCTCCTCTACTGGACCCACAGAGACCTCTACTGGACCCACAGAGACCTCTACTGGACCCACAGAGACCTCCTCTACTGGACCCACAGAGACCTCCACTGGACCCACAGAGACCTCCTCTACTGGACTCACAGAGACCTCTACTGGACCCACAGAGACCTCCTCCTCTACTGGACCCACAAAGACCTCTACTGGACCCACAGAGACCTCCTCTACTGGACCCACAGAGACCTCCTCCTCTACCGGACCCACAGAGGCCCCCTCTACTGGACCCACAGAGACCTCCTCTACTGGACCCACAGAGACCTCCTCTACTGGACCCACAGAGACCTCTACTGGACCCACAGAGACCTCTTCTACTGGACCCACAGAGACCTCTACTGGACCCACAGAGACCTCCTCTACTGGACCCACAGAGACCTCTACTGGACCCACAGAGACCTCCTCTACCGGACCCACAGAGACCTCTACTGGACCCACAGAGACCTCCTCTACTGGACCCACAGAGACCTCTACTGGACCCACAGAGACCTCCTCTACTGGACCCACAGAGACCTCTACTGGACCCACAGAGACCTCCTCCACCGCACCGCCCCGAGTCCAGGACCAACCGGACCCATACAGGCCATCGCCGGTCAGACCGGCTCCAGTCAGACCGGCTCCAGTCAGACCGGCTCCAGTCAGACCGGCTCCAGTCAGACCGGCTCCAGTCAGACCGGCTCCAGTCAGACCGGCTCCGGTCCGGCCCAACTCCAGACCTCAGACGAAGCCTCTCAGCGCTGGAGGGTACCAAGCAGGTAAGAAGAAAGTTCTGGGTCCAGATCCTGAACTCAGAAAACAAGATGGAGTCTGAGAGGAAGAACGTCTCTTGAGGACCAGAGATCAAAGCCAGGTTCTCCGGTTCTGCGTCAGAGCTTCTGTTAAAGTGGAGCGGTGCTCTTGAGGGACAGAGGTCCCACTCTGGTCGTAATTCAGCACTTTAAATACTTTACAGAATGGAGATGAATTCTTCTCACATTATATTTGAGGTTGTTTATCCGAACTGATGTTGTGTTGCTTACTAAGCCCCGCCCCCTTTTCTCTCCTAGACGACAGCTACGACACCGACATGTGCAGCGGCCGGCCGGTCGGAGCCGTCACCACGCTGAGCAACGGCACCATGGTGGTGTTCAGAGGTCAGTGCCGGCCACAGAACTCCAGAACACCAGATATTCAGAACACCAGAACATCAGAACTCCAGAACACCAGAACACCATAAAACCAGAACACCATAAAACCAGAACTCCAGATATTCAGAACTCCAGAACACCAGAACTCCAGATATTCAGAACACCATAAAACCAGAACTCCAGAATATCAGAACACCAGAACACCCAGATATTCAGAACTCCAGAACACCAGAACTCCAGAATATCAGAACTCCAGAACACCAGAACTCCAGAATATCAGAACTCCAGTTACGTGAACTATCATCTCACAAGAGGAGTGAGAGAAATGAAGATTAGTTTCTGTTAGAGTCGTTAGCGGTTCCTTATAACAGAAACTTTGGCCCCAGAAATCACCTCAGATCCTCTCAGATCCTCTCTGATCCTCTCAGATCCTCTCTGATCCTCTCAGATCCTCTCTGATCCTCTCAGATCCTCTCTGATCCTCTCAGATCCTCTCTGATCCTCTCAGATCCTCTCAGATCCTCTCTGATCCTCTCAGATCCTCTCAGATCCTCTCAGATCCTCTCTGATCCTCTCTGATCCTCTCAGATCCTCTCTGATCCTCTCAGATCCTCTCTGATCCTCTCAGATCCTCTCTGATCCTCTCTCCCTTTACGAGTCCCGTACATCTTTATATTCCTGCATTGATTTATTGATTGTTCATTCTCCAGGTCACTACTTCTGGCTCCTGGACCAGCACCGGGTCCCCGGCCCGGCCCGGCCCATCACTCCGGCGTGGGGCGTCCCCTCCCCCATCGACACGGCCTTCACCCGCTGCAACTGCCAAGGGAAGACCTACATCTTCAAGGTGGAGCCGTCCTCACGCGCCTGATCTAAAAGCTTTAATGCATTTCACAAATATGAAGTTACACGCTTTGCAGCGTGTAGACACTATGGTGAGAAGTTAGGGGTCACGTAGAAATGTTCTTATTGTCAAAAGCACTGTATTTATCAGTGAAGATCACATTACATGAATCATAACTCTACATAGTTAATGTGGTCATGGCTATTCTCTGGTTAGTGAAGTCTCTCCATAGTTAATGTGGTCATGACTATTCTCTGGTTAGTGAAGTCTCTCCATAGTTAATGTGGTCATGACTATTCTCTGGTTAGTGAAGTCTCTCCATAGTTAATGTGGTCATGACTATTCTCTGGTGTTATGAAGTCTCTCCATAGTGTATAGAGGCCCTTCTCCATGTTCTAGTGGTACATTGTGTTATCGTTAGAAGACGAGCGGCGGGGTAGAAAACCCTTTAAGCTCTTTTGATGTGAGCGCAGCTGAAAACAGTTATGCTGCTGAGAGAAGCTTCCTTTGAGAACAAGAAGAACTACATTCATATTTACTATGAACATCATTATTTATAACCTCCTCAACGTCTGGACTACATTTATATTCATTTTATATTGACATTGATGAATAAAGGAGAACACCAGACCCTGTCACCCTCTGGTGACCCTTAACCTTTGACCCTAGTGTTTCAGACTCGGTTGTTCTTTAAACGTTTCTTCTCCTAATTCGTGTGACTGCTGTATTTGCTGCTGTTGGATGTTAATGTGTTGCCATGGTGACCGTCTCAGGGTTCCCAGTACTGGAGGTTTGAAAACGGCGTGCTGGATGGAAACTACCCGAAGGTCATCCAGGTCGGCTTCGGTGGCCTTCGAGGTCAAATCACCGCCGCTCTGTCCGTGCCTCAGTTCCAGAGGAGGAGAGAGGCGGTCTACTTCTTCAAGAGAGGCGAGGCGACGCCCACGGGATTCATTTCCTCTTGTGAAACATTCATGATAGTGTGTGACTCCGAGCCGCCTGCCTCTCTCTGATTGGTTCTTTCCAGGTGGATCGGTGCAGAAATATTCATACCAGTTTGGCACGAGTCCAACGTGCGGCAGGAAAACCCAGCACGCCATTTACACTCGCAAGGCTCGCCACGCAGGTGAGAACACACACACACACACACACACACCTCCATGAACAACAACAGATTGACATAAACTCACCTTTTATTTAGCGTTCCCAGACATGAGTCATCCTTTAGTGGGGGGGGGGGGGGGGGGGTCAGCAGGTCAATCCTGTAAATACCTGAACTGGAGAAATGCAGCAGCTGTTTTTTACATACATTTGTGAATCTACACTATAATTCTAAAGTTTGGGGTCACCAGACAATTTAGTGATTTCCATGAAAACTCACTTTTATTTATCAATGAATATAAATGTAGTCCAGGAGGTTACTGTCGGACTGTTGAGGTTATAAATAATGATGTTCATAGTAAATATTAATGTAGTTCTTCTTGTGGCTCAAAGGAAGGCCAGTTCTACAGCTTCTACATTTCTACGTGACTCCAGACTTGTGACTGTGTATATTTTAAATGACATTAGGAGTGTATAACTCAGCATCTGGCCTCCAGTCTCTTTCCTCCAGCCGGCGGTGAGCATCAGGACCTCGTGGAAAGGCTTCCCGTCCTCCATCACGGCCGCCACCTCCGTGCCGAGCGCCTCGACTCCAGACGGATACAAATACTACGTGTTCTCCCGATGTGAGTCCCGAAGACGTTTCCTCTGAACGTCAGCGAGGAGTCGAGAAGCGTTTCTGTAGTTCAGCGTTCGAGTCTTATGGAGTCCATCGGCCTCGACGAGCCGGTTGCTAAAACCCCGTCACTGAAGCTCCGTCGTGTTTCTGCTTCTTCAAAAAGAACAAAACGTTGGAGGCAGCTGTGAAGGTCGTTCAGGGCGGTGACCCTTTACGTAAAGCTCAACGGAGGAACTGTTAAATATTTTATTAGAATGATACCGGCAGACTAGAACACTAGAACTGAAGATGAGTTTCAAAAATAAATATATATTTAAAAAAACATAAATCATAAATGAATATATATATATATATATATATATATAAAATAACAATAAATAAAGTATTAAAAAAAAAATTCAACTGTAAATAAAAAAAAATAAAAAAAATACAAATAAAATAAATAATTCCAGCTCTTGAAGATTTAAACCAAAAGCTGTCAATGTTCTTAAAACTCTGGAGGTCAGGACTATTGGAAGGTGCATAAGATTCTGTTTATCCCAAATTAATGTTCACTCAAAATTGAAACTGGCATAAACATGATCATTATTTGTTTATAGAAGTGCTTTTAAGTGATGTCGTCCTTTCATGCAGCTCTTTGTTTTCCCTGATCGAGTTGGTCTGTTGCTCTTTATTCTGTGTTTTACTATTTCATTCGTTCTGCCTCGATTCTCTGCAGAGAACTTTGTAAAAGCTGCTGTATGAATAAAGTTGTTATTATAAAACGTCCTAAATCCATAACTCTAAATGCTGATTGAATTCTTCCTGCAGCTCAATCCTTCAGCGTGAGGATGGACTCGGGGCGGCCCGCCGTCCCCAAAGCCAGAAGCAACGCGCCGCCGCGCAGCCGCGACTTCTTCAAGTGCTCAGCCAGGGCGTGAGGAAGAGGGCGTGAGGAAGAGGGCGTGACGGAGACATGAAGAGGGCGTGACCAAGAGGCCGTGATGAGGAAGAGGGCGTGATGATGAAGAGGGTGTGCTGAAGGAAATACAAGAGTTTGTCTTACAGCTTTTAAAGTTTATTACATTTTTTATAAAAACACTGGGGACATTCCAAAAAAATTAAAACAAAACAACAGGCGTCAGAACGAGTGATCATCATCATCATCCTCATCATCATCACTATATTTGAATTTGAACAGACGGGAAAACTTTTCCAGAGTTTCTCGACGCTCATCTGGCGAATCGTCGCCCGTGAACTCCTCGAGAAGGAAAGCCACCTGTGGGAGGAAAAGAGTCGAAACGTTTGAATGTAAAACAACGAATGTTTATCGTCTTGTCCTAAAAACATTAAACTGAATCACAACAACCAGACGTGTTTCACTGCTGCCGACTGGCGAAGGACGACGTCATCGTTTATCAACGAGAGTAAACGATGACGTCGTCGATTATTTAGAACTTCTCTGGCCCACAAAAGCATGCAGAGCGTCTCGCGACCACCAAACAGGAAGTGGATCGGCCGGCGCCGCGCTCAGACGCACCTCCTCTCTTCATGCGCCCCCCGCGGTGCTCCGGCCAGCGCTGCAGCTGACGGCTGGAGGCGGGGCGGGAGGACCGGGCCGGAGCGCTGCTGGTGTCTGGACACGGGCGGACAGGAAGTGAACGTGTTGACAGACAGGAAGTGAATGTATTGACAGACAGGAAGTGAACAGTGGCAGACAGGAAGTGAATGTATTGACAGACAGGAAGTGAACAGTGGCAGACAGGAAGTGAATGTATTGACAGACAGGAAGTGAACAGTGGCAGACAGGAAGTGAATGTATTGACAGACAGGAAGTGAACAGTGGCAGACAGGAAGTGAATGTATTGACAGACAGGAAGTGAATGTATTGACAGACAGGAAGTGAACAGTGGCAGACAGGAAGTGAACAGTGGCAGACAGGAAGTGAACAGTGGCAGACAGGAAGTGAACAGTGGCAGACAGGAAGTGGTCCTCTACCTGCAGAGCTGGAGGACGGCTCCTGGCTGGTGGAGGGGAGGCAGGCCGGCTGGTGGCCCGGGTCCTCAGAGTCCCCCTGAGAGACCGCCGGGTCCAACAGCACCTCAGCACTGGACCTGCAAACAACAACAACAACAACAACAACATCGATGCAGGAGAATTCAATTATAACAACTTTTCATAAAGCAGATCCTCTTATTAGTAAGATGACGGAGGACGCGACACGACGGAGACGTGACGTTCTTAGATCAACTCGTCTCCGTCTCTCGCCCTCGTCGTCTTAACGCGACTCCGCCGGTGGGAGAAGGGTTAATCCAGAGTCAGGTTGCCGTGGCGACCGAGCGTCGCCGAGTCTCACCGGTCGGCGTCGGGCTCCAGGAAGACGTCGTCCTCCGCGGCGCCGCCCGCTCCCGGGCCCGGCGTGGACGTGCTCACCATGGGAACCGACTGGGAGGCGTGGTCACCGGGGGCGTCGGACTGAGCCGCCTCCGAGAAGATGGTTACTGGAGGAGGAAGAAGAGGAAGAGGAGGAGGAGACAGGCGTAAGGTTGCGCTCCAGACATCGGACTCTTCCTCTGCGTCGGTCAGAAACTCGCCGTCTCACCTGGAGCCGACACCTGCGACGGCGTGGTGGGGACGGTGCGCCCGCCCGACTCCTCTTCGTGCGTCGCCAGGAACAACGGGCTTTCATACATGCCGAGGCCTGCAGACACCAGGGAGGGAATAGAAACGTCGGCGCCCCGCGGGGTAAGGCTCTCCTCCCGCTGCGGTCCACACGGAGGCCTCGTTTACCTCCGTGAGAGGCCAGCTGTCCCAGGTCCGAGGAAGAGGAGGAGCTGGTTTGAGGAACGTCGTCCGAGAGACCGAACCTGAAGCGAGGAACGCCGGCTACCTGGGGAGAACTGTCAGGAACAGGAAACAGTCAGTAAGGTAGAGACTCAGTCAGCGCAGCAGCAGGTAAAAACAAGACAAGACATTAAAAATAAATAAAACATTCATTATTTGTGGGTGTGTGTATATATATATATATATATATATATATATATATATATATATATATAAAACTTAATATTTTCAATAAAAATATATAAATAGTTGTTTTTAAAATAAAATGTTTTAAAAAAAATATATATAAACAATATTTAATGCTTTAAATATAAAATATATATAAATAATATGTAATGTTTTAAATAAATAAAAAATACATATATTAAATATATATACTATATATATATGACTAATTATTCCTATATATGATGGAGGAAACCGCTCTGGGGGTTTAATAGTCCTGAACCTTCCTCTTGAGGCAGCGATGCCCCTCCAGGTGCTACGGCTCGATATTCACTCTGAATAAAATGAAACGCTCCGCAGACGTCTGAGGGAACGTGGCAAGAGTCACGTTTACACATTGCTGAGACTCACTGGATCGTCTGGTCGAACCCGTCGGAGCGCTGCGGCAGCACCAGAGTCGGCGTGCTGGGAACCATCCGGTCGTCGTCATCAAAGAAGTGCTGAGGAAGAGGAGGAGACGACGGGAAGAGACGACAGGAAGCCTTGAATACAAAACTCAGGGAAAAACTGACACCCACGCAAATGACGTAACAAACGGACTCACGGAACTGACCGGCACCCCGGGGGTGAGCGTCGGGACTCTGCCGACCGACTGGCGGCGCACTGGGATACGCTGAGGAGTTCAGAATGTTTAAATATAAATATATATATATATATACAAATAAATATAGACAACACAATGTGAAGAGCAGAAACAGAACACTCAGAAGCCCTGAAGCTGGCCTGTGTTCCCTCGTACCTGAACCTGAGCGGGCGGCCCCAGCTCTGACGTCGGGGCGATGTTCAGGCGGGGGGGCAGCAGGTGTGTCGGTCTCCTTGGCGACTGAGGCAACCGGGAACCGGAGCTGCTGATTGGCTGCTCCGCAGCGTACGACGCCTCCATCGAGCCGTCGACTGGAGCGGAAACGACATTTAAACAAGAGCGGACGTTTCAGTTTTAAATGTTAAGATCAGCCCAAATTGTTCATAAAATACTTCTGGAATCTAAACGTTTTAGAGCTTTTGTAGGAAAAAAAGCGGGAATAAATTTGGAGCAGATAATGTATATTATTATATTATGTTAAAAATGTGTGTACTTAAACTAAAGATAACTACATATAATACATAATTAAATGTGAATTAAATTAATTTAAATAAAGATGAATGCATAATTAAATGTGAATTAAATTAATTTAAATAAAGATGAATAAATAAATAAATAAATAAATAAAGACAAATATATATAATAAATACCTCATTAAATATCAATTCAATTAATTTAAATAAAGATGAATACATAAATTGATAATTAAATGTGAATTTAAATAAATAAAGATAAATATATACAATAAATACATAATTAAATGTGAATAAAATAAAATAAATAAATATACATATTCAAATGTGAATTTAAATAAATAAGATAGATGACCACTATTGTATGCTTTTATGGTGGGATCCTCGTCGGTCTACTTAAAGTAGAGTTTAGGTCTAATGTTCTGAAGTCTAAGTTGTCAAAGAAGAGCAGCCCTGGTTGGAAAGGAGCTTTATTCTGGCACAAGGCGCCACTCATCCCGTCAGAGCAGACACCGCTTTACACGTAGAATTAATCGCCGTGACGACGGTTTACGGTCTGCGTGAGTTTGACGAGCGTTCCCGGATCTTACAGCCGGTCTGGGAGTCGGCCGGCCGCTGGGTGGAGTCGGACGCCCCCAGACTCTCCTCCGTCTCCGTGCCCGGGTCGGTGACGTCAGCGCCCTGAGCAGGAAACGGAGAGGGGGAGATTAAATGTACAAGACACGCACAGAGGGGAATGTTAAATATATAAGAAAAGCACAGAGGGGAATGTTAAATATATAAGAAAAGCACAGAGGGGCGATTAAATATATAATAGTGGTGAGAAAAGGAGATTTTAAACAAGTTCTGGAGGGCAAATAAAAAAGTTATGGGAAAAAAAATGTAATGAGGGAAAGGGAGGATGAAGAGTTCAGTAGAAGTGGAGGAAGCATGTTATGGGATCTCACACACACACACACACACACACACACACACACACACACACACACACACACACACACACACACACACACACACACACACACACACACACACACACACACACACACACACACACACACACACACACACACACACACACACACACACACACACACACACACACACACACACACACACACACACACACACACACACACCACACACACCACACACTTTTCCTTCAGAAAAGGCCAACTATAATATGAGTAAAACAAAACTGAACTTCAAGATAATTTTTTTATTAGAGAATCCACAGAGAAAAGATCTATTGCAACGCTTTGATTACCATTTAATTAAGAATCTGCATCAAAATGATTAAATATTAAATTAATTAAACTGTTTTTAATTGTTCTTGAGATTTAAATTAAACTAATAAGGGTCGCTGAATAATTTGAGTTTTATTTCCCAATAATTTAACGCCGTTGGTTTCTTCTATATAAAACTAAAAGATATTCCGTGATAATTTGTATTCATGTTTTTTTAACTTTCCATATTCTAAAACCTGGTGCCGACCCTCTGTCGTCTCGTGATGACATCACACCGTTATGACATCACCGTTTAGACAGCGACTCGTCCTCCGTGACACGGTAACATCGAAACACGCAGCGGTCAGGACAGGAAGTTACGACCCTGGAAGGAATGCAGCTGCAGCCAGACGGTGGAAACACTGAGTGTGTGAGAGCGGGAAATCTCACTGGAAGCGTGGGAAGGGTTAATACGGGGGGTGTGTGTGTGTGTGTGTGTGTGTGTGTGTGTGTGTGTGTGTGGCTCAAACCTCTGCTTCGTCTTCCTCGTAGGCCTCGTTGACGTCTCCGCTCCCCTCGTTGCTGTCTTCTCCTTCCTCCATCTCTCCGTCGTCTTCCTCCTCGTCCTCTTCGTCTTCCTCCTCCTCGTCTTCCTCCTCCTCTTCCTCTTCATAGTCCTACAAAAGATCAAAAATAATTAGTGGAACACTAGACATCTTAAAAATAAAAAAAGGCAATTCCCAGTTTACACTCTGCTTGATATAAAGTCCCTACCTGCTCCTCTTCTTCCTCCTCCTCCTCCTCCTCCTGTTCATCGTCACTCTCCGTGTCCGTCACTATGACGATGACCTCCTGCTGCAGCTGGTGAGGAGAGTCACTCTGGGTCAGGGTGACCTCTTGGTATATCATGATGGACTGGGAGGCTGAACCGTCGTCTCCCTCCTCCAGGACCGGGAAGTCCTCCGTCTGCAGAACAACGGAGACCGTGAGCACATAGAATAAATATATATATATATATATATATAAAATAATAATATATAAATAAATAATACATATTTATTAAATATATATATATAGACACAATATATATTTAATATATACATATATTAAATATACATATATATATAAAAAATATATACACATATTAAATATATATATATATATATATTCATAATAAATATATATACATTTATATTTAAATTATATATATATATAAATTAAATAATATTATATAAATAAATACATATATAGAAATGTATAAAATAATACATAATTATTAAATAAATATATATATATAGAAATGTATAAAATAATACATAATTATTAAATAAATATATATATATATATATATAGACACAATATATATTTAATATACACATTATATATATATATATATATATATATATATATATATATATATATATTCATAATATATATACATTTAATATAAATGTATTTTCTTTATCTATTTATTAGGTGCATTAGGTTTATATTTATTAGGTGATGGCCTACCTGGCTTGCTTCTGCTCCATCTTGACTGTCTGTTAGCACCACCGCCTCCGCCTCAGCACTGTCTTCCACCAGCACCTCCTCCTGAGGAGAACACACAGCACGGTCACGACTGGAGCGACTGCCGGCTTTCAGATTAATTAAAGAACCTGCCCCCCCCCTCACCTCTGGACCCACTCTCTGGATGATACGCAGCTTCTTGGGGATGGGCGCCCTGGCGCTGTCCTCCTGGGCGGCCTCCGTGTCGGTGACCATGGTGCCGGCGCCCTCCTCCTCCTCACGAGGCCTCTTGGACATGGAGGACATTCCTGGCGTTGCCGAAACTAAGGGATACGGCATTGTGAATGAATACTTTTTAAAATACACGCCACGACTAATGGAGGCTGAACCAGAAGACAAAGGGAACTCCATGAGGCTCATAGGAGACGTCACAAAAACACCAACACGCACGTTTCTGATCCCAACGATCCTCAACGCCAAAATAACAACAAGAAAACGGTTCCCACCAGTTCCAAACACCGAGGAGGACGTGGAGGGCCATTCCACTTGCGAGCTGGGCGTCGCCTCGATGACCACGGCCGGCGGCGGCTCCTGATTGGCCGGCTCCGCGTGGCTCACGCTCTGCTGCTGCGTGGGCTGGACGAACGCCGTGGTCTGCGTCTGCGTCTGCGTCCCCGTCAGCATGGCGCTGCTCAGCGCGGTCTGGACGTTGGGGCTGGCGGAGCGCACCGAGCCGCTGGCGCTGCCGTACACCGTCACGTGCTCCACCGGCGGGCCCTCAGTGGACTGCATGGCTGCAGGGGACACGGGTACTGCATCAACACACACACACACACACACACACACACACACACACACACACACACACACGGTCCTTCAAGTCTACACGGGGACGCACCTTCCTGGGTCTCCACCTGCGTGGTGGGCATGACGGTGGCGGTGGGGGTGGGGGTGGGGACGGTGGCCGGGGTGATCATGGGCCGGATGCTCGCCCTGGGGGTGGGCTTGTTGCCCGGGTTCACGGGCTGCTTGCTCGACGTCGCCACGGGCGTGGGCTTAATGTTGGCGGTGGGCGGCTCCGACGTGCTGGCGCTGATTGAGACATGAAGAACGAGCCGTAGCCGCGAGCGTCTCACACGAGAGACTTGAACCAGAACCACCGAGTGGACCGGAGAGGATCCCAGACCGGCCTGAAGATTTAGAACACGCCCCTTTCTCCAGCGGTTAGCTTACCTCCCCCTGTCTGCCGCCGGGGTCGTCTTCAGGCTGATCTGCCTCTGCTCGGTACTCCTCTGCTGCTCCTGGGTCTGAACGTCAGCACACAAACACAGTCTCCGTTCAGTTTCATCAACGATGTCACATGATATCCTTCCGATTCCGTATAATTAACCTTACCACGGAGAAGTTGTTACACGCGAGTATGCAGAGCATGCACCTAAATATATTAAATATGTATATATATATATATTTAATATATATACACATTTAAATATATATATTAAATATGTATATAATATATACATATATATATAAAATATATATATGTATATAATATATACATATATATATAAAATATATAGAAGTAAGTTAATGTTTATAGTGATGAAAAGTTGATTTCAGGTTGCCAACAAAAACAAACGTTGACATTATTTGCATCTTGACAACCTGTTTTTAACATATTCAGAGGAAAAAAGGAGGTTAACGTTCATCTTTTTAAGTCAACAGTTTGCATGTTCGTTTTAGAAACCCTGCACATTGTGCACGTGTGAAGCTCAACAGTATCTTTGTCTTTGGCCGCCAGTCCACAATGAACACACACCATGCCTCGACCCACCTTGCAGGGCCCGGCCTCCGGGGGCTCGTCCCTCTGCTCCTGCCTCTCCTGCTGACCCCTCAGGTCTCTCAGTTCCCTCTCCTGGCGACTCAGGCGACCCTCGTACTGAGACTTCAGAGCGCCCACTCGCACCTCCAGCTCCTCGCGCTGCTGCTTCAGCTCCTCGTTCTCTTTGTGCAGCTGCTCTTTGGAGCCTGGACACAAAGCATTTCAGTCCTCAGATCCAAATGAAAGCTGCCAGCGGGGATGTGCGGGTCCTCGGAATGTCCTGTGGACATAGACTGGCAATTTGGTGAGGATAGTCTGTGATTTGGAAGTTATGAGTCTTTACAAATTAGGCCACACCCCTTATATGTTCATTGGTCCATATCTGCTGAACGTAATGAGATATCAACAATCTTTAAAATACCTTTGATGAGATTGAACCAATGATGAAGCACAGATAGTTGTGTTTGAATCGGACCCATCGTTCAGGAGGCATTGGAAAAACGGTGTTTTTTACTTAGTTCAAAATGGCGGAAAATCTAAGTAGGCGGAGCTTATGTTCATCACTGACTTTTTTTGTAGAGCAGGTCCAAGTGGACATGTATGCCACATTTCAAGTAAATCAGTCATTGGTAGCAGAATGTGTGGGCTTTTGAACAGAAATACCTTCTAGGGGCGCTAGAGAGAATATATTCTTTTTAGCTAAATGAGGGACCCCAAAAAAGACCTGAAATGCATTTTAAATTTAACAACCTTTGGGTTATAAAAAAGGCCCCAAAATGGCAGAAATCCTTAGAGGACAATAAGCAGGGTTCTTACACATGTTGACCAGTGGATTTCCATGACTTTTCCAGGCCTGGAAATGACCTTTTTAAAATTCCATGACTTTTCCATGTTTTGCATGACCGTAAGAACCCTGAATAATAAAAACTCCTCGAACAACAACGCGGTCGCCACGAGGACCCTAACCCAGGAAAGAGGGCGAAGAGAAGCTGCAGTATCGCCTCTCACTTGTGAGCTGGTTGATCTTCTGCTTGGCGTAGACGATGGCCTTCCTGGTCTTGTCCTCCTTGTCGGTCATCTGCTGCCTCAGCGTTTCCTCGTGAGCCGCCTTGTCGTGCAGCTCCTGCCTCAGCCTGGCGAGCTCCGCCTGCAGCCGGGTGGCCTGCTCCTGGGCGCCACGGCCTTCAGTCTCACGCTCTGCAGCCGCCTGTCACGGGCCAGGAGGACACCATACTTATGTTTATAGACACACCTTTCAATGAAGATTACATTAAATGAATCATAAATACTCTCTCTCCATAGTTAATGTGTAATGACTATTCTCTGGTTAGTGAAGTCTCTCCATAGTGTGTAGAGGCCCATCTCCATGTTCTAGTGCTACATTGTGTTATCGCCTTAGAAGACGAGCGCAGGGGTAGAAAACCCTTTTTATCTGAGCGCAGCTGAAAACATTACATTACATGTCATTTAGCAGACGCTTTTATCCAAAGCGACTTACAATAAGTGCATTTCAACCTAGAGTACAAACTAAGAACAACAAGAATACAGAAAGTAACATTTCCTCAAACAAAAGTACCACAATAACATATTTATAGCCACTGAAGTGAAAATCTGTTTCAATCCAGATAGTCGGAAGCCGTTATGCTGTGAGAGCAGCTCCAGAACTGATGGAAGGTCTGAGCTCTAGTGCTGGTGTAGCGGGAGGCGCTCTGGAGGTGGACCTTGCTGCTGGCCTCCAGCTGCCCCTCCAGCTCTCGGGCCTTGGCCTCCGCCTGGCTCACAGCGTCTCGGAGGCCCTGCAGCTCCTGGGCCGAGGCCTGGCGAGCCTCTTCTTCTTGGGACGGAGCCGCCGCCGCCTCGGCCACCAACTGAGGGTGGGAAGAATGATGCTCAAACATAACACCCTTCAAGTACTTTTCTGGGACTTTCCCAGAACCTTTTAACGACTTTTCTACAGATTTGTGATGACTTTTTAAACAACTTTTCTACGACTTTAACTAATTTTCCGTGACTTTTCCACACATTTTTTATAACTTTTCCCATAACTTTTCTACGACTTGGGACTTTTTTTAAACAACTTCAACTCATTTTGAATGAGTTTTCTAAGATTTTTTATAACTTTTCCATAACTTTTCTACGACTTGTGATTTTTTTTACAACTTTACAAAACATTTTTAATGACTTTTCCGTGATTTTTCCATGACCTTATGAACCCTAAACAGACAGTTCGATAACGTTCGATATGAAGACTGAAGACCGAGTGCTCACCTTGTCGTGTTCCAACTTGAGTTCATCGTACTGCGTCTTGTAGCGGCGTCCAATCTTCTTCACCTGAGTGATGGTCTTCACTTTCTCTTGGAGTTCCTGGTTCCTGGTTTCCGCTTCCTTCTTCAGCTTGTTCCTCTCCTCGGTTATCTTACTCATATTCTGCATCTGGCTTTGCAGAGATGTCGTAAGATTATTGGTCCTTAAAACAGAAATTAAAGGAGATTGTGAAAATTTATGCTGAAGCGACGTAGAAACTATGCCCCAAACCCCCCATATACCGATACCCCCTATATACAGATACCCACTAGATACAGATACCCCCCCACTGTATACCGATACCCCCTATATACAGATACCCACTATATAGATACCCCCTATATACAGATACCCACTAGATACAGATACCCCCCCACTGTATACCGATACCCCCTATATACAGATACCCACTATATAGATACCCACTATATACAGATACCCACTATATAGATACCCATTATATACAGATACCCACTATATACAGATACCCACTATATACAGATACCCACTATATACAGATACCCCCCACTGTATACCGATACCCCCTATATACAGATACCCCCCCACTGTATACAGATACCCACTGTATACAGATACCCACTATATAGATACCCACTATATACAGATACCCCCTATATAGATACCCACTATATACAGATACCCACTATATACAGATACCCCCCACTGTATACCGATACCCCCTATATAGATACCCACTATATACAGATACCCACTATATAGATACCCACTATATACAGATACCCCTATATAGATACCCACTATATACAGATACCCACTATATACAGATACCCCCCACTGTATACCGATACCCCCTATATAGATACCCACTATATACAGATACCCACTATATAGATACCCCCTATATAGATACCCACTATATACAGATACCCACTATATAGATACCCACTATATACAGATACCCACTATATACAGATACCCACTATATACAGATACCCCTATATAGATACCCACTATATACAGATACCCACTATATAGATACCCACTATATACAGATACCCACTATATACAGATACCCCCCCCCACTGTATACCGATACCCCTATATACAGATACCCACTATATACAGATACCCACTATATACAGATACCCATACCCACTATACAGATACCCCCCACTGTATACAGATACCCATTATATACAGATACCCACTATATACAGATACCCACTATATACAGATACCCCCTATATACAGATACCCACTATATACAGATACCCACTATATACAGATACCCACCCCCCCACTGTATACCGATACCCCCTATATAGATACCCACTATATACAGATACCCACTATACTATATAGATACCCCCTATATAGATACCCCCTATATAGATACCCACTATATACAGATACCCACTATATACAGATACCCACTATATACAGATACCCACTATATACAGATACCCCTATATACAGATACCCACTATATACAGATACCCCCCACTGTATACAGATACCCACTGTATACAGATACCCCCACTGTATAGATACCCCTATATAGATACCCACTATATAGATACCCACTATATAGATACCCACTATATAGATACCCCTATATAGATACCCTATATAGATACCCGCTATATAGATACCCACTATATACAGATACCCACTATATACAGATACCCACTATATACAGATACCCACTATATACAGATACCCCCCCACTGTATACAGATACCCACTGTATACAGATACCCCCCCCCCACTGTATACCGATACCCCCTATATAGATACCCACTATATACAGATACCCACTATATAGATACCCCCTATATAGATACCCACTATATACAGATACCCACTATATAGATACCCCCTATATAGATACCCCCTATATAGATACCCACTATATACAGATACCCACTATATACAGATACCCACTATATACAGATACCCCTATATACAGATACCCACTATATACAGATACCCCCCCACTGTATACAGATACCCACTGTATACAGATACCCCCCCACTATATACAGATACCCACTATATACAGATACCCACTATATACAGATACCCACTATATACAGATACCCCCTATATACAGATACCCACTGTATACAGATACCCCCCACTGTATACAGATACCCACTATATAGACACCCACTATATACCGATACCCCCTATATACAGATACCCCCACTGTATACAGATACCCACTGTATACAGATACCCACTATATAGATACCCACTATATACAGATACCCCCCCACTGTATACCGATACCCCTATATACAGATACCCCCCACTGTATACAGATACCCACTATCCACTGTATACAGATACCCACTATATAGATACCCATTATATACAGATACCCACTATATAGATACCCACTATATACAGATACCCCCCACTGTATACAGATACCCACTGTATAGATACCCACTATATACAGATACCCCCCCCCTATATACAGATAAACAACAATGTGTGCACTGGTTTCAGCCTACTAGCCAATCCTATCATTTAATGTCTGGATATATATACAAATAAAAACACAGATATATATATATATATATATATATATATACACGCATGTGTGGTGACCTCTTTATTTATTTGTATGCATTTATTCCCCTGCTCCCCGAGGTGGGCGTACCAGTGAGTTAGTTTATGAGCAAAAAGATGAAGAACAATGGAAATATCAGTTAAAGTACATGTTTACTATGTTTTGTACCGTCAATATAAAAAATACCTTAAAAAAGAAAGAACCGGTATGGTCCAATACGGATAAAACGTTAACCCTTCCAACGCCTCACCTGGCCACCTCTGCTTTGAGCCGGGTGCTCTCCTCCGTGAGCTGCAGGATGCGCTTCAGGTTGGCCTCCTTCTCAGAGTGCAGACGCTTGTACTCCTCGGGGTCCGAATCCTTTTGCTGGCTCACCAAATGCTAAAATAATGAGGGAAAAAGTAAAGAAAATGATAAAACGTGAGGCATGAATAGTCTCCTCTGCGTGTCCACGCCGTTGAGCATCGCCCCACCCACCTGGGTCCGAGCCTTCCAGCGCTTGATCTCCTCCTCGAGGATCTTCTTCTCCGCCTGCAGCATGCCGCTCTTCTCGCTCAGCTCGGAGTTGGCCTGCTGCAGCGGCATGATGTCCGACTCTAGCTTTTGTACCTGAAGTGTACAGACGACGAGTTGAAAGCTACTCGGGAATACTTTTTGAACAATGTAGTGCTTTTAAAAGTGACAAAAAAAAACTAAAAGGAGATTATAGGAGCATATCAAACTACGTCATTGGCGGAGACGCAGCAGATACCTTAGCTTGTGTTTGGTGCAGCTCTTGCTCCATCTTGTCCCTCTCCTCTCGCAGCATCTTGTTGGTCTCCATCAGGATACTCATCGTCTCGGTCTTCTTCATCAGCTCGTCGTGCTGAGCCAGCGTCTTCGCCGTCACCTGATGGGATTAAGCGTCGGGCCTCCAGTCACACGCGGCACCTCCAGGAATGATTCTTAGAGGTCCGGTTGGACTCCTCAAGTAATCAGTTCTTGTCCAGAAATAAAATCTCAATCTGGAGTTGTAATAAGACCTTCCAGGTGTGACCAAAGACAACCCACCTGCATCCTCTCCTTCGCAGCGCTCAAGCTGTCCTGCACCTCCTTCAGCTCTCGCTCCAGATGCTCCACCCGCAGACGGTGACGCAGACTCTCCCCTTGGGCGACCTCGAAGCGAGACTCAGAAATCTCTTTCTCTCGACGCACAAACCTTCCATGATGACAAACAAAAACCAGGACGTCAAAAGACGGCGTGGAGAAGGTGGGAGGACAGGAGCGAGACCACCGGGCTCCTCGACCGTCATTTGGCATCGACGAGTCGCTACCTGAGGATCTCCAGGACCTGGTCTTGAGACTTGCCCTCCTCGGTCAGGGAGACGTTCAACGGACTCTCGCTGACCGCCTGCTGCAACTTGTCGGCCATCTTGCTGCTCATGGTCTGGATCTGCTCGTGCAGGAGGGTGTTCTGCCTCTGCAGCTCCTCGTAGCGGATCTCCATCTTCGACATCTCCTCCTGGAATGCGAGCGAAGATATTAGTGAAAGAATTGCTTCAGAAAAGTTTGTTTTTAATACCACGAAACCAAATTAAAATCAAATGCTCCTGAATTATTTTTTCTTTAACAGTAAATTTGCTAATTTATATATTTATAATTTTAATTATTTGAATATAAAAATACATTTCTTGATCATTTATATATATCTTTTAAATATAAATCTAATTATATTTTATATATATATAAATAAAATAATATTTAAATATATGTATAAAATCTAAATATTTAGATTTTATATATATATATATAATTAAATATTATTTTATTAATATATATATTAAATATAATTATTTATATTTAAAAGATATATAAATGATCAAGAAATGATATTAAATATATATATATATATTATATATAATTATTCTTATATATTTTTTATTTTATTTTGTGGAATCTATTTATACAAAAAATATATACAAAAAGTAATAATATATATAATATCAGTGTTCCCCTACTATTGGAACAACGTCATATTTCTGGCGGTGCGCCGTCCTGGAGCTCAGCTGCGAGCCGTCGACAGAGCGCGCTGTAAACGGAGCTATGCTGGACGAGCATGCTCTCACCTTCAGGAGCTTCTCCTGCTCCTCCCAGGAGACCCGGGCCTCCAGCAGCTCGGCGCCGACCCGCTGGGCTCTCTCGTCCAGCTGGTGTCGGAGCGCCGCGGCCTGCGCGGCCTGAGCCGTGGCGGCCTGCAGGGCCGTCACGTCGGCCGCGTGCAGGATCATCTCACGCTCGTACTTGTCTTGCGCTTCAAACGCCAGCTTAGCCTGAGGAACGGGGAAAGACGAGTTGACGGAGTCGAGTAATGTCCTCGAAGTGCAGAGGCAATTAATTACTGGAGCGGAACTAACTTATTGGAATGAGCTTATTCTACTTAAATAAATAAAAGAAGGTGGTCCTGGAATTTGCTAGTTGGAAAACCGGACGAATACATTTCAGTGTTTTCAGCGCCTGACGCTCCAGGACGTCGGGTTGAAAGTTATTCTAGATGTCGGAGGTATAGAACTGACAGGTGTTGCATGTTCCAACAGGTTATCAGATCAACAGGGAGACGTTTAATTGTCATGAAATAAAAAGACGTAAAATAATGAACCTCTGGGCTTAATAAAAAACACTTATTTTAAAATACACAAGTACAGAGCAATATTTTAAAAAAGCCACACTATTTTAAATACTATGGGTATTGGGGGTCAGGTCAGCCGGTCTGTCTTCCATCAGCAGGTTAGAGGTTCGATCCCCGCCCTAAGTTAATGTGTCCTTAAGGAAGACACTTAACCCCGACTTGCTCCCTGATTTGAGGACCTTAAAAACCCTATCGTGCAAAAATGTGGAGGCTTGTGCAAGTTTCCTTTATATTTCATAAGAGGAACCAAATGTGAGTCGAACAGCAGATTTTAGGTATTTTCACGGTGAATTAAAAGTGATCATAGTCATTCTTCCCCCTCGCCGTCTCACTACTCAACAATAACTCCCTGTAGAATATACATATATACATCTATCACTGCACTTCCTGCACTCCTGCTTCACAGCTACTGTACATAGCATTGTATATACTGGAAGTCACTTATAGAAAAAGAAAAATACCTCTGTACTGTACTGCACTGTTCTTGTTGTTGTTTTTGTGTTGTGTGTTGCGTCATGTTTTTGTCTTGTTTTGTGTTGTAAAGTAAAATCTATGTAACACTGAACCAAGAAAAAAATCCTTGTTTGTGCAAACTTACTTGGCAAATAAAAAACGATTCTGATTCTGATATTCCTCTGAGGGATGTTGACAGTTAAAAGGTTAACCAACAATAAACATTTTGACGGATTAATGCTATTAGTTAAAGCCTTTAAAATGAATATTAACATGCAAAAAGATGAACAAAGTATGAATTGATAGCTGGTCCGTCCTCAAGGCCCCCGTCATGGAGAGAGGAGGGAGGCTCGGCCATCCTCATTCCTCACCTGCTCCCGGCTGTCCTGCAGCGCCTGCTGCTGCTGGGCTTCAGCCACGGCGACCTGCTGCAGCGCCGCCTGGTGGTCGGCCTGAGCGCCGCAGAGACTCCTCCTCAGGCTGCTCATCTGACGGACACAAGACGAGCACAACGTCGTCGTTACTTCTGTTGAGCCGCCAGCGGCGCTCGGCGGGAGCTGCAGCGCACCTGCTCCTCCAGGGAGGCCAGGGCTCTCTTCTTCTGTTCCTCCGTGGAGAGTTTGTCCTTCTCCGCCTCCAGCAGCTTCTCCTCCAGCCGGCTGTGCTGCCGCTCCGCCTCCTTCATGCGAGCCTCGATGGACGAGCGCGCCTGCTCCGTTACCTGCCGATCACAGACATGGAAGCGGAGCTTAATGGTAGAAAGTGCATTGGGACAAATAGACGTTATCTCTTGAACTTCTCGTGGTTGTCGTCGATGTCGTCAGGGCGAGTCTGGCTTCGTGCGCACCTGTTTCTCTTTGTCCAGGGACTCCTCCAGGCTCTGGCCCATGGCCCGGTACTGATCCACGCTGGCCGTGGCCACCCGGAGGCTCTCCGCCAGCTCCTCCGACCGGGACTCGGCGAGCCGCAGGCGGCCCTGCAGGTCCTCGCGGTCGTGATCCGACCCCGACATCAGGCCTGGAGGAGGAGGAGGAGGAGGAGGAGGAGGAGGAGGAGGAGGAGGAGGAGGATGAGGAGAAGAAGATGGATAAGAAAAAGGATGAAGAAGGATGAGAAGAAGAAGAGGGAAGAGGATGAGGAGAAGATGGATAAGAAGAAGGATGAAGATGAAGGAAGAAGAGAAGCAGAAGGATGAAGAAGGATAGGGAGAAGAAGGAAGAAGATGAGCAGAAGGATGAGAAGAAGAAGGGTAAGAAGGAAGAGGAGGAGAAGAGGAAGAGGAGCAGAAGGATGAGAAGAAGATGGATAAGAAGAAGGATAAGGAAGAGAAGATGAAGAAGAGGAGCAGAAAGATGAAGAAGAAGGAGAGGAAGAAGAAGAGCAGAAGGATGAGAAGAAGAAGGGTAAGAAGGAAGAGGAGGAGAAGAGGAAGAGGAGCAGAAGGATGAGGAGGAGAAGAAGGAGGAATCAGAATCAGAAATGTGAACGCGTTACTGGAAGCTCGTCGGCGGTGAGGGACTGATCCCAGTGGGAGGAGTCTCACAGTTCAACATGTTTTCGGGGTTTTAAGCAGAAGCCATGTCCTAATATCTAAAGACCTCTCCTCTTGAACTGAGACGCGGAGCTGCAGAGAATAAACAGCCTCAGTTATTTTGTTCGACCGGTTTCGTGGAAAACTAAAACTGCGTCAGGTTTGTAAAATTATACATTTATCTTTTTACGTCTTATTAACCTCCGAGAAAAAACATGCCGACGGGCATTTTAATGAGAATTGTCGTGCGCAATAACTCCTCAGACGGACTTTACGAGAAGCCGTAAACAATTTAACTTTCTGATGTCGTCACCGAGGAGCGCTCTGCTCGTATGCGTGCGGCGTTCGTTTAACACCAGCACGCGTATGGATTCCTCTTCACGTGGTTCTGAGCGCGTCTCCGTACCTCTGCTGCTGGGCGTGGGGGGGGAGCTCAGGCTGCGGCGCCGCTCGCTGCTGCCCAGCTGCAGCCGGAGGGCGTTGAGCTCCAGCTCGGCGCCGCTCAGCAGCTCTTTGGTTCTCTGGTGGGTCGGAAGCTGCAGCTCCAGCTGCCTCTTGGCCTCCATCAGCTGGACCTGGGGACGTTGAGAAGAGGAAACGGTTCAATCCGGTTGCTCCCGTGTCTGGGTTTAAAAGCGTCGGCTTAGCACCCTGAAGTATGTTACGTCATATCTGACCGATCTAATACAACCGTGTCCATTACTTATGATTTACTTAGAATGTGTGATCAAGGTTAATTCATGTGTTGTTGCTTTATTTGAGGAAGTTGTTCACGTGAGCAGATACTAACTGACGGGAGGAAAGTGCTTGTTGTCCCTTTTGGAAGAGAGCACTGTCTCTTTAAGAGAGGAGCTCTGCTGTCTCTTTAAGAGAGGAGCTCTGCTGTCTCTTTAAGAGAGGAGCTCTGCTGTCTCTTTAAGAGAGGAGCTCTGCTGTCTCTTTAAGAGAGGAGCGCAGCATCCTTAAGAGAGCGGCCCTGCCTCTTTAAGAGGAGCACTGCCTCTTTAAGAGACTTGTTCTTGTCATTTTAAGGTGCAACATTTGCTTCAAGTGGGCTGCGTGTTCAGGACCTTTGAACAACAACCAGGTCGGACATGATTGAGGAGGAACACCGTTGCTGGGCAACCAGTCAATGTCCCGCTTACTTCCTGGTTCCTGCTCAGCAGGTGGCGCTGCTCCACCTCGTGCTCCAGCCTCTTCTGCAGCTGGGAGATCTCTCGCTCCTGCTTCTCCACCTGGCCGTTCAGACGCCGGTGCGCCTCGGCCTCCGAGCGCTCGAGAGTGGCCTGGAAGGAGGCAGCCGTTAGCGCGTGAACCGCGCGTGTGTGTGCGTGTGTGTGTGTGAGATCCAACGTCGTGCCTCTAGAGCACCTGAATGGCCTGGAGGTTGGTCATCAGCAGGCTCTGGCTCTGCTGGTGGCTCAGGATGGACTCCCTCTCCTGGTTCAGCTGCGCCTCCACGAGCTTCAGCAGGTCCCTCTCCTTGCGGAGACTCTCGGCGCGGCCCTACGCAGGAACCCAGACGCCACGTCACACACGCTCCATCCGCTTTTCCATGACTTTTAACCACATTTCCATGACCAAACTGAAATCTCGGTGTATACATGAAAGTGAGAACATTTAGTATTTAAGCATACAGTATACCTTAGATGAGACAATAGTTTGATTTAAAAAAATAAACATTCATATACAAGTTTATTCTTATAAACATTTATATAACTCGTTATTCTTTTAATCAAACTATTGTCCTCTATGTGCAAATACATCTGTTGGCCTGTAAATAGTGGTTCAGGCTCGGTCCTATATTAATTATTTGAAACTCGACGCAAATGAACAAGTGAATATAACAAATTTCCATGACTTTTCCAAAACTTTTGTTAATTAATTTTTTTCCATGACTTTTCCAGGCCTGGAAATTACCATTTTAAAATTCCATGATTTTTCCAGGTTTTCCATGACCGTACGAACCCGGTCCATCTCCACCACGACGGAACGCAAAGATCTCCAGTGCGTATTGAAATACGACGAATGACAAACCTCCGCCATGGCGAGCTTCTCTCGGGCCGCCTTCAGATCCTCGGTCAGAGCGAGGCCGGTCTGCTCGTGCCTCTGTGCGGCGGCCGCCATCTTCTGGCCTTTCTCTCGGAGGGAAGCGATCTCCTTCCTGTAGCGCTCCACGTTGTCCTGGAGCATCTCGTACCTGATGTGGAGACATTCAATTTAGTGGCCCATGTTCACGCATTCATTTATTAATTTATTTATGATATTTATATAAAATAAATAAATATTTTTAAAATGATACATAAATATATATTTATTCATTATATACAAACTTTTTTTAATAGACAAACTTTAAAACCATTTTATAATTTTTTATAAAGTTTATATATAATTTTGCATATATTAAATATATATATATATATATTTGTAAACTATTTATATATATTTTAAATATGCTATATTTCTTTTATATATACAAATATACATTATATTTTAATATATATATTTTTTTCTTTTCTTTACATACATATACACACACACACACACATATATATATATATATATATATATATATATATATATATATATATATATATATATATACATCATTTTTTTAACATTAAGTTTTTAGTAAACCAGAAGCCGGTTCCTTAAACTGACTTACCTCTTGGAGGCAAACTCCAGCTGTGTGGAGATCTTGGCGTTCTGGGCGTGGAGGTCGGAGAGCTGCTCCTGGAGCTTCTCGCTCTGCTCCGCCGTGGCCTTGGCACACTCCGCACGCTCCTTCTTGTAGGCAGAAAACACTTCTTGCAACTGCAATCAGACAGAAGAGTTTAGATATTATCGTCTGAAATACCTTTGAGGGACAACTAAGAGGTTACTACTACTACTGAACCACTGAATTATATCTGTAGATGACCTTTCAGAAAAGAACCATATAAAACTAATTTGTTGTCGGTTTATTTATAAACATAGGTTCAGATTATTTGGGGCACATCATTCACTTACTTGTCGTTTATATTGTCAGGGTTCTTACACATTTTGACCGATGGATTTCCAGGACTTTAAACCAAATGTCCATGACTCGGTATAAACATGAACATTTTTTTAAATGGTGCGTATTAAGAGCGTACGCCGGCTTATATTTTGAGCGTCTTTATTTAAAAAAACATCAAATATTTCAAACTTGGTGTAAATGAACACGTGATAACACATTTTCATGACTTTTCCCAAACTTTTATGATTTACGTTTTTTATATGACTTTTCCAGGTTTTCCATGACCGTACGAACCCTGTATTGTACATACATGTTGCTATTCTGCTGTCTTCAATGTCTTTTTTATATATATATATATTATATATATATATATATATATATTCATGCTGTTATTTGTAAATGACATGCATGAAGAGAGCGTACAGTTAACAGGTCAAATGCCATGCATGTTCACATGGCAAATAAATTTAATTCTGATTAAGCAAACGTCAATCTGTCAAAATAGCCACATCGCCATCTAGTGGCAGACACGGGAACAAACGAGCCAAGTTCTTAAACAATCACATGAATACAGATCACCTCCTCGTAACTACAGGATGTACCGACTGCCGCATGGCCGAGATCAATACTCTTATTCCGACTCATCTCCAATGTTCCCTCACCTGTTGCAAAGCCGCCTTGGCCTCCAGGGCGTCTGAGGACTCCTTCCCCATGGACACGAGGGAGGTGGGCGTTCCCGCGGTGGGGACGGCTGCAGGCGAGCGCCGGGGGGTGGAGGTCAGGGTGAACTCCTCGGGCTGTGCACCTGGAAAAAAGGAAAAATCCAACGTTAAATTGCTCGAAGCGGCTAAACGTGCGGCGTACATGACGTAAAGGCGGCGATGCGCTGCCGGTTACCCTGCTGGGGGAAGCCGACCCCGGTGGCCTGAGCCAGCAGCAGCCGGTACAAGTCCCTCTGCCTCACGATGGACTCGGTGACCTTCACCTGCTCGCCGCGCTGCTCGTTCAGGGTCTCCAGCTCCAGCTTGGCTTGGTCGAAGCGCTGCTCCAGTTCACCACGTCTGGGGAAAAGGTCATTTAGCTCGACGTCTTTAGGTTCTTGTGATAATAAGATTCATGGATCCAAACACATATTTGGGTTTTTAAATACTTTTTCTTTCCCCAGTCTCTGATTGTGGATCGTGCTCAAAAAGTTCAGTTTGTTTACGGCAAGAAACCAAATTCCCATCGCGACGTACTTGTCGCCCGAGGCCTCGAGCTCCTCCTTCTCCTGGGCGGCGCTGAGCTCCCTGAGGGCCGCCAGGAGGCGCTGGTTCTGCTTCTGGAGCTCCTCCACGCCGCGGAAGGTCACCAGGTGTTGGCTGATCACCTCCGACGTGCTGCTGACGTCGGCCGAGCTCACCTCCTCCTCCTCCTGCATCACGTAGTTCCCGCGAGCCTCTTCCAGCTCGATCAGCAGCACACGCACCTGTTGAGCCATGTCCCCCAGCTGCAGCTCGGCCCTCTGGTTGTCCCTCTCCAGGACGGAGGAGCGCTTGTTGGCTTCGTCGGCTTCCTTCTGCAGACGATGCACCTCCTGGAGCCAGAACGGTTACTTGTGTATTTATACATTGTGCAAACCATAAAACCTGTGGAGTGCCACAACTAAACTAAATCCAACTGCAACGCGTTGCTCACCTTCACAGCCTGCTCCAGCTTGGCGGACAGACTGACCACCGACTTCTGCATGCGCTCGTGCTCGTCCCGCTGCCGCTTGAGGATGGGCGCTTTGGCCTCCACCTCCTGCACGATGTCGTCCAGGTACTTGTTGGCGCGCTTGTTCTCCAGCCGCTCCAACTGCAGCTGCTCCTGGCTCTCCACGTAGGCCGTGTACAGCTGCAGAACGCACAGTCACGCCTCGGGTCAGAACACGGGCAGAAAGAGGGGCGGGGAGCCGAGGGGACGCTCGACAACCAGCAGGAACGTGTCTCTCTTACAGGTTTTCCGTGACCGTATGAACCCGGAGATCCGGAACCGTCCCATAATGGTTGACGTTCCATACGCTGCATCACATCACATGGGAACGCCACCGTGGGAGTCCGTTGGCCCATCATCACTCCCACGCGCTCAGACCCGTGATGGAATACTCAGAGGGTCGTAATAGAGTCATGCTGGTGTTTAGATCCCGTACCTCCGTCAGCTTCATGCCGGGCTTTATCTTGGACACAGTCGCCGCCGTCGGGGACATCGTGGTCATTTGCTCCTCTGCGATCAGAGACGTGACGCCAAGAGGGCCTGGGTGTAAAGAGAGGAGATCACAGGTCATTTATTTAAATAAACAATAGACCCACCTCAGACTACTGGCCAAACCATCGTCATTTAATGTCTCCATATATTGTATTGGGGGATGACTGTATTTACTCTGTAGAGTGATGCAGGTGTGTCTACACACAGGTGTACAGGATAGATAAATAAATATATAAATAATATATAAATATAATTAAAATATATATATAAAAATATATAATTAAAATATATATTTTAATAAATATAAATAATAAAAAATATATATTATATGTATATATATGAATATAAATATACATATAATACAATTTTTTTTTTTTTTTTATATATATGCACACACACACAAACGTCTGGCTCGGTGAAATGAGGCGACCTCTTTTTATTTGTTTGTATTTATCTCCTGTTCCTCGAGGTAAGTGTCTCAGTGGGTTAGTTTAAGTGAGCAAAAAGATGAACATGCAGGTGTGTCTCCACACAGGTGTACAGGAAGAGAGCGTGTCTATGTACACGTGTACAAAGAGAGGTGACAAACAAACCTCTGAGTTTGGAGCTGGACAGCAGCTCGTTGGCGTCGTCCAGCTCCTTCTCCAGAGCGCCGACCCTCTCCTTCAGCGCCGCCACGCTCTGGTCCGTGGCGCCGTTCATCTCCTGCAGCGTCTCCTCCAGGGCCTTGTTGGCTGTGAAGATTCAGCAGATCAAATGTCAGGAGACTCGAATACAAACTCAACCATGAGATGAGCAAACAAGCATTTCAGACTTTCTTTCTAGGAAGAAACGAATAGCTAAAGTAGTGAGAGCGGTCGTGCGGTCACCTTCTCCGGCGTCCTTCAGCAGCTTGTGCAGCTCCTCCACGGCGCCGCTCAGCTCGGCACTCTTTGCCTCAGAATCCGCCGACGCTCCCTGAAGGCACCACGACAACAAAAGGATGGAGTCAACTTAGAAATACGGTGAATCACTTCAGTAGAAAGAGCACTGTAATGGCCATTTGTCGTCCCAAATCAAACATAAATCTAATTCAAACGCCACTGATGCTCGTGGGTTTTGGTGTTGACGCACGCAAAAGAAAGTAATGTCCATCTTCGTCCGTTAATGTTCATTTAATTTCTAAACCCCAAAAAAAGAACAAACAAAATGTTGACACTTCCTCTCTGTGCTGTGCGTGTGGTAAAAAACATTGGCCACCCTGGTGCATGCAACTATCATAAGAAACAACTAACGTATCAAAACATAACCTACATAAACAATGAATAATCAATATTACTTTACAATAAAACCTAAATACAAATGTCAAATTAAATAGCTCCAACAAGGACCGTTACAGACACAGGAGTAAACATGAGGCATTTATGTCGTCTTCCAGGACTAATTAAATGCCACAACTCAAATTTAAACTCCGTAAATAAGTCAACAGTTAAAGTGACGCTGGTATATTCTGGAAATTCTGGAAACGATGGAGGAAAAACTGATTCATTCATTAATTCCTGTGAATAAATGCTGTGCGGTTCCTCGTCCGTCACATCGACATGAAGGCAGCTTCCCAAACACGTCTGTTTCTTAAATTAACTCACGCATGTCTCTTAACGTATAGTTTATTTTAACTCGCTTTGTTCTGTGTGTTTTTCTTTGTAACTACGGGTTTCTCATGTCGCTGCCCGTCTTGTCCAGGTCACTCTCAAAAAGAGATTTTAATCTCAAAGGTTTCACCTGGTTTAATAATAATTAATGAGCTAATAAGAACAAACCTTGTATAGATTGGAAAGCTTGATGTTGGCGTTCAGCTCGTTTCTGAACTTCTCCTCCACGGTGGCTTGTTGTTCTTTGGCCTAGAGTGAGCAAAGAAGAGGTGTCACACACACACTAATAAGAATACACAATACATGGGCTCGGCTGTGAGGAATACCACAACGTACTTCTTTCAATGAGCCGATCAGGTCCTCGCTGCGTTTCTGAAGGTTCTCGTTTGAAGTCTTGAACGCGGCCACTTGGTCTTGGAGTCGGTTCAACTTAAGGCACAAAGAAAAAGAACAAATAAGTAATTATGATGAAATCATTCAGAAATGAAGTGCTTCTCATAAAGCATCCACACGGTACAGCACATGTTGACCGTAGGTCCACAACTATTGTCCCGTAGAGCGTTGACACGACGTCCAGATCATCTCATTTGTGGTCGAATTTAAACGAACAAAGAGAATTCCAAAGCATACAGTTTATAACCTTAAAGGACCCAAATGAATGAGAGACAATAGTTTGATTAAAAGAATAAACTGCAAGTACAAAAAGAGCCCATGTCAGCTTATCTTCAGAGCCTCTTTCTTTTAAAAGCACGTTAACCATTTAAAACTCAGCGTACATAAACATATGAATACAACACATTTACATGACTTTTTCCAGTTTTTTCTCCCATGACTTTTCCAGGTTCTCCGTGGACGTAGAACCCTGAATAGAACCCGTGTGTGTGAATGAAGAGGAGCCACGCGCACCTCGTCCTCCTTGTTCTCCAGCTTGCATTTCAGCTCCAGGAGCTCGTTGCCCTTCTGCCGGGAGAGGGCCAGCAGCTCCTCGCTCTTCGCCTGCAGCTCGCGGTTCAGCCAAGTGGTCTGGTTGTTCAGCAGCTCCTTCTCCTGGTTCATACGCTTCTCCTTGTACTGCAAACCACCAGCACCTCATTTAGCCACTCGGGTTACGGGTTGCACCGGACACACGTGTGCAGTTTAGTAGTCGGTAATAATTGTGTACAAAGTAACTTCCACTATGAATTAATCTGATAAAGATATCGATGAAATATACAATATGAGATCGCTCACTTTGATGTTGACTTCAGCCGATTCAAGTTCATCCAACTTCATCTGGAGGGCCATCTTGGAGGTGTTGACCTCCACCATCTTGTCGTTGAGCTGCCTGAAGTCATCTGGGGAAGCAGCAGAACAAACACTTGTAGTAAACCATAATAGAACATGGACAAAAATCTGTTGATAAATGTTTTTAGACTAATTATTTTGTCCATACCATTTAAATGCTCAACTTCCAAGGACCTCCTCTCCAGAGTTCGCACAAGTTCTCGCTTTTCGGTCTCCAGTTGTTCTTTGGCCTTTGCCAGCAAAATCTTTTTTTTTAAAGAAAGAAAGAAAAAGCACATTAACGTAGTGATAGTTTACAGATTAACTGCAATCTGCAGATCATATCTTGCTTTTTGTGCATCAATGTAACCCAAAGTTAAACAATTTCGCCAAAACCCCAAAAAAGGTTTATTTCTCCAACTCCTGAACATATTTGATGGTTTTCCCAAAATATCGTCCTCTGCATGTACGTCACAGTCCGCCGCCATTCAATCACAGCAACTGAGGCTCGGTAGAAGCAGAAGATCGACGTTGTGCCCACGTGTCCTCGGGCAAGACACTTGACCCCAAACGTGCTTCCGGTGTGTGTGTGCACGGTGGATCGTATCGATGGGCAGGTGTTGCACCGTTCATGGTATTTCTTACCATTATGTGAATGACATGTCGCGTAAAAAGCAACGAGAAAAGCACCATATAAATACAAGTCCATGGTGTCTCCACCCTTTAGAGCTTAATCAAAGTTTACCCATTTGTTCTCAACCCTCCTGTTACCTTTGGGGTCAATTTGACCGCATTCAATGTTTGATGTCTCTAGAACAATCATTGAAATCATTTGTTTTTTTGCCTCATGATATTTCACGACTTTTCCTAATTTATTGGGGACAACTGGGAAAACATAAAATTCACATTACGATATGTTTTCAATGTCCTGAACACAACTCGTACACATCGTTGTTCTTTGGGTTCAATTTGACCCCAGGCTGTTTTTCACTGTGTAAAACATAAGAAATAAACATTATTATAAGGTCTATTTAGGTAGTCAACAACAACAGAAAAGGTACCCAACACTTAAACTTGTGAAACAATATTAATTGTAATCATGTTGTTGTTCTGGCGGTTTTAACTGCCGTGGTCCAACAGGGTAAAGATGTCAGACACGTGATGTAACAGGAGGGTAGAAACAACGTGTTCAGAGGTTTACATTTAAAAACAACAGATGGAGACACAAACTGAACTTAGCAGATACATTGAGTCAGTCAAATGCAGACATCATCTACTATTGACACACATCACAGTTGTTGTTGTTTACAAAGTCCGTAAGACATAAAACACACAATGTCGCCCAACAGTGACGCATCTCGTCTCCTACCTGCTCCGATGACAGCAGCGCGTGAGAGGACTCATACTCTCCATTCTTCTCACGGACACTTTTAAGATCTTCCTCTAATAAAAAAGGAGATTTCAAAGTAATGCACACCATGAAGTAATCCAGGTTAAATACGCGGAGCGGCGGTGAGTCCGGCTCGTACCTTGCTTTGTAAACTCCTCTTTGAGTTTAAGAAGTTCTTGATTCTGGGACAAATAGTCTTCTTGACTCTGAGAGAGTTGTTTCACCTTTTCAAAGAACTGTTGTTCTGTGAGCAGAAAGGTGGGCAAATACACGAGAGGTTAGCGTGACGACATGGACCGGTGTTGTTAGCTCAGGAGCTAAGCTAAGCTAACGCTAGCATGTTAGCGTCAAGTTGTCTCCACAGATGGATACCAGTGTTAGCTTAGCTCTAGCTTTCTCCCAAACGTGCACCGCCGTTATTAGACATGTACAATAAAGAACAGTGTGAGGTTAATCTCCCAGTACGCTCAGAGCAAAGTGATCCACTTGTAGCTACTTCCAGCTCACCAGCGTGAGCGCATGAAGCAAAAACAGTTAGCACTTAGCATCGATTGGATGACACATTGCGAGGCGATGTCTTACCGCTGTCAACGCGAAATTGTTCCTGTTGTGCTTTTAAATAATCTATTTCATAGAGTTGGTCGGACAAAAGCCTCTCGAGTTTGTTCTGAACGGTTTTTGGTATCTTTGATAGCTCGGACGCTTCCAACTCCTGCAGCAGCAGTGCCGCCATTTTTTTCCACTCCGCTAACGAGCTTCTTCTTCGTCGTCTTTTTTGTAAGTTTTATTAGCGGTTGACAAACGACTGTTTTGCGCATTACCGCCACCAAGTGGTATGAAATGAGGATGTCTTAAACGTTAATAAATAAAATAAATAAAATAAATAAAATAAATAAAATAAATAACATAAATAAAATAAATAAAATAAATAAAATAAATAAAATAAAAATAAAATTAATTAAAACGTCCACAAAATTATATAACAAAATAAACACAAGGCTAATATTTCCCCAATAATATATACTATTTTTTGTTACACTACTGTTTTCAAGGGGAAGAAGAAAGACTAGTCAACGAGTGTCAGCAGAGGGAGCCAACACATACCAAAAGACAGCTGCGCGCATGTGTCTGTGTGTGTGTGTGTGTGTGTGTGTGTGTGCGTGTGTGTGTGTGTGTGTGGGTGTGTCTGTGTGTTTGTGACGGCACACAATGACCTGTGTGTGTCACTTAAAAGGAGGATGTAATGCAGCAAAGCATGTTGGGATCTTGGAAATTCCAGAGATGACCAAACTGATGACCTCGGACATGAATAAGGTGCAAAATATCATAATGAAAATCATCTGAGAACACGTGTAGCTGGTGATGCTGGTGATGCTGGTGATGCTGGTGATGCTGGTGATGCTGTTGGGAACCATGCAGACATGTCTGAGAGGTCATGGAGCATGTTTGTGGGATTTTGTCGGTTTTATTGATTTTAAGAAGAGTTTATGTTTTACATTACAATACTGCACATACAGATTTCTTTCTGAAACAAATCTGATATTTGATTTCTCAACAACAAAAGGATTCGGACTAATCACCTCAGTATGGTCTACATTTTGAAATCATGCCATGCAATGGCTCCAAACATCCCAACACACAGAGGATGAAGGTTCCATCTGGAACCCAACATGGTTCTCCAGAGTGATGCCATAGAAGAACCATTTCCTGTTCCACAAAGAATCTTTTAAACCAGGGTTCTCTAAAGAACCATATCCTTAAAGAGTTCTTCAAAGAACCTATAAAGGTGTCTCACAGAACCTTGAAAAAAGGGCACTTTAAGGCACCATTCTGGTTCCACAAATAACCAAATAAAGATGTCTCAAAGAACCTTCAACAAAGGGTTCTTTAAGGCACCATTTCTGGTTCCACAAAGAACCTTTCAATCCAGGGTTCTCTAAAGAACCATTTCCTTAAGAACCATTATTTTTCTGTGTGTAGCAACTTTCAGAGTTTCAGTTTAAGCTTCAATAACTATCCATATCGTCTCTAATTGCTCCCCCAGTTTCGCTCAGTCGTGTATGAACCGCGGCCCTGGTGACACGCAGCCGGAGGTATGCGGCCCTGTCCGGACCTGTTCTGACGAATACCTGCTTTATGGGTTCATAACCACGGGGATGCTGCCATGAGAAAAGAGATGGCACGAACATGTGGTGTGTGAGAGCAGACGTTCCCTCAGGCCGCCACCGCTGTTGTGTTACTCTCAGCTGGCACGCCTGGTTACCACAGATGACCGGTAACCATCGGTAACCATCGGCAACGCCTCCCTGACGCTGTGCATGTGAAGGAACGACGGCGTGGCACTCGCCGGAGAGGTTCTCACGGCGTCGGCCAACAGACGCACGAGGGACCCGACACCGACAGGTCAGAACTGAGACAGAACCTCAGCTTTAGACGTGTGGGGAGTCACCAGGTTCCTCAAAGGTCCACGTCCTCAAAGAGTTCTTCAAAGAACCTATAAAGGTGTCTCAAAGAACCTTCCACTAATGGTTCTTCAAGGCACCATTTCTGGTTCCTCAACGAACCTTTCAAAACAGGGTTCTCTAAAGAATCATTAATGGTGTCTCAAATGAAGGAATGGTTCTCCAGTAGATGATGGTTCTGAGCCTCTTAAAGAACCCTTTGAGAACCGTTATTGTTCCGTGTCGTGGGCTCAGTGCGGGGTCGGGTCACATGACCCACATCCGGTCCCCATGTTTGGTCCCGGGGCCACGGGGCCTCCACCGCCGTGACATCACCCGGTGAGGTCGCTGTTCTCGTGTGGGTGAAGTGGAGCGTGGCAGCTGGCGTCTCAACATACACACACACACACACACACACACACACACACACACACACACACACACACACATACACACTCACACACACACACAAGTTCTCCAATTAACGAAGCAGTGTAAACAAAAGGGGAATCAAAATGTCATGTGTGTGCGTGTATGTGTGTGTGTGTGTTTCTGTGTGTGTGTGTGTGTGTGTGTGGGGGGGGGGTCAGGTGGTCATCGCTGGAGTAAACATCTCAGTAAACATTCGTCTGGCCGGGTTCCAGGAAGCAGCTTCAGGAGAAATCATTCTGACGTGTTTTAAACGTCCCGTCGTCATCAGGACGACTCGGTAGACTTTATGAACTTCATAAACTTTATGTTGGTATAAACTTTATAAACTTTATATTGGTATAAACTTTATAAACTTTATGTTGGTATAAACTTTATAAACTTTATGTCCCTGAAAACTTCGACGACTCGCTCCTCAACGCTTTAGTGTTTGTTTTGAGTTCATCCATAAAACATCTTGTTGTGAAGCGTCGCTCCGTCAGCTGGACGCTCCACCCACCCACCCCCGAGCCCCAAGGGAGGAAGGAAGGAAGGAAGGAAGGACGTATGTAAGGAAGTAAGGAAGTAAAGATGGAAGGCAGTATGTCAGTAAGTAAGGAAGAAAGGATCTAATCTACTCAAAGACACTTTAGACGGCCATGGGGAGCAACTCTGCATTAAGTGTCTTGCTCAAGGACACATGACCCAGGGCGGGGATTGAACCCCCAACCCCCTGGTTGGAAGACGGAGCTGCTGACCTCTGACCCTCAGTCACCCCGAGAACACTGCTGAGGAGTCGTGTCAGTCGTGTTTTGTGTAATACTCTTGAAGAACACGTCGAGCCCGGCGGCGACCGTCAGGGGGAGGAGTCAAGGGGAGGAGTCAAGGGGAGGAGTCTCACTCATTTCTCTATTCATGTCATAAATCACTAGTTTGGCTTCAGGGGCGTTTTCACTTTATTTGTCCACGAGTCGGAGGAGAAGTTTAATACCTCACTCTGATGATGTGTGCACTGAACATGAGGAAACAGGAATGATAGACACCATATATATATATATATATATATATATATATATATATATATATTACATATATGTATATATAATATACACATATATATATATATATATATATATATATACTGGTATACTGGGAACATGAAGTCTGTATGAAGCCTCCATGATGCACCATGTTGCTTTACTTATGATGAATCTGATTTTACCTCCTTGACCTCCGAGCATCTTCTAGTATCTCAATTAAATACGAATAAAAAAACATGTTTTCATCGTTTAATTCTCCTTTTTATTCTTGTATATAACAGTACACGGTTTATAATAGTGACCACACCGCATGGCAGGATGAATAAGACCATCATGATATTGACTGAGTCACACTAAGAGAACCCAGGACTCATGGGTTCCTTGTTTTCATGACCTTTTCCCACTTTTACAACATAGAATACACAAACATGGACAGACTCCTCCCCGCTGATGTTCCACTGATAATAAAACAGAGAGCAACACTACGCCATGGAACATATCACATCCAGGGAGCATCACAGCCTCCGTCCTGTCGTCCTTTAAAGTGTTTTTTTTCTAAACATCTTTGCAAAAACACCACAGAATACTTAAATAAAGTTTAAATATTGTATTATATTTGAGGGATAAATGGGTTTATAAATAACTTGTGTACAGATCAACCCATACAAAGGCTACAAAAAAGTGTTAGATTTAATAAATATATTTTTTTACAAGTACATATATATATATATATATATATATATATATATATATATATATATATATATATATATATATATATATATATATGTGTGTGTATATATAATATAGTGTCTATCGTTACTAAATAAGACATTGTAATTATTTTCATAAATGACAGTTAACTGTTTTTTGGCTTGCTGGTGGTGAGCGGGATTCGGGAGATATTTTCAAAATAAAAGCTCACCGTACTGTAACCCAAACTTTTCTCCTTTTCGGAAGCTAGCGGAGACGTTCTATTTCTTCTATTGATCTTATTGTCTTTCATCGCTCTCTATCGAGCCCTCCTTACTTCCTCTGGAGCCAAACTCTTGTCTCTTCTTCTTCTTTTATTCTACGTCGTTTTCCTCCTCGTCCTCCACGCCGGCCATCTCTTTCTCCGGCAGCAGGCCGTAGCTGTTGAGGAAGGTCTCCACGTCGGTGGCGAAGAACTCCTGGTTGAGGTGCTGCGTGCAGGCCAGGAAGTTCCCCAGCAGCTCTCCGGCCTTGTAGACCAGCAGCGTGGGCAGAACCTCGTCCGAGAAGCGCTCGGCGGCGCCGGACGCCACCGCGTCGATCCTGCAGAACTTCACGGTGGGGTACTCGGTGGCCAGGCAGTCCAGGCAGTTGTTGAGCTCCTCGCAACCTTTGACCCCGCCCTTGTAGATGTGGACCACCACCACGGTGCTGTAGTGCTCCTTCTCGATGACCTCGAGGAAGGCCTCGCCGCTGTCCAGCTCGTGCACGCCTTCGAACCGCGGCCCGAAGCTGAGCTTGTCGTGCATGTCCTGCATGCACTGCTTCCGGTACTTCTTCAAGCAGCCCTCGTCCTCCTCCTTCAGCAGCTCGTACTCCTGGACACTCATCTGGAGAAATACATTAAAAGGTAGAATTCATATTATTGGCCATTGGAGTACATTCATTGTAATTTTCCAAATGTTCAACTCATTTTAATTAAACATAAAGCTTGTTGTTTTATAGTAATATAACTATAAAACCACAACAAAACCCACAATAAAACCACAATAAAACCACAACAAAACCACAATAAAACCAAAATAAAACTACAATAAAACAGTAAAACATGTTTTAAATGTTTTAAAAACGAGATCTTAAAAGTCTACAAATGCCAAACTGAATATTTTATATTTCTTTATTTATGTATTATAGTTTATTCAGAATAAACATACTATTGTGTTATTGCCACTGACTATTTTACCCCAAAAATGTAAAACCATTAGCGATTTAAAAAAATAATATTTTACCAGCCAAATCAAAAATGTTCAGGATAATTCAACATTTTTTAAATTATAATACATTTAATACTAGACTTCTATCAGCGCGTATAAAAGACAATAAAGTAGCATGGAGGAAGTTGGTTTATCAGAATCTGCTGGTATCGCTCATTGTCTTTTAAAACAGTCACAGCGCCCTCTAGTGCCTTGGAGAATACTGCACCCAGCCACAGACCTGCGGTGCTACCTTGCGGTTGACGCTGGACCTGGCCTCGTCCCTCGGCCGGCTCGGGGACGACATCTGCCGCAGCAGCTCCTTCTTCGCCGCCGGCAGGTTCTCCTGGTCCATGCTCTCCAACTTGAACCTCCTCCAGTCGTTGATGACTCCTTTCGGACCTGCAGGGAGGAACACGTCCACTTATTAAATATGCAGCATCTTTACAGATATTCTTCAAAACAACTTTTTCCAGTGATGTTTTTTGTATGCAACTCATTATTCAACAGCGTTATAATTTCAATATATGTTATAATTTATGAAAAGAAATACATTTACACATTTATTGATCCCACAAAATAATTTAACTTCCGTGTACATTATATTTGAATTAACCTGATTTTGTAAGTTGATTCAACTTGTAAATTCAAATTGAATTGACTTTCAAAACTAAGTTGACTGGACTTCACACATTAACTTGTAATGTTCTGATTAATATTTAATGTGTTCTGCATGTTTTCTTGCATTGTGAAAATATTTGAAAAATAAAATCTTACAAACATAAACCAAAGTTTTTGTTTGTAAAGATTGACAAGACACAAAAGAACAAAGAACGGCCACAAAGTCATATTATAATACATATATATATATATATATATATATATATATATATATATATATATATATATATATATAATACATACAGGTTATCATGCTTCTCACCTGTCTTGGTTGCGGTCTCTTCTAAGTCCAGCATCTTGTCAGACATTTTTTTCTGGTTACCTGTAAAATAATAACATGAGCATCAGATTGAAGTTATTCATGAAATGTACTTTACACGTTTAAATAAATAATTATTTCACTTTTGTTAAAGCGTCTTTGGCCTGTAATACTTGCTTTTATTTTTTATTTTTTAACACTACTTTTTTTT
>CM070102.1:767500-797500 GCA_036178185.1 Liparis tanakae
CAGTGGGATCGGGGTCCGGATGTAATCACGGTACAAGAAAACGATGAAGCAACAAAGACAAGAGAGGGTCGAGAGGGAAAGGATGCAGGGATTAGGGTAGAGATGAAGGGATGAAGGGATCGGTGTGGGGGTCTGGAAACGGTGATAGTGGGAGGGTCGAGGAAGGAAGAAGTGACTCTGGCGTGCCGACAGGTGGAACACTTGGAGCGAGGGAGGAGGCCCGAGCAGCGGGCGGCCATGTCTGACCGGATGCAGTGCAGCAACGACGCAAAGCGCCTTGCGGTCTCTCGAGAAACAACTCTTATTTCGGACCCTCCTCTGGCATATCCGCCGATGGCTGTGCCGGTCTCGGCCCCCCGTACCTCCGGAGGTGAGGGTGAAATGCAGCGGTGGGGGGGGGGGGGGGGGGGGGAGAGAATCAAGGTGGCCGTCGGCTCCCCGGACCTGTCCGCCCCGGAGCAACGCGAGCTTCACGACAGCTGCAGCGTCTCAAGCCTGGTTCAGGAGCTGCGACATCGGCGGGGCGTACGGGGAGCCTTTCGAGGCCTGTCGTAACGGAGACGTATACGGAGTCTCGTCAATTCGGTGAACGTAGGACATGCTGGACGTTAGATAAAAAACGTTTTTATTTATTTTAATTTTTTTTATGTTGATGTTCTGTTTTAATTTCGTTTCCGTCTGCTTTTCTTTTATTCTGTATTATTGTATTGTACGGTGACCGTGGGTGACTTGAAAGGCGCCTCCAAATGTATTGTTATGAATAATGTAATTGCAAGGTAAAATGTCTGTGGTACAGAGCAGCTTGAAACGGGGTGGGATACGACCTGGTGAGGATGGCTGGGATACAGCCTGGAGACGATGCCTGAGAAACAACATTCAGTTTAGACCAGCACGATGTATTCAGTCGGTAATGTGGCTAACTGAAGGCAACTGCAGCTAACCGTTTGCACAGATGTGCTAAATCATTTGAAATGTGTGCAAGCTGTCGGCAATTGTACTTGTCATGTGAAAGGAGTTTCTAAAACAATTGTAATTTGATTAAAGGAATGAGACATTCCAATCTGTTGTGAACAAGTGCCCAGTGGTTTGGAGTTGTTTTGAGAATGTCAAATCAATGGAGAAAAACTGTAAAGAGTCACAAAAATAAAAATGACAACGTTGGTTTCTGAGAAATGATGTCCGTGTTCCCGGAGCATTTATTAGTCAAAACTTTACAATAACTACAACGTACAAACATGTAATGTATCCAGTACAGAGCATGAGGTCACATGAGGAATGTCATCTGCTCTATGAGTCAGGAATGACATCATCAAAGCACCCGGAGCAACGCGCAGCCCGAAGGCCGCTTCAGGTCCGTCTGATCAAGTGAGTCCAGGTCAGTCTTTATCACACACACACACACACACACACACACACACACACACACACACACACACACACACACACACACACACACACACACACACACACAGTGGGACAACCATAAGCATCGGAGGACGAGCCGCCCTCAGGAGTGTGAAGCAGGCGGCGCGTCGTCTGAACTGTAAACCTTCAGGTGTCTCGTCTCTGAGGTCTTTACCCTAATAATAATTTATAACACAATTAATCTTTCAATAAATAAAACTTTTTTTCGTTCTTAAACTAAAATATACAAAATAACATTATAACAATATTCTGCGTCATAAATAGCATACAATAAATAAAACAAATAAATAGATAAATATACATTTACAAGAGATATCCGTACAAAATCAATAGAGGTAAAGAGCCTAGAGCTCGGCGGCGCGCTCCTTCAGCACGACGGCGGGGTTGAGGTCGCCGTCGCCTGAGGGGGACGCGCTGGAGTTGATGACCACGGACCCCGAGTCTTTCACGTCGGGCACGGAGAAGGACGCCAGGGGGCAGGGCCCCCGCACGTTGTCGCACACCAGCCTCTGCAGCGAGGCGCCGTTGACGATGGCGAAGCCGGCGGCGCCGCCGAAGGTGCTGGGCTTCCAGTACTCCGGGGAGCAGATGGCGTTCCCCATCAGGCCCTTCAGGGAGTACGGCGCCCCCATCTCCACCATCGTCTCCCCGAAGATGGCGTCGGCGCGCGGCTTCTCCACCAGCAGGCCGGGGTACAGCTCCACGGCGTCCACGTGGCCGTACAGCTGCTCCAGCACGGACGCCATCTCCTCCTCTCCTGCGGGGAAACAAACACGCCGTCAGCTCGCCGGCAGCTGCAGAGCGCGCTAGTCTAAACACGACGGATGTTTTGACCAATGCAGCCCAGATGGTAGCCGAGTGTGTGAGCTCCAGCTATTACAAGCACTCACACACACACACACACACACACACACACACACACACTCTTCATGTTCTACACACTCACGACCATTCAAAAGTTTAGGGTCAAGCTATAGAACTGGCCTTCCTTTGAGAACAAGAAGAACTACATTAATATTTACTATGAACTTCATTATTTATAACCTTTCAATAATAATAAGTACACAAGTATAGTAGTACACAAAGATGCTTTCAATGTCTGGACTAGATTTGTTATATTTATTTTGAAATAAAATAAAATTGTGCGTTCTCATGAAAACACAACGTTATCTGCGTGAGCCCAAACTTTTGAGCGGTCGTGTAAAGTTATTTTAATTCTCGTTAAATCCTCCTGGCGCCGTGGAGCAGGAGGCGCCTCCCTCCTGTTTACTCCTCGCTCCCTGTGATGACTCCTTGTTTACTTCTCTCCAGCCTGGATGGGCTTCTGAATACTTTCCTAGCCTCCTCCTCCTCCTCCTCCTCCTCCTCCTCCTCCTCCTCCTCCAGCTGGACCCTCAGCCACTAGCTCCTTATCCTCTCTTCCCTGTCGCTGATCTCTTGACTTTGGTCTGAAGCTCCGCCCCATTCAAGCTCACGAAGAGGAACTGCAGCAAGCAGTCGGGCCAGAGGCCACTTTCCCTCATTTCAAAATAAAAGCATCTGCTAAATGAAATGTAATGTAATGTAGCACCGAAATGGTATTACTTATATTACTCATGGTATTACTTATGATATTACTCATTGTATAAATTGTGGTTTTACTTGTGGTATTTTTATACTTTTGTTTTCCTGAAGAAAAGTTTTTGTCTTGATTCTTGATGTTCTGAGTTTTAATTTGAGGTTGACCCCCCCCCCCCCCCCCCCTGTGCCCGTAGCTCACCTGTGAGGTCCTGGAAGGAGCTGTAGGGCTTCATGGAGAAGCGCTGCCGGTAGGCGTTCAGCGACTGGTACCTCATCCTCCGGCTGTTCTCGATGGACTTGACGGCCACGTGCATCAGCGGCCCGGGGACGTTGCGGCCGCCGGCGACCTGCAGACAGAACGGACGCAGCGTGAGCGGCGGCTCTCAGAGAGACGGCGGCGCTATGAGCCGGGTCACGAGCGGCGCTCGGCTCGTACCCGTCCGGCGATCTGTTTGGAGAAGGACTCCACGAGGCGCCCCACGCCGTGCGCCGCCACGATGGAGGTGTTGAAGACGAACTGCTTGTAGCCGTAGTCCTGCTGCTGGATGAGGAAGCTGTCGGGCATCAGCGGGTGCCAGTGGTACAGCGTGTTGAACTCCGAGGCGATGCGGTTCTGGTACTGGAAGCGCTGGTTGAACAGCAGCTCCGGGTCGAACTTCAGCTTGAAGTGGTAACCGCTCAGGTGCTGCACGTAGTCCTCGATCACGATCTTGATGGTCTCGCCTACACGGAGCAGAGTTACACGTTAGAACCCTTTGCTTTTTGTCATCTAAAGATATACATTATTTGATTTTTTATTCATCGATTTTTTAAAGAAAGCAACTAAACTTAAATAAAGTAGAAAAGAATAATTGAAACAAATTAAAGATAAAGAAAATATGAAAAATGTATAGTAAATTAAATTAATTAAATGTTTATTAAGTTTAATGAGGAAACTTGAAAGCTTCCTCATTTACAGCCAATAAGAATACATTTCAGGATTTTAGGATTAACCTTGTCGAGAAAAAAATAAAACCCATTAAAACTCAACGAAAAGATGACAAGCAAATATGAGACATTTAGAATGTCCATCTCCAATTCTAATTATTTTAAAAATAAAAAATTGAAACTTGAAAGCTTCAGTGCAATGAGAATATATCTTGTCCAGGGGTTTAATATATCAACATATTAATATTTATCATTGATAAATGAATATTTCCATGAGGGTGAAGCTGAAAGACTTTTTAACTTTGAATGTTTTTTTGGAAAATGTATATTAGAAAATTAAATAAGTCTTTTATTGTGTTGAAACACGTCGGAGGGAATCTATAAATCATTCAGAGTCGTAGAACACGCCCCCTTTCTCGTACGCCGTGTTCCCTCACGGTAAAACTACGACGTCCTCCTTCAATGAACCCCGTGACGACCGTATTAATCTCTAGTTAATGGTATTACTTGTGATATTAATATCACAAGTAATACGCCCGCAGCTCTCCCCTCGCGTCGTGCCGGTGGACTCACCGATCAGAATCAGCCGGCTGGTCTGGAACAGCCGCTCGTCGTCCCAGTCCGGGTGGACGGCCTGCAGCACGCCGCTCACCCGGTTGTGCTCGCGCAGCCACAAGGTGGCGTACATCATGAGGCCGGGCACCAGGCCGAACGCCTCGTGGCCCACGGCGAAGCGGTGGGCGTCGGGCACGTGGGGGGGGTAGTGCATGTCGACGCCCACTTCTTTTACCGTCGGCGGGTACATCTCTCCGTCCAGGATCTGAGGGGAGGGAAGTTACCGTGAGACGGAGTTTTTAAAACGCCTCCATAATGTCCTCTAATAATTATGATCATTTAAATCCTCTAATAATTATTATAATTTAAATGATTTCGTTGTTGTTCATTGTTGTGTGTCCTATCTGTACTACCTGGACAGTAGAGGTCATGTGACTATGAACAATAGATGTCATGTGACCAGATGAACAATAGGTGTCATGTGACCACATGAACAATAGATGTCATGAGACCAGATGAACAATAGGTGTCATGTGACCAGATGAACAATAGGTGTCATGTGACCAGATGAACAATAGGTGTCATGTGACCAGATGAACAATAGATGTGACCAGATGAACAATAGATGTGACCAGATGAACAATAGATGTCATGAGACCAGATGAACACTAGGTGTCATGTGACCAGGTGAACAATAGGTGTCGTGTGACCAGGTAAACAATAGGTGTCATGTGACCAGGTGAACATAGGAATGAATATGAATATGAATCTGTCCATCTACCTGATATTTGAGCTTGCCGTCCTTTTGGAGGCGGAGCTTGTGCTGTCTCTCCAGGTTGACTCCGTACACGTGGTTGAGGTCCACCTTAAAAACAAAAACAACAACGCCATGAATACAAAATGATTCATTCAAAAATTAATGAAACCTTAAATATGAAAATTAATTAAAGTCCTGTTTCTTTTATAAACACACTACCGTTCAAGAGTTTGGGGCCATGTGGAAATGTCCTTATTCTCCATAGTTAATGTGGTCATGACTATTCTCTGGTTAGTGAAGTCTCTCCATAGTTAATGTGGTCTAGACTATTCTCTGGTTAGTGAAGTCTCTCCATAGTTAATGTGGTCATGACTATTCTCTGGTTAGTGAAGTCTCTCCATAGTTAATGTGGTCATGACTATTCTCTGGTTAGTGAAGTCTCTCCATAGTTAATGTGGTCATGACTATTCTCTGGTTAGTGAAGTCTCTCCATAGTTAATGTGGTCATGACTATTCTCTGGTTAGTGAAGTCTCTCCATAGTTAATGTGGTCATGACTATTCTCTGGTGTTATGAAGTCTCTCCATAGTTAATGTGGTCATGACTATTCTCTGGTTAGTGAAGTCTCTCCATAGTTAATGTGGTCATGACTATTCTCTGGTGTTATGAAGTCTCTCCATAGTTAATGTGGTCATGACTATTCTCTGGTGTATTGAAGTCTCTCCATAGTTAATGTGGTCATGACTATTCTCTGGTTAGTGAAGTCTCTCCATAGTGTGTAGAGGCCCATCTCCATGTTCTAGTGGTACATTGTGTTATCGCCTTAGAAGACTAGCGGAGGGGTAGAAAACCCTTTAAACCCTTCTGATGTGAGTGCAGCTGAAAACAGTTATGCTGCTGAGAGAAGCTATAGAACTGGCCTTCCTTTGACCCACAAGAAGAACTACATTAATATTTACTATGAACATCATTATTTATAACCTCCTCAACATCTGGACTACATTTATATTCATTCATAAATAAAAGTGAGTTTTCATGTGAAACACCAAACTGTCTGGTGACCCCAAACTTTTGAACGATAGTGTACATCGAACAAGAAAAAAAAAAAAAAAAAACATGAAACATGAAACCAATGGGTCTGGCCTGTGCCGCTGCCTCCTACCCCGTGCCCTTGAGCCAGAGTGAAGGCCGGTCCTCTCTTCATGTCGGACTTGAAGAACTGGTGAGTGAAGTGCTGCGCGAAGAAGGCGAACATCAGGCTGGTGCCCTGCGGGTCGGGGATGAACTCCCTCCTCAGCAGCAGCTTCTCGGCCAGCAGCCGGGCGTCGGGCAGCTCCTTGGGACCTGAGGAGAGACGACGGTCAGCACAACGCACCCACAGCGAGGCGGGGGTTCAACCGGCAACCCCTGACCAGACGGCCCTGACCCCGACACGCAGACAACACGGATCAACTTGGAGGGAACTCAATAACGTCATCCTCTATCCTAACGCGTATTCTTATCGTGATTGTTGTTGTTGTTGTTGTTGTTGTTGTTGTTGATCGCACCAGATTCGGATTCTCATTACGTGACGATTTACTTTCACTCGCACGAGGAGCAGCTTTTCCGATCCGACTTGGTTCTTTGAACGCTCCTCTCGCCCGGCGCTCAAGAATCCAACAGAACCGGTTCCTCCCGGGAGCGAAGAAGAAAAGGCGGCGAGCGCGACTCACCCACGGCTCCCATGGGGGTGGGGCAGTCCTGCGGCACGGGGGGGAGGGTGCGCGTGTAGTAGGAGAGGTTGGAGTACGCCTCCCAGCTCTTGTAGCCGTAATCCGCGTTGAAGGTGGGAGGGCTGTCGATCAGGTGGGAGCGGGCTGGAGGAGGAGAGGCTCACGGTTAGCCACGACGCGACACTCAACGCGGACATCTTCATCTTCATCTTCATCTTCATCTTCAGGCACACTCACACGTCAGCACGTATCTCATGATGCCGTCTCGGAGGAAGGAGATGCTGCTGATGATGCTCCAGAAGCCCTTGAAGTGGGTCAGCAGGTAGTGGACGGTGTTGGGCGTCGGCTTCAGGGAGATCTTGACCCAGGTGAGGAATTCAGCTGCAAGAGACACGAGGGGAATCCATCATTCAACAGAACCTGAGGAGAGTAAAGGAATGCGTGTGTCGCGTTCACTCGTCATACGTACGCGTGGTGCAGTTGTGTCCATGGTACCCCGTGCGTGTGCAGTCACACTCGTAGTTCTGAGGTCCAAACGCTGTGCACACGCCCCGGTTCTGACACGGCACCGAGCAGCACGGGTTGCCTAGGAGACGACGGGACGCACAGTTAGTTCTCACTTCAGGAAGGACTCAACGTGTCACTGAATGAGAGAAAACTAGAGAAAAACTAGAGAAAACTCTACAATATGCTTTCCGCTATAATATAATAAACATCTCAGCTATTACATATATGCTGTCATGGTGTTTATTGGATATAATATCCATTTAATAGCCAAATTTATCTTTAAAATGTACAACTTTTTTTAAATTAAAAAGCTAAAACTGAAATACGATATCCGCTGTAATATAATAAACCCCTCAGTTATATAAAAGGTATCTTATGTCATATTACATATCTAAGAGAAGAGAATGTGTTCTCTTTCCTGTTCTCTTGCTAAGGATGGGAGAAGCAACTGTTGGTTCAGTGCCTTGCTCAAGGGCAGCTCAATATGCAACTAATGAGGGGAGAGCAGGGATCGAACCGGAAACCTTGTGGTTATGGGGACAACCGCACAGCTGTAGCGGGTGTTTAATGGCTTAATAATATCCATGTAAAAGTTTAATAATATCCATGTAAAAGCTTAAATAATATCCATTTAAAAGCTTAATAATATCCATTTAAAAGCTTAATAATATACTTGTAAAAGCTTAATAAGATCCATTTAAAATCTTAATAATATACATGTAAAAGTTTAATAATTAACAGCCAACATCAACTTCTCCAATTAAAATACACAAGTCTAAAAAGCGAATGAAGCAGCTAAAATAAACTTTAAATAAAAGATATTTAAAGTGTATTTAGTTGGACTCACCCTCGCAGAGCAGAAACAGAGCCGAGAGGAACACCGCGACCGGGAGCCTCGACATATCCACACGCTTCTTCTCTTCTTCTTCTCTTCCTCTTCTCTTCTTCTTCTCTTCCTCTTCTCTTCTTCTTCTCCTCTTTCCTGTCGGTGCGGTCGCGTGCAGCCTCGCGCTGTGAATGCCAACCTGCTGCCGGTAGCCCGGTACATATGCGCGAGGAGGGGTGACGTCATGCGTATGTTTAATGATGCAGACGTGGATATGAATAAAGCGTTTCACAATCTCCATTACCCTGCATTTCTCACTAAGTGTGTGTGTGTGTGTGTGTGTGTGTGTGTGTGTGTGTGTGTGTGTGTGTGCGTGTGGTTTCGGCACAAAGTTGACTTCTTCTGTTTCAATAGAAATATTCACATTTAATTAATAACACATGTTGAAAGTGAAGCTTTCATTTATTCGGTATTTCTTTACTTTGTAATTGTTGTATCCTAAGTGCTTCATAGTGAAGTCACTTTTTATTTTAATATTAAAGACTCATTTCCTCTGAGCATCATAATTATGTATTATTTCCTCATTTCCACCAGAGGACTTTAAATCCAGTTATAGTGACAGGATTATAACAAATTAAATCTCTTATGTAAATACAGCTGGACTACGTGTGTACTGATTTATTCTACATTACACCTGTATGTTTCCCTCCAGGAGGTAATGTAATTAACATTATTAATAAGGTGTTTTCTATCTTTTGGAAATGTTTCCTGATCCGATGTGAGGTCAAAGGTCAAAGGTCAGGGTGGTCTATGTGTACAGGTTGTAAAGGGCGTGATTTGTGATTTGGGCTATAAAAAATAAACTGAATTGAAAATGTAATTTAAATGATTAAATGTACTCCATGCAACCTGTTGGTTTGTCTCCTATGTGTTGTCTACATTTAAATGAAGTATTACTTCTTGAGAACATTTGATAACACCGCATAAAGAAATAAGACTTTAGTACATTATAATTATTAAAGGTTTTCTAATCTAAAGTTTGTCTGAATTCAGAATGTTGGTAATGACCAGCCCGCCGACACGGAGGGGAATAAGTTACTAAAGCTCGTATTTTAAGCGTCACCCCTCTGTCATGTACAAGAGATGCAAAAAAAACCAAAAGAGGTTTACAGTGCGTGAGTCTCCACGCGCACTCCCGCGGTGCGCATGCGCAGAGCAGCGCTGTGCGTCAGGACGGGACGCTTCAAGTTTTCCGTGTTTGTCAAGTTTACTCAAACAAACATTTTGAAGTCTCTGTTATTTTTAGTCGGTCAGATTTTGTGTCGATTTTTTCTCAACTTGAAGTCTGTAATCTTCCTGCTGCGCGCGCGCTGCTGCTCGTGCACCGACAGGCACCTCCTCCTCTTCCTCTTCCTCTTCTCCTCCTCCTCCTCCTCCTCCTGCGCTGCAGTTGTAGAACCATATCCTCAGAGCATGACACACTTCAGGGCTTCTCTCCGCTGTGAGGTAGGTCTGTCTCTTTCATGTTCGGTGTGCGCTCCGGTGCGGACGCGTGCGTGTGTGTGCGCGCATGCGCGCGCGTGTGTGCGCGTGTGTGTGAGACTTTACGCAACTCAGAGGACAAGGAAGCTGTTGGCAACACGGAGCAGCACTACGTTATGAACCCTCCTGGCAACAGCTCACAGCTCACAGCTCAACGTGCACAGCGATGCGTTCAATGACCTCTAAAAGAGCAAAGCCTCTATTATGAATGCATATCTTTTATGTCCTTACAGTTGTGTGTTGACTACATTGCACCAGTGAGAGTTTACTCCTCTCACTCCGGTTGTTTTATGTTATCTGAGGAACTTTCTGCATCATTCATTGCGAGGCTGCAAAGTTAAATCCATCCGAGCATCTTCATCTGATGACGTCATATCAGGAACAACCTGTTCACGGACTTCCTGTGATTCACGTTTATTTACTCATGTTTCACTCAGACGACGTGTGGTAGGTTTGTTCTGTGTGTTTATTTAACTTTAACCAGAGGTTCATCTCTCATGAGAGATTCTGTTATTATGGACATTATTATTGTTTATTATTATTATTATTTTTACTCCTGAAAACTTTAGAAGTGAAACTCGAGGCTGAAGATGTTTTGCATGTTTATGGTCGTATGGAAATGTCCTGCATGGGTCACGCTCTGCAGAACCACTGGATCCACTGGACTGGATCCAGTGGATCCAGTGCAGTGGATCCAGTCACAGAGAGTCAAACACACAGAAACAGACATGAGACGTAATGGTAATGAGGATATTATATATACTATATACTAGTATAATATTACTATACTACTATACTACTGAGGATATAATATATATGATATACTATTCATTCTTGTCCTCGGTAGTATTATACTAGTATATCGTATATATTAGTATAATACTACTATACTACTGAGGACAAGGCGACTTGACCTTGATACGCTATCACCAGCACACACACACACACACACACACACACACACACACACACACACACAGGCACAGACACACAAACACACTCAGACACACACACACACACACACAGGCACAGGCACAGACACACACACACACACACACACACAGGCACAGACACACACACACACACGCAGGCACACACACACATAGGCACACACACACACACACACAGGCACAGACACAGACACACACACACACGCAGGCACACACACACACACAGGCACAGACACACACACACACACACAGCCACAGACACACACACACACAGGCACAGACACACACACACACACAGGCACACAGACACAGACACACAAACATACACACACAGACACACACAGACACACACAAATGCACACACACTGTATGCAAATTACTCACCGACAAAGGCCTAACGGCCTAACACACTCTCTTCTCCTCTCCTCTCTCCTCTCTCTCTCCTCTCTCCTCTCTCCTCTCCCCTCCTCTCCTCCTCCTCTCCTCCCTCCTCTCCTCTCTCTCCTCCTCTCTCCCTCCTCCCTCCTCTCCTCTCTCCTCCTCTCTCCTCTCCTCTCTTCTCCTCTCTCCTCCTCTCCTCTCCTCTCTTCTCTTCTCCTTTCCCCTCCTCTCTCTGCCTCCACCTGTCTCCTCCCTGGAGGTGAGAGGTGGCCTCACACATGCCTGAATGGGCCTGATCCTTTTATCTTGGTTATCTTGTACTATATCATAAATCCATTTGATTTGAAACTTTCAAAATAAAAGCACAGGATATTTGTTTTACATTTCATTAAGAAAAGGGGATCATGTGTGTTTCAAGCCGCCAGGGGCCACATTAAATGGCGTTATAAATAACACTATAATGAGGGAGTACAAATAACTAAATATAATAGAACACACTTACAGAAGGTTTTAATATGTACAGTGTTTGGTGATGATACTAAGAGTTTGAATAAGTTCAATAAGTTTCAGTAACGTTCCGCTTGGCCGTCGTTCCTCGTCGCTCGGCTGCAGACGAGCTGATCTTCAACGTTTGTTTCTTCTTCCAGGTTTCCGACTGAGATGTTCTGAGGTCAAAGGTCACGTCTCGACTCAAAGGCTTTTCTTAGGAGTTTCTCAGCCGACGACCCGCAATGGCTTCCAATATAGTGGTGAGTATTCTCCCGGACGCTGACTTTCTATTGGTTGTGTGTGTGTGTGTGTGTGTGTGTGTGTGTGTGTGTGTGTGTGCGTCCCTTCAGATGGAGAACACCTGGTGCAGTGCAGTAAAAGTCCTTTGGAACAACTGCTCACACGAAGCAACACGCAAAACAAGCAAGAGGGAGATGTTATTGTCACGATGGTCATGATCTGGACGTGTGGATGTCTGATGGGGGCGTTGCAGGTGGAGCAGCAGTTCTCTCACAGGTTCACGGTGACGGTGTCTCGAGCCGAGAACGTCACCAAGGGAGCGCTGGGCGACCTGCGTGAGTCTCACCGTCATGATTATTTATGATTTATGATTTATGGTTCAAGATTTATGATTTATTTATTATTATGTATTATGTATTATTTATTCAGAACATGTCGTATGGCCAAAGCTTAAAACATAAAACAAATGTACTTTTGGTTTGTTTGTACAAATGTGTGTGTGCGTGTGTGTGTGTGCGTGTGTGTGTGTGCGTGTGTGCATGTGTGTGTGTGTGTGTGTGTGTGTGTGTGTGTGTGTGTGTGTAGTGGACACCCCTGACCCCTACGTGGAGCTCTTCATCCCGTCCGCCCCTGAGAGCAGGAAGAGGACGAAACACATCGACAACGACATCAACCCCGAATGGAACGAGACCTTCAGCTTCATCCTGGACCCCAACCAGCAGAACCTGCTCAAGGTGCTCCACACACTCATTCACATACATATACACTATATCTATATATCTAAATACATATCTATAGATATGTATATAGATATACATATATACATATAGATATATATAAATATATATAAATGTATATTTATACACATTCATATATTAATATGTATACATTTATATATATACATTTATATATTAATATATATACATGTTTTACATATATATATATACATACATTTATATATTAATATATACATCTATATATTAATATATATTAATATGTATATATATACATAGAGTTAGATATTAATATATATATATATACATTTATATACATGTTTACATCATAGGAACTAGTTTCAGAATGATGCATCTTTTTGGTGGTCATTAGTAATCTATATCTTAAATATACTTAAAATACAAAAAAAATATACTTTAAGTGAACTATCTGGATATTAGCATATACACAGCCATGTACTTAAATTGTACTAAGTATATTTAAGTTTAGCACAGCAAAATATACTTAATACACATCAAATATCACTTTAATACTATTTAAACACAACTTAAATATATCAAGTACAAAGTAAGCAGTTCCAAAGTAACACACTTTAAGTATTCTTATGATTAGTACGGCTTCAAGTACGTAGCATATTTATTATTTTCACCTTGGTGAACACAGAGCAGGATACTATTAAACTTTTAACTGAATTAAAACACACACAGTCATAATAATAACCATTTAACTGAATTAAAACACACACAGTCATAATAATAACCATTGATCTGATGTTTGTTTATCAGTTAACTTTAATGGACGCCAACTATGTGATGGATGAGACGCTCGGCACGGCGAGCTATGACATCACCACGCTGGGCGTCGGCCAGAAGAAGACGGAGGCCTTCCTCATCGGAAAAGTAAGAACTACACTGTAAATTATATAACACATATAATATAACATATATAATATAACATATATAATATAACGTGTGCAAAGTAATAAATATACTGTATATAATATTAAATATATAATATAACATATATAATATAATGTGTGCAAAGTAATAAATATACTGTATATAATATTACATATATATTATATATAAGAAATTTACTGTATATAATATTAAATATATAATATAACATATAATATAATACATAGTAAGAATTATACTGTGTATAATATAATGTGTACAAATATACTGTCGATAATAAACTGTATATAATATAATGTCTATAATATACTGTATATAATATAATGTATATTATATACTGTATATAATATACTATTGATGATTGATTTTAATTAGATTCATTAAATGCAAGAAATCTTTTTAATTATAAATATAAATATTTTTCTCAATATATTTCATTTGCATAATGAACTATTTTCTTCTTCGCTGGACAATAATCTCTCATTTAATTTGGACAGGACACCAAAGTTTACCTGGAGATGACGCTGGAGATCTGGTACGTCTTCCCTTTCAAAATAAAACATAAATCTGATTACGTTTGTACGGCTCGTGTGCACACCTGTGACAGGTGGAACAATACACCGGGATTTAAGAATCAGCAGAAGACGAAAAAAGGAGCGAAATGAACATGAAACTAGTGAAGGAACCAAACGTATGCGCGCGCCTCGTGACTCCAGGCTAGTGGCTGACGCCAGGTGGAAAGCGTCTCACCTCCGGTGGCATCGCCCCACACATCTGAACGGGAGGATTTAGAGATGCCGAACATGTCTGAAGGGTTTCTACCTATGAGGAGGAGTCGCGGCGAGCCGGCAGGGTGTCGTTGTAGTTCCACGGCAGCCCATCCCAGATCTCATCCGACCTCTCGCCTCTCACCGTGCGGGAACACTCGCTTTATTCCTCACAGGTACAGGTCAGAAACAGGCGTCGAGAAAACCTGGAGACTCTCAAGAGGCGAGTTGAGAGAAGTCTACCGGTACTGTCTCCAGCCCTCCGTCATGAAAAACAGGAAAAGCGGCGTTTGTGTTTCCCGGCCTTTGTGGTCCAATCTACAGACGGGCAGAATCACGCCATATCGATACCAGACGCCTCCAGTCCCTTGTTCAAGTCAACTCAATTCATTCAGTTTATTGGTAGAGCCCGTTTTCACAAACTACACATCCCCTCAGAGGGCTTTACAATCTGTACACAATCTACACCCAGACATCCCTGACCTTTGACCTTTGACCTCACATGGGATCAGGAACATCTCCCAAACAAGCCTTCAGGGTAAAAGGTGAGAACCTTGAGGAGAGAACAGAGGAGGATCCTCTCCAGGTGGACAGGTGTCATAGAGGTCATGTGACCAGAAGGAATCATCACACATTAAAACACAGGAACAACACCATGAAGAGGAGATGATGAAGAGTTGGTAGTCGGCATATTCCACCATCCAGACCTCCACCATCCATCAGGTGGAGGTCTGGAGGTAGAGAGGAGGAGTGGGCGGAGTCTCAGCAGGGGGCGGAGTCTCAGCAGGGCCGTGGCGTGGTAGTCGTGGTATTCCAGGCTCCCGCCCCGCGTGCCTCTCGTATTGACCCCCCCCCCCCCCAGCAACAAGCTGGACCTGCGGTTCAGCCTGGCGCTGTGCGACCAGGAGAAGCAGTTCAGGCGGAGCCGGCGGGATCGCGTGATGCTCGCCATCAAGAAGCTGCTGGCCCTGGAGAAGCCCGGCTGCCTGCCCAGCGCGCCGGAGGAGGTGAGAGGACGCTCAGATCCAACCTCGCAACGCATCGAAGGGTTCTTTAAGGCACCATTTACGGTTCCTCAACGGACCTTTCAAACCAGGGTTCTTTAAGGCACCATTTACGGTTCCTCAACGGACCTTTCAAACCAGGGTTCTTTAAGGCACCATTACCTTAAATAGTTCTTCAAAGAACCTATAAAGGTGTCTCAAAGAACCTTCAACTATTGGTTCTTTAAGGCACCATTTACGGTTCCTCAACGGACCTTTCAAACCAGGGTTCTTTAAGGCACCATTTCCTGAAAGAGTTCTTCAAAGAACCTATAAAGATGTCTCAGAGAATCTTCAGAACATGGTTCTTTCAGGCACCATTTCTAAAATGGTTCTCCAGTAGGTGAAGTTTTTTAAAGAACCGTTTAAGAACCATTTTTGTTCCATGTGAACGTTCTCTGTGCTAAAAATAAAATAAGTAGTTCATTAGTTGTCTGCTCTCACCTGAGCTGCTGCTGCTATTTATAGAGTATTTAAACGCCCCGCCCCCTTCACCTGTACCGGCTCCGGAGAAAGGTGTGTGTGTGTGTGTGTGTGTGTGTGTGTGTGTGTGTGTGTGTCCCCCACACACACACACACCTGTAGCGGCTCCGGAGACTTTCTCCAGAAGGGAGCCCCCCCCCCGTGAGCCACAGAGCCTATAGGAGATACTTGACACCCACGTCCTCATTCATTCCACATGAGCTAGCGGGCTGGGAGCCGCTGCCGTCTCTGAACGGAGACGTTTTGTATTTTATATTTGATTTGCTCTGCTAAGTTTCAGCTCCTCTAATTCCTCGAATGCTTTTGTCTTCCTTTCCGTCTTCGTGCGTCACGGTTCCCCGTCGCTCGTCTCACAGCCTCCAGAGGGATCTCTCTTCTGAAGGGTGTTTCCCAAAAGTTTCTATAAAGTTTTAAATAGTTAAATGACGGGCGTGGCCAAGCACTCTGGTACGATGTGCGGCTCTAGTTACGCTAACAAAGAACCATGAGGAGAACCATGAGGAGAACCCTCCCGTTGTTCTGGAGTACCCAGAAGTCAGGCGTCAGAACTGGGATGCCTCTGGAGGAGCCGCGAGCCGCGGCGGGTTCCCCTCGTGTGCCGGAAGCCTCCGCTGGAGCCAGATAACAGATAACAGACAGAGGAAGTGTCCTCACGGCTGGAGAACGCTCAGCGACTGCAAGGCGGGAAGCCGCGCTGCGCAACGAGGGTTCTGAAACAGAGGAAGGACCTGAAAGACACCAAGGGAACCAAATAAATGTTGCAACCATTTGTGAAGGTTCTCTGAGAACCTTTAAAGGTTCTCTAAGACACCTTTAAAAGTTCTCTAAGACACCTTTAAGGGTTCTCTGAGAACCTTTAAAGGTTCTCTAAGACACCTTTAAAAGTTCTCTAAGACACCTTTAAGGGTTCTCTGAGAACCTTTAAAAGTTCTCTAAGACACCTTTAAGGGTTCTCTGAGAACCTTTAATAGTTCTCCAAGACACCTTTAAAGGTTCTCTGAGACACCTTTAAAGGTTCTTTGAAGAACTCTTTAAGGAAATGGTTCTCTAAAGAACCCAGGTTTGAAAGGTTCTGTGTGGAACCAGAAATGGGGCGTTCAAGAACAATTGAAGGTTCTTTGAGACACCATGTTCTTAGTGGAACCAAAAAAGGTGCCTTCAAGAACCATATTTTGAAGGTTCTCTGAGACACCTTTATAGGTCCTTTGAATAATTATTTAAGGAAATGGTTCTCTAAAGAACCCAGGTTTGAATGGTTCTATGTGGAACCAGAAATGGTGCCTTAAAGAATCATTGAAGGTTTTTTGAGACACTTTATATGTTAGAAAAATGGTTCTTCTATGGCGCCCTTCTAAAGAACAATTTTCGGTTCCAGATGCTCCTTCATGGTTCTGCGTGTCGGGCGTCACTTCATCATCACGACTGTTAAAGGTTTACAGAGGTTAACAGAGGAAATCCCTCTGTTGGCTGAAGATGAAACTGTAGGCGGGGACTATTAGCATAGCTGGGGGGGGGGGGGGGGGGGGAATGTGAGACTCATGCTCCAAACGGCGGTGGTATGTAATTATGCGATTATGCTTTTGTCTTCTTCCTCTCGATAATGACTGTCTCCTTGTGTGTGTGTGTGTGTGTGTGTGTGTGTGTGTGTGTGTGTGTGTCAAGGTGCCGGTGATAGCCATAGCGGGCTCAGGAGGCGGTTTCCGGGCCATGGTGGGCTTCTCGGGCGTGATGAAGGCCCTGTATGAGTCGGGGGTCCTCGATTGCGCAACGTACGTCGCCGGACTCTCCGGATCTACGTGGTCAGTTCATTTCTCCTCTCTCTCTTTTTTTACACCTTGTCTTTCCTTGACCCTCTTTTTCTACGTACTTTCTCTCTTGTGACTTGTGGAGTGACTTATTTACATTTTCATTTACAGCACCTGCTTTGTACTTTTTGTAAGAAAAGCTGTGATATTTTCTAAGCATCTATTTATTGATTTCCCTCTCTTTCCTCTCTAGGTACATGTCCATTCTCTATTCCCATCCAGAGTTTCCAAACATGGGCCTGAAGGACATCAACGCAGAGCTGATGAAGAGAGTCAACAGTAACCCCCTGAAGCTGCTGCTGCCTCAACACATCACCAACTACATCCAGGCCCTCTGGACCAAGAAGGCTTCAGGGCAGCCGGTGACCTTCACCGATATCTTTGGGATGCTCATCGGAGAGACCCTCCTACCTGCGGTAAGAACGGCCTCAATGTCTCCATTTTGGTGGAATTACCTTTTCCATAACTTCATGTTTAATGTCCTCTCTTTTCTTTAAAGTGACCTCCCAACTCGTATCTTTCACTTAACTGTGACGAACGCAACTCCCAACTATACCTGAGAGCGTGCAGGTTTAGCACCCTGAAGTATGTTACGTCATATATCTTACCGATATAATACAACTGTGTCTAATTTCTTTAAGAGAGGGGCGCTGTCTCCTTAAGAGAGGGGCACTGCCTCTTTAAGAGATGGGCGCTGCCCCTTTAAGAAAAGGGCGCTGCCCCTTTAAGAGAGGGGCGCTGTCTCCTTAAGAGAGTGGCGCTGCCTCTTTAAGAGAGGGGCGCCGTCTCTTTAAGAGAGGGGCGCTGTCTCCTTAAGAGAAGGGCGCTGCCCCTTTAAGAGAGGGCCGCTGTCTCCTTAAGAGAAGGGCGCTGTCTCCTTAAGAGAGGGGCGCTGTCTCTTTAAGAGAGTGGCGCTGCTCCTTTAAGGTAGGGGCGCTGCCTCTTTAAGAGAGGGGCGCTGCCTCTTTAAGAGAGGGGCGCTGCCTCTTTAAGAGAGGGGCGCTGAAGACAACACAGCGTTTGTTTTAACAACTTGTTGAATGAAAGTCTCCAATCAGAAGAGCCACGTGTTCCAGTCGGTTTTCAGGGAGCAGCGCATGCTCATCACCCATTGGCTGTGCTCCCTCCTCCTCCAGAGGATGGACATCAAGCTGAGCGGCATCCAGGAGAAGATCGACCAGGCCCAGAGCCCCCTCCCCCTCTTCACATGTCTGCACGTCAAGCCGGATGTCTCGGAGCTCATGTTTGCAGGTGAAGGTTCTGTCTGCACACCTGTTGTCTCTGTGGCGCGACGTAGCATCTGTGCTACGTCAAGACTCTGGGTTGGTCCGGTCGCGATCCCTCGTTGGCACAGCGACTTGGCGGCTGCGGGTCAGAGGTCAGCAGGTCCGTCTTTGAGTCAGGGGGGCGGAGGTTCGATCCCCGCCCTAGTCCATGTGTCCTTGAGCAAGGCGCTTGGCCCCGAGCTGCTCCCTGTAGCTGCTCTACGCTGTGTGAATGTGACAGTCGCTTGGGATAAAAGCGCCAGCTAAATGACCCGGTACACTACACACAACGCTCCAATGGAACACACTTTATTTATTTTAAATATATATATTGTTATTGCGGCTCAATGAAACGTTTACAGATGTCTTGCATGTGCCGGTTCTGAGATGATGCTCTCTACAGATTCATAGCAAGAAGTGTAGAACACAAGATAAACAACAACAAAAAGAAGAAGAAGACAAACATTTGAATAGAAAGCGGAGCAGCGGAGCAGCAGGGCGCCATCACACCGACGCGCCTCTCAGAAACGTGTCGCGAGCAAACCGCTACTTCCCTTCAGATGCGCCTTCTAAACGCCGCGCGGCGCCCTGTTCTAGCAACTTCCTGTTAGAAGTTAAAGTATTCTCAACTTTAAGCGGAGGAGCAGCTCATCAATGTCACGCTCGGCCGAGGCAGCCAATAGGATGAGCAGGAGGCCCGAGGCAGCCAATAGGATGAGGAGGAGGCCCGAGGCAGCCAATAGGATGAAGAGGAGGCCCAAGGCAGCCAATAGGATGAGGAGGAGGCCCGAGGCAGCCAATAGGATGAAGAGGAGGCCCGAGGCAGCCAATAGGATGAGGAGGAGGCCCGAGGCAGCCAATAGGAGCAGGAGGCCCAAGGCAGCCAATAGGATGAAGAGGAGGCCCAAGGCAGCCAATAGGATGAAGAGGAGGCTCAAGGCAGCCAATAGGATGAAGAGGAGGCCCGAGGCAGCCAATAGGATGAAGAGGAGGCCCGAGGCAGCCAATAGGAGCAGGAGGCCCAAGGCAGCCAATAGGATGAGGAGGAGGCCCGAGGCAGCCAATAGGATGAGGAGGAGGCCCGAGGCAGCCAATAGGATGAGGAGGAGGCCCGAGGCAGCCAATAGGATGAGGAGGAGGCCCGAGGCAGCCAATAGGATGAAGAGGAGGCCCGAGGCAGCCAATAGGAGCAGGAGGCCCATGGCAGCCAATAGGATGAAGAGGAGGCCCAAGGCAGCCAATAGGATGAGGAGGAGGCCCAAGGCAGCCAATAGGATGAAGAGGAGGCCCAAGGCAGCCAATAGGATGAAGAGGAGGCCCAAGGCAGCCAATAGGAGCAGGAGGCGGGCTTTCCTTGCAGTTTTCTCGACGAGACGCTCATATCAGCGTTGTTTAATTACGAAGAGTTTCATAATTCTGAATCTAAACACGACTCAGTCTGACTCGTGTAAAACCGAAACCGAACGCCATCGAGACGCGATTAGCGGAATAGACGTTGGTATTCGCCGTACTCTTTCCTTTTTTTTTTTTAGACCCACAATGCCGTGCAGACCCTCGGCGTCGTTGTGTAACGTCTCCACCCGTTTCACAACCCGTCCTCTGGAGATGTTTTAACGTGGTGTTACATCATCACGCCTCCTTAAAGAAGGACAAAGAAATGAAATTTAAAACGGTTTCTGTTTCAAGCCTGAAGCTAAAAGTAAAGTGAGAACACGTCTGAAACTCGTCCGCACGACATCGTGACGAGCTCTTCTGTTCAAGAGAAAACGGTGCGCGCCGTTTCTTTAATATGCATCACCACGAGGCCACGCCCCCCGTTCTCCGAGGCTAACGATGACGAGTTCAATGAGGACAAGTCCATTGTTCGTGAAGAGCAGATTTCACGTGGTGAGGCGTCCTGAAAGAGAGACTCGTCTAACGAGGACGCGCTAAGCTTAGCTTAGCTTAGCTTAGCTTAGCTTAGCTTAGCTTAGCTGAATGACCTCGACGTTGACCTCGTGACCTTGACTCGTCCTCTAGCTGTGCATCAGTCATACGACTCAGAGCTCTCACTGACTGTCACACCATTACATTCTACTTTTCAACTGTAATTCAAAATTAGTTTTTGACTCATTTAAATTAAAACAACGTTTCTCTAATTATAATTCAGTTTTCTTGATTCAGATTTATTTGACCTGCCAGAAACAAATTCTGGGGCCTCAGAGTTTGAATTGAAGTGTCCGTCTGTCTTGTTTGAACGGATGCGTGAGTCGGTTTGTTTCTGTGGCGCTAACGCCGAGGCTCCGCCCCCAGACTGGGTGGAGTTCAGCCCGTACGAGATCGGCATGGCCAAGTACGGCACCTTCATGACCCCTGACCTCTTCGGGAGCAAGTTCTTCATGGGTACCGTCGTCAAGAAGTACAAGGAGAACCCGCTGCACTTCCTGATGGGTGAGTGGAACTAAAGAGGCGTCTAGAAGCAGAGCGGGCGGAACCACCACCAACCCACTGTGTGTGTGTGTGTGTGTGTGTGTGTGTGTGTGTGTGTGTGTGTGTGTTCAGGGGTGTGGGGCAGCGCCTTCTCCATCCTGTTCAACCGAGTGCTGGGGGTCAAAGACACCGTGGGGGGCAGCACCATGGAGGAGGAGCTAGGTAACGTTCACGCTGTTTTCCACTGATGCATTTTGTTATGAATATTATTATTAACTTTATTTAAAAAGGGAGCTTGGACAGTTCAAACACAAATGTCACCATTTGATGCTCTGTAACTAATTGTAGCGACAATGCTAGTTAGCATCTGTAGTCCCTTGACAGACCATAATAAACAAAAACAATAACAAACGGGATAAGTCACTACAAGAACGCAAAATACCCACAATGCAATGCATTTCATTCTGAACGGCATGATTCTGGTTTATGTGCAAAATAGTTCCAGAACAATCTCTAAATGAGACGACTAATCACACCAAGCAAGAAAACTAACGTGTTTCTACATCAACCGATAATACATAATAAGTGTTGGATCTATATCTTAATTAAATGCATATTTACAGGCAGATCTATTTGCAATTAAATGAATTATTGCATTAAGGAAAATGTATTTTCCAGTGTCCCTAAATATAATAAGCAACAAAATTAACAAGTTTCTAGTTTTATCAATAAATAAAAATATGAAGCAAAAAATGGAAGATAAGAAGTAATAAATATTGTCTATATATGTTAATTAATTAAATATATATTAACAGGAAATTCAATTTATTATTGCATTAAATAATTATTATTATATTATTACTGTATTATCCAGTGTCCCTTAATATAATAAGCAAGGAAATTAACATGTGGGATCATCGTCGTTCTTTACCTGATTGTGAAACTGTGGGAGACATGCTGTGAACATTTGTGTGTGTGTGTGTGTGTTTAGTCATAGGTGTATGTCTGTGTGTGTGTGTGTATATGTTTAATCATAGGTGTGTGTGTGTGCGTGTGTGTTTAGTCATAGGTGTAGGTCTGTGTGTGTGTGTGTGTATATGTTTAATCATAGGTGTGTGTGTGTGCGTGTGTGTTTAGTCATAGGTGTGTGTGTGTGTGTGTGCGTCGGTGTTCTTTTCCCAGATAATTATAAAAATAACTTCTCTGGTGCAACCGTCCAGTGAAACTGACATTCCGCCGAGCCTGAGCTCCCTTTGTCGTCCGCGTCCTCTTTCTTTCCACGGCGTGGAATTGTTTTCTCATTTCTTTTCATGCCAATTGCTTTCACACAGGTATCCTCACACCTGTCTAAAAATAGGCCCAACCTAAAAGCATTTCCCCGTATACAAAAAAAGCGCGTAGCATGTGCGTCTTATTGGAAGATCTTCTGTGACGACTCCGACGGCCAATCGGAAGCTTTGTTGTGTCACATGTGTTAGGGATGACCTTTAAACATTAAGAGGGCACCCAGCTCAAGAATGCTTCGTCGGGCGGATCGCATTCTTTCTGAGGACGTATTTGACAGAGATAAACAATAGACAGCTAATTACGATAATATCACATGACGGCTCTTCAGGTAGAGCGTGGATTCATTATTAATACGTAAATAAACAAACATTAATCTTCTAAGCATCACACTACTTTTAGGCCTCTGCTAAAAAAGGCTGCATCTCTGCAACCACCAGGGCTATTTTAATCATTTTTACATTTTTACCTTTTAAAAAATCTAAATATTTTGTTCAGATGTGTACATATCAGTCGTTATGTTACTGGGTAACAGTAAATGAAGAAAAAAGCACTTCCAGGATGATTATATGTCTGTAATGAGGCAGTTGAAAAGTTGAACACTCTCACAAATCATATTAATATATGTTAACATTCTCTCTGCAAAGTTTGACTTTGAAAAAGTGAAGCAGAACAAAGTTAGAAGGTTTTAGTCCAGAGGATTTAGACCAGGTCTCCAAAATGGACATTCTGGCACATTTTGGATTAAAATGTTCTCAACTAAGAAACCGGATGTGTCCCTGTGTGTAACTGTGGGTTCAATAATGTTCAAGACATACAAACACAGCATTGTTCAACTTTTGAAGAAAAAAAAAAAAAGAATAATAATTTAGAAACACCTCAAACTAAATGTTTCCATTAAACTGTCCGTGTCCTACAGAGCAGATCAAACCGCAGCACATCGTGGGAGAAGACAGCATGGACAACGAAGACGAGCCGCGGAAAGGTGACGGGGGGGGGGGGGGGGGGGGGGGGGGTACGATCACATTTCACTCCATAGCGGCCGACTCGTGGTCGTCCGACTCGCCGATGGGTTTCAGAGAAAGTCGACACTTTAAACACATTTTAAAGTCCATCTGAAAAGTTACCGTGGCCAAGAAAAAAGGATGACTCCTTTGAACATACTTTATGTTCTAAACGTTCTCTGATGGGTTTGATCGTCATCAACCTGAATTTTAGGAAGCTTTTTTGTTAAAGTTTGAGTTTTAGAAGAAATATACATTTTGTTTTAAATATTTTTTATATATATAAGATATTGTTTGCGTTAATGCTCTGTACATTTGTTTTGTTGATGTAATCTTAATATTGTATATGCATAGTATTTTGACGAGGGCTTATAAGAATATTTGAATACCCCTTTAAAACCTTGTTTCCAAATATGATAAACTCATGACTCACACGCAACACATTTTAAGTTGATTTCATGAGATTTTAATATTTCACAATCAACACATCCAACTATATCATTTAAAGTCGTGCTTCTGTCCGTGAAGTCCAATATTCCTTCTCTTGTTCTGTTTTTGGTCTCCACCAACTTGCTAATGGAAATATGTCTGTCCCTCCATCAGCTAAATGCTAATCGTTAGCTGAAGTAGATTAAATGACATGTTTTAGAGGAAGTAGCGGCTCATTCCTCTTTTGATTTGACTATCTTTCTCTGGCCATTGTGTTGGTGCTCAGGTGGGACGGAGAACCAGAAGGCGGAGGAGGAGTACCACCGCTGTGCTCAGGCCAGCTGGGTTCAGCGCATGTTCACGTCGCTCTTCAGCGACTCGTCGCTGTTCAACACGAGGGAGGGCCGCGCCGGGAAGGTGAGCCCCCGCGACCTCGCGCTCCGTACCAACGCTCCGCGGGCGCTCTTATCGGTCTTCTCGCCTTCAGATTGCCATCGTTGTTTCCTTAGCGCTCTCATGCCCCCCCCCCCTCCCCCAGGTGCATAACTTCATGCTGGGCCTCAACCTGAACACCAGCTTCCCGTTTTCCCCGGGCAGCGAGAACCTGTGCAACGCCACCACACCTGAAGACGAGGTGGACGCCGTCACGGGTGAGGAAGACGCTCACGACGAACAATTTTTAAACCGTTCCAAAATCCCCAGGATATGACGTAGTAGTTGTGATGATAATAGCGAGGCTCTGATTCTAAAGCTCATTGTTAATCCTCTGGATCAAAGTGGAGGAACCGTATCCTGTTGCAAAAGAAATCATTACTGAATATCTGAATGAGAACAATTGAAGTGTATCCTATTTCTTAATTAGCGAGTACAGAGATGAAGCAACATTGTCGTAGTCATATTTAATGAGCGCCGCCGTCATAAAGCTACAAGCCGACGCACGCCGAGTACAGTTGAGCCGCCTTCATTGAAAATGAAATATTTGAGTCATTACGCAGTTAATTCCATTGTGGAATAAAATTAGCCGATTTCCCAATAAATCGTGTCTTTGCATCGTTTTATCTTATTTGTTGTGGTTTTGTTTCTCAGACCCAGACGAGTTCAACCGCATCTACGAGCCTCTGGACGTGAAGAGCAAGAAGATCCACGTGGTGGACAGCGGCCTGACCTACAACCTGCCCTACCCGCTCCTCCTGCGGACGCAGCGCGGCGTGGACCTCATCATCTCCTTCGACTTCTCCGCGCGGCCGAGCGACTCCAGCCCCCCGTTTAAGGTCCGGAGGCTTCACTCTTCTTCCTTTTTTTAAGGTCATTCATTGTGGAAAAAAAGACAAGTAACCACGGTTTTCTTTCCGCCACAGGAGCTCCTGCTAGCAGAAAAGTGGGCTCGCATGAACAAGCTCCCGTTTCCCAAAATCGACCCCAGAGTGTTTGACCGCGAGGGCCTGAAGGAATGCTACGTCTTCAAACCGGAAAAGGGCAAAAAGAACTGCCCCACCATCATCCACTTCGTCCTGGTCAACATCAACTTCAGGACCTTCAAGGCGCCCGGTAAGCTCGCTGCATTCCAGTGGCGGGAAATATGGAAAATAAGTCATTTGATCTCGTCATATTGCTGTTGCAGCGTCACGACGCATGAGACATCTCTTCCTCGAAATTGCAACCAGTAATTTTACCGTATTCAGTCCTCAGCAGAGAGGTTCTTATGTTCAGACAAAGTTGGCACCCTTGTTTGAATGTCCCCATAGACCACGGTCTGCTCAGGGTCCCCGCGAGTGTGTGTGTGTGTGTGCATGGATGTGTAGACTAAAGTGTATTCCGTGTTTTAATAGCCGCTATCTCGTTTGATTGATGGTTCCTGGTGCCGTGGGGAATCTCTGGCTCTAGTGGGAGCGCTCTGTGTAAACAGCCCCTATAGCATGAGCCATCTCCACGCTGCATCGCTCCACGCAGGAAGTCCTCCGCCCGCGCATACCTCGGCCGGCTGCTCACGGCCAGCATCAGCTTCAAACGTTCCCTAGATGGACTTTCCGTTGTCACTTCACTGCTGTCTACGGGTCACTTTCTTTCGTCTTCACTCCAGTGACAAAGCATTAACAAGTCAAATCAATCTTACATTTATTTTATATACAGGGTTCTTACGCTCATGGATTTTAAAATGGTCATTTCCAGGCCTGGAAAAGTCATGGAAAAAACTTAAATCACAGAAGTTTTGGAAAAGTCATCGAAATGTGTTATAATCACATTTTCATTTACACCGAGTTTGAAATAACGAATGTTTTAGAAAGAAAGACTCAAAATATAAGCCGGCGTACGCTCTCATACAGGCGGCGCAATTTTTATTCTTTTTGCGTTGCAAGTGAACGCACCTTAACTGGAAAGTTGGATGGCCATAGCTCGGGAAGCAAATGTTTATTCTTAAAATAAAATATTGTCTCTCATTCATTTGTTTCATTAAATGTATGCTGTATGCTTTGTTTAAATACTAAATGTTCTCACTTTTTCATGTATAAATCGAGATTTCAGTTTGGTCATGGACATTTGGTTTAAAGTCCTGGAAATCCACTGGTCAACATGTGTAAGAACCCTGTGTATAAAAGTAGTGAATAGAATAAGCTCCGAAATAGTTAAAAGGTGTACAAATACTACTGAGAAAGCAATGCAGTCGTAAAATGTATCTTAACACTATTCACGCTATAGGATGATGTGCATCGTGGGATGAACTAAGAACCTTTTTTTATCGAAATAATAATAAGAAGAACTTTCCATTGGCTACAAAGAGAATATACAGAAAATATTGTGAAACTTGACACACTCGCATCGCTTCACTTCATCTCATAGGATTAGCAGTATTAGTATTGTTGCTAGCTTTATTTGCTATTTTTCTTACCACTAAATAACTTTTTCATTCTTGGTGGGTTTAAACTTGACTATGTTTATGAGCTCCACAACGTCAACATCTCCAACTCTCATCTACCTGCATCTGCTATTGAATATCATGTGGAATTGGCTTCAGGAATGCTTAATAAAAGACCTTTGAAGAGACTAAAAGATGAATGTGTTGTACCTATTGTCCCTAATCTCTCATCTCTTCATGCCAGTGGACCATATTCTGTAGATCGATGTCGTTGCTTTGCTTCCAGGCGTTCCCAGAACGACGGAGTCGGAGAAGGAATTTGCAGATTTCGACATCTTTGACGATCCCGAGTCCCCGTTCTCCACGTTTAACTTCCAGTACTCCAACGAGGCCTTCACCCGCCTGCACGACCTCATGGAGTTCAACACGCTCAACAACCTGGAGGTCGGTCCGTCGTCCTCGTAGTTTGCAAACGAGTTTTTATGTACATGTCATTCAGCGTAGTCATCAAGGGAAGATTTGCATCTTTCTTTTGTGTCGCTATACAAATATCCGTTTGTTGCGCAACACCAACTCTTCAAAGGGCCGTGGAGGCCGGACGGGGCAGGTCGGGGCTCGTTGGCGCCAGGTGTGGCACGGACAGAGGTCAGGCCCACTTTCACTGGAGCTGAGTCACTTCCATCTCCATTCAGTTCAGTTTATTTGTAGAGCCCATTCTCACAGATTACACATTCCTCTCAGAGCACACATAGACGTGCCTGACCTTTGACCTCACATGGGATCAGGAACAGCTCCCAAACAATCCCTCAGGGGAATCATCCTGACAGCCTGGGTGTAATCCCTGTATGGGAACGCACCGGCCCCGTCTACGTCCTGGATGTGGTCAAACCTCACACCCCGTCACGTTCGCTCCGCTCGGCAACAGCCAATCGACCCGTGACTCTGAATCCAGGCTGTTGCTCTCCTGGCTCCTGATTGGTGGAACCAATTACCTGGATTAAAACACATCTTCAGACTACACCTGGATTAAAACACAGATTAGCACTTCAGTGGCACTTAAATGCCTCTTATTTCTAGTATTACTTATAATATTACTTATGGTCAGGGTTTTTCCTGGGTCAAAATGGATCTTAGGTGCTCCGAAGAAGAGTTGTTGACGGGGGGTGTGTGGGGGGGGGTGTGGGGGGGGGGTGCTAGTGGGCATGAACTCGCCCGGCTGAGCCCCTGTGTCTGCGCCCGCATCGCCGTATCAACAGCTGGCCGCTCCGTCCATTCGCGCCCTTTTTTTTTTTTTTTTTCAGAGCACACTTTTTTCTTTCTTTTTTGCCTTAGGCGATCGGGATTTGTCATAGGCGCTCGGCAAAAAGGCTCAGGCACGCGCCCACATTTTCTCTATGCAGGAAAAACCCTGATGGTATTACTTATAGTATTACTTTTGTTATTACTTATAATATTACTTATGGTATTACTTATAGTATTACTTATGGTATTACTTATAGTATGTAGTAATGACATGTAATGTAGTGACATGTCATGTATTTTAATGTGATGTAATTTAATGTAATGTAATGGAATGACATTTAATGTAATATAATGACATGACATGTGATCTATTTTAACGTGATGTGATGTATTTTAACGTGATGTGATGTATTTTAACGTGATGTGATGTATTTTAACGTGATGTGATGTATTTTAACGTGATGTGATGTATTTTAACGTGATGTGATGTATTTTAACGTGATGTGATGTATTTTAACGTGATGTGTTCCCCTGCAGGTGATTAAAGAAGCCATCAAGGAGTGCGTGGCGTCCCGTAAGGACCGCCCCCCCCCCAGCACCCTCCGGCCCTTCTCCCTCAGCGCCATCCCCAACCGGAGGTTCCTGAACAAGGAGCCCCGAGCCAAAGCCTGGAGCCTCCTGGGAGAGGACCGCCAATGAGCAGCTGAGGCGCTCTGGGCGGAGAGAGGACTTCTTCAAGAAAAGAGTTTCTTCTTTTTTGGAAACGCCGTCACAGTGACCTCTCTCCTGACCTTTCTCCTGACCTCTCTCCTGACCTCTCTCCTGACCTTTCTCCTGACCTCTCTCCTGACCTTTCTCCTGACCTTTCTCCTGACCTCTCTCCTGACCTCTCTCCTGACCTTTCTCCTGACCTCTCTCCTGACCTCTCTCCTGACCTTTCTCCTGACCTCTCTCCTGACCTTTCTCCTGACCTCTCTCCTGACCTTTCTCCTGACCTCTCTCCTGACCTCTCTCCTGACCTTTCTCCTGACCTCTCTCCTGACCTTTCTCCTGACCTTTCTCCTGACCTCTCTCCTGACCTTTCTCCTGACCTTTCTCCTGACCTTTCTCCTGACCTCTCTCCTGTTCACTTCAAATTAATATCTTTTGTAAAGAACCGTTGAGTTTTACTGATTAAAGAACGTATGAATGCATTCACACACAACACAGGGACGTGTTATTGACAGGAATGAGACTCCGGGGGGGGGGGGGGGGGGCGCCGCTTTGCATCCGACCCTCGTCTCCGTGTCGCCCAACGGGCTCCAGCTCAACTATTTGCATCTTGAATACACACAATGCAAATCCCTGTGTGGGTGTGTGTGTGTTTTTAGTTTTTCACCGATGGCTCGTCCAGACAAGCGCTCCCCGCCCGATGCCTCCGTCAGCGGCGCTGTGTGTCGACCTTAGCGTGTTCCCGTGCTCCAGCCCAGCTGCTATGAAAGGGACTCAGCTCATCAGGGCGAGCACGCACACGCGTGACCTTTGTGCACACACATGACCTTCATGCACACGCATGACCTTCATGCACACACATGACCTTCATGCATACACATGACCTTCATGCACACACATGACCTTCATGCATACACATGACCTTCATGCTCACACATGACCTTCATGCACACACATGACCTTCATGTCCACACATGACCTTCATGCCCACACATGACCTTCATGCACACGCATGACCTTCACGCACACACAGGAACCCTGGGAAGATGCTCCTGCATGGAGTTATGTTCTCTGTACAGGAGAGCAGAGGTGTGAGGGGTTAATAAGTCACATATAGTGTGTGTGTGTTGTGTGTGTCTGTTGTGTGTGTGTGTGTCTGTTGTGTGTGTGTTTGTTGTATGT